>CAJGYO010000006.1:108887493-109318416 GCA_904845875.1 Miscanthus lutarioriparius
TAAACATTTTTTGGTATCTAAAATTACTTCCTTCCAGATTTGATACTGCTGGCGCGGGGGCTTGTGTAAAGAGATATTCTGATCCATCCTATTTCAAGAAAGCATGGGATATGACGAGAGCAGACAAAACTGCTAATCTACAAAGAGAAAAGAGATCGCAGAAAATTAAGGTTATATTCTTCATTCTCACTGTCTGAAGTTAATATCAGTGCTTAGTAATCTTTTTTCATGTTGGGAACTTGCCAAAAGACTTAATGGAGCTTATGAACTTATACAGAGAAAAGGATCACGACTGAGGGAGCCAAATCATGGGCAAGCCACATCTAGGCATAGGGGCACTGAATTTCAGCGATCACTTACTGCTGGCCAACTTGTTAACAGGTGTTGCACATTCCATACTTTAAGATACAATAATTGTGTATCCAGTTCATCTTCTGTGGCTATTCCCTTCTTATATTTGAATGGCACATCCAGAACCGCATTCTTAATAGTGTATTTTCCAGCAGGCAGTTTGCATCTCCCAGCAATGATGGTCAGAGCATCTCAGAGCATAGATCTACACCTGACGCAAGATCTAATCCTGACAATATGAGCAGATCTTCTTCTCTTAGTTCGAAGACACAACTGAGTTCAATAGAACAAGCTTTCGATGCAAAGCCTTCTGCAGCTCCTCATGAGAATGGCCATGGCAAGTCATTGGATACTAAGTTGCACAAGCCTGGTGGTCTGCCTTCGCGCGTACTACTTAATGGCACCAACGTGGATGATCATAGTGACTATTTGAAGCAAGGTTCCCCGCCAGGTGATATGGTTGCTACATCACCTTATGTTAAATGGGATGAAAAGGCTGCAATTATTATGTCTACAAGTTCTGTCTACTGTGACGATGTTGTTATGGATAAGGCTGAAGATGCAGAACCTATATGTATTAGCTCTGTGCAGAAAGAAACTGGCCATAAGGTAATGGATGCCTCGGAGCAGCAAGATGCCTTAGTTAAAAAGACAAAATCACTGTTAGTGCCATCAGTCTTGAACCACCATGATGCCATTCCAGGAGAAGCCGACAACTACATGGATGCACTTAACACACTTGAATCTGAGACAGAAACTGAATCTGAATTTCAAACTAAGAATCAAGGGGTGCCAGCACCTTCCTTCAATGCTGAAGCACCTCAAGTGGGGGCAATTGATAATATTGTTCCACAGCGTCCTGATTCCTATGTTGCTGATTTTACTGACACATGTCAAGAATCTGATGTTCTTTGTACTTCAGAAAGGGCAATTGATTTTCCCAGTTTGTCAAATGCAGATTCTCTTGAGGTTTCACAACTAGAAGTTTCAGACTATACATCTGTAAGTCCCTATAAAGAGTCATCTGTCATCACTGATATCCATCAGAGTGGTGCAGAGGGTGCTCGCGGAGATCCTTGTGAGATTATAGAGCCTCTGCAGGTCCATTCAGCCATACTTCCCAATGATGGATCCCCTGTTTGTAATGAAATACCCAAGAGTAAGCCAGACGATGATCTTGGGTACTTTCCCGAGATTCCTCAACCAGGTTTCTCCACCTGTATGGTTATTCCGTCCAATAAAGAGTCTGCTGTTGCCAACGAAAACCTTGAAAGTGGTGCAGAAGGTGTTGGTGATCTTATTGATGGTACCGCAGATAATTTTGTATCCGGACCTAACATTGCCAACATGGTAGTTGATGAGGTGGGTTTCAAGATGGCACCTGCTGATAAAAGTTCACCTGGTGATCACTCCGATGACTCATGTGTTATTCCTGAAAGTAGGCCTCAGGATTCTGCTGGAAAGAGCCATGAGGGAGTTGGTGATTGTGGTGTGATTGGAGTGTCTAAATTATGTAGTGAGCCTCTTAACAAACCATCAGATAATATATGTGCAACTCAAGATGTTCCTACAAATACCTCTACTATGTCTGCTGGTGCCAGTGAGGTGTCTAGTTCATGGAGTGAGCCTCTTAATGATCTAATGGAGAACAGATGTGCAACTCAAGGTGTTCCTGCAAATGCCTCTTCCACGTCTACTGTTGTACCATCTGTTAAACTCTGGACAAATGCTGGGCTCTTTGGGCTTGAACCATCTAAACCTCCAGTATTTGGTGCCCAAGATGGTCCAAGCGAGGATACTCCACCTGGTTTTAAAGAAGCTCAACCAGTCCATTCAACTGAATTCACAGAATTGCACTGTTCAAAGCCAACTGAATCAGCAGTTGTAGATGTTCCAAATGGAAACACATCAATTACCAGCAGTTTTGTGGAAAAGCTTGTTGGTATCCGTCCTGGTTCTGCAAACCTCAATAGCTCAGGGGCCAATCAATCAGCAGCCAGAATACCTGATCCAAATCATAGTCATACAGATGGGCACTCAGATTTTTCCTCATCCTTTGAGCACAATAACATGACTGGCAAGCATACTTCAATAAGTGAGCTTCTAGAATCTGAAGGAAGTGCTGAAACTGGCACTGAAATATACTCAACTGACATGAGGAATAACATGCATATGGTGTCTGCATCAAGTTTTTCAAGCATTGCACAAAGATTTCTTGCTAATACACTTCAGAGAAGAACTTCCAAATATACTGATCTTCCTATGTCATCTGAGAGGGCGAATGCTGATACAAGTGCAAAAGATGAATCTACTCTAAATCCTGTTGTAGAACCAAGTGAAACGGTATCTGCAGAGGAAACTAAGTTTGAGAACAAAACAGAAAATGGAATGGATGGATTGACCAAATCATCAATCTTTTCCAGCCGCCATTACTCTGAGAAATCGTCTCCACCACTTGAGTACATGAAAATATCTTTTCACCCTATGAGTGCATTTGAGACGTCAAAGCTGAACCTAGATTTCTGTGATGGCAATCTTCATGAAATTTCTGATGATATGATGTTACCGACATTTCAGTTACTTTCAGAGTCTTCCATTCCACAGCCAGGCAGTGGTTCTGAGTCTGAAGATGACACTTTTGGTAGGTCATATAGTTATTCTTCATATGATGATCTGAGTCCACGACTATATTCAAACTCTGAGGCGTGGGATCAAGAAGATGGAGTTGGACTGGAGGAACATGAGTTTTATGATGATTCAAATCAGATAGGATCCTCAGCAGCACCTTTATCTAGCTACATGGGATTCGAGCAGATGAACTTATCTGGCATGAAGTCAGATATTTCACTTGCAAATGTTGGGGATCAGAATGTAATAGGCACTTTAGAATCCTGTACTGTTGAAGAACTTCCAAACTTTGACACATTGATGTCCAGAAGCGATGATCAAAATGGTGAAACCTCCATTCCACATAATCCGGTGAATTTGCCACCAGATGAAGATCAGTTGCCACCACCACCTCCTCTCCCCCCAATGCAGTGGAGGATGACAAGACAAACAACTTCACTAGAAGAGGAAACATGCATTACAGCTAAAGATATGCTTAGGAAAACTTCAAGCCTACCACATATACACACCTCTGCCCAGGAAGAACACCTTCCTCCAACTGCACCACTGGATCTACACCTTCCTCCAACTGCATCACTGGATCTACAAGGGCATGCTAAGGAAGTGGTATGGACTGTTTATTTGGTTGACCCTGTTTGAATGCTTGCAGTAGTAAATAATAACTGTTGTTATATTTCGTTAATGAAATTATCTACTTGGTATATGTAGGATGTCCAGAAAACTGGTGGAGTAAGAGAAATTACTAATCCTCCTAGTATCATTGATATAAAATCAAGTTTGCTTCAGCAGATCAGGGATAAGGTTTGTTCTGCTCTTTCAATTTAAAAAAACCTATGTTATTCTTTATGATTTTATAGTGCTATTTTACTTTTACTATAAAAAAAGTACTCCCTCTGTTCCAAATTATAAGATGTTTTGGCTTTTCTAGATTCATTGATTTTACAACGTATTTAGACAGAAGTATATATCTAGATGCATAGCAAAATCTATGCATCTAGAAATACCAAAACGTCTTATAATTTGGAACGTAGCTTACAAGAAACAAATGTGGACCATCTTTGGATCTGAGAGGTCTCACTTTTTTTTTTTGATAAAAGGATATTCATATAGCTGTTGAATTGACCCAAAAGGATAACAAAATGGAATGCTTACCGTGAATTTGATGAACTGTGATTCAAAAAAACTATCTGACCCACAACACTGTTTCTCACATGCTAACCATGTCCAGTACAGAATTCCTGTGGCCATTCATTTTGTCAACTAAAACAAATACAAGTCCCAGTGATGACCAGTTGATTCTTGAAGTTAGGAAGCTCATTACCAATTTATAGTTTCTGATCGTTGCATAACATTTATGATTATTTTATTCATTTTGCCTAATGATGAATTATCACAGTCAGAGCAGCTGAAGCTTAATAATGGACATGAAAGGTCAAAAAAAGCAGTAGGCGGTGACATTAAAAGCTTGGATGAAAGGGAGGAGTTGCTTCAGCAAATCAGGAGCAAGGTAACTTGAATATGTAGATCGTTGTACTTGCTAACAGTCTGTTGAACTCTGTACCTCGAGATTTCTAGATTCTTGTTCATTCTTGTTTGGCTGTCGGCATGATATGATGCTCACCATATTTAAGAGCAGAAACCCTCCATGTAAGGCTTAACCAACTGGTCAATATGTTTGTGTTATGCAGACCTTCAATTTAAGAAGAACAAATGCATCTAAGACAGATGGCTCATCACAATCTACAGCCAATTCCAACGTTGTAGCAATTTTGGAGAAAGCAAATGCTATCCGGCAGGTTAGTATTGTGCTGATTTCCCTTCACACTACCTTTTGTGCTACTCTTTTGTTTCCTCATGATTTGTTCCATGTTATCAGGCTGTGGCCAGTGATGAGGGTGGCGATGATGATACATGGAGTGATATGACCACCTAACTTCAGACGTGCATTGTAGTCTTTTCCTGTATATTCAAGCTATTACAAGATGATGAAGTGAGAAAATGTGAATAACATCTTTTTCTTCATTGTAATTAGATTTTGCAGGTCTTGTTCTGTACCTTTCTTAGTTCACATTAGTGTATTCTACCGTAGGTCTCTATGGTTGTGGAAATGGCAGAGCATTTCTGCATTATGTAAATGTGTCTTTATTATTTATTTATGATAGTGAGAACAGCTGATAAAATAAGCATACTAAGCTATCTTTTTATCATTGTATTAATTTTTTTACAATGATAATAAGATGGAGCATGATGTTGCAAAAAGTTATCCTTTTGGCTGCCATCAACAAGTGCAATAATTCTGAAGCGATAAGTCTCATTTGCATTACCTCTTCGTGGGGCTCCCCCGGCGGTGGAGACTGACCCTACCACGGCCCACCGTTCAAAGGCTGTCCACGTTGGCAGCGGCAAAGGCGGTGGGCGAGACTACCGCGCCTGCAGCCACCGCCAGCGGCGTCGAGGAGCGGCAGCCCATCGACGCCCAGCTCTGGCAGCTTGCGCCGGACCCGGAGACGAAGGTGTCCTCCGCGGACGATCGCCTGGCGGACTACGAGACGCTCCTCGTCGCGCGCTTCTGGGACATCCTGCAGGGCCTGTGCACGGCAGCGACTTCAGACAAGTGGTACGCATACGTACACTACAACGAGACGGCCTCCTCCTACTCGCTCGTGGTGACGGCCACGAGATAGCCTACGTTGCGCGTAGGTCGTGGAGTGCCTGAGTCCGATATCGACGAGGCGATCCGGCGCTTGGTGGGCGGGCTCGGCAAGGCGCCCCGGGAGTTGTTCGACGCGCTCGGCAGCCAGACCATCGACCTCGTCCTCACTGCGCACCCCACGCAGTCCGTCAGGCTCAGGCGGTACGCACCCCATGCAGGTACCGTACGTACCCTTTCTACTGCCGACGACGACGAGCTGAGCTTCGCCTTCGCTGCGCTGCGCCTAATCAATGGCGGCGATCTTGCTCATCTTCTTCTTTGTACGTCGTTGTTGCGTCCAGGTCTCCAGGATTAGCTAGGAGCTGCCTCACACAGCTCTGCGTCGACGGCATCGCTGACAACGAGTGGCACGAGATCGCCGAATGTCACTAGGGCCGACACTGTAGCACGTTTTGTTTGTATTTAACAAACTTTGTTTGATTATGAACTAACTAGATTCAAAAGATTCGTCTCATGATTTATAACTAAACTATGTAATTAGTTATTTTTTTACCTACATTTAATGCTCCATACATATGTTCAAAAATTGATATGATGAAGAAAAACTTGAAATTTTAAAACAATCTAAACAAGGTGTAGGCCCTGTAAAATATCGTGGGATGCACGATGGAAAAGCTGCAAACTTTGCTGCGTACAGTGTTGGGGTACCGCGCCCTTTACAGTCAGAGTTTTCGCATTTTGCCCCAGGCCATGTTTAGTTTCTCTAATTTCTGAATTTAACATTATGTAAAAAGAAGATTTCCTATCACATTAAACTTGTGGTATATGTATAGAGTACTAAATGTTGACGAAATCAAAAACTAATTGTACAGTTTGGTTGTACTTTGCGAGACGAACGTTTTGAGCCTAATTAGTCAACAATTGAATAATTATTACCAAATAAAAACAAAACGCTACAGTATAGCTACATTGTTCGTTTTTCCGGCGGCGCCGAATCGGTGCTCAACTAAACATAAACATGGCCCCAACCTGTTGCGTGCACAACATACTTCTCCTTTGACTGTTTTCAACGCCTTTCCTCCCTTCCTCCGCTTTCGTCAGCCATTGTTTTGAAATCGGGACTCCTCGAATCAAAATGAACCCCATCGCCACATTTCGGGCTTGTTTAGTATCTCCTGGAGTTTAGTCCCTTTTATATAGGATGTTTGACGCATGCACAGAGTATTAAATATAGACTTAAAAAATAACTAATTGTGACTAATTTATGAGATGATTTTTTAAACTTAATTAATCTATGACTTAACAATGTGGTGCTAAACATATGCTGGGCTTAATAAATTCATCTCATCGGATTAACGATGACTTCTGTAATTTATTTTATTATTACAACGTGAACAATCCCACGCCTGACGTGACGACTGAGGTCGTACCGCGCCGCATTAGGTTGGTTTCTTTAGTCCGCATCTCCAGCCCTATCCCGCTTGCGCATCTTCAGGCATGAGACGGGGTGCTAAGAGGTTGAAAAAAGCACAGCCAAGTCCGGCGAATCGGCTAGAAGCAGGGGTTTTGGTCAGATCGATGGCACCGGCTTGCGCCCAATTCCAGAGGACGACGAGGTGTTATCTTGTTTTTTAATACCAATTTATTCTTGATCGATCTAGTACAAAGCATGCATACCAATACCACACCTATGGACATGGCGTCATTTTACAATCTGTCGATTGATACGGGGGGTTGTTTTAATGTGTGTGTGTCTGTGTGATGGTGTGTGTGGGTGTTGGGGTGGGGGGGGGGGGGGCGGTGTGGGGCAAGCAACATCAGGCCGGTGGTGGTGGTGGTGGTGTTGCGCTTCATTTTGCTGTTCGGAGGAGCTAATGAATTTAGTAGATCTCGCGCTGGCTGGGATTTTTTTGGTTTGTTCGACTGACGGATTGTGCCTACCCTGCTGCTTTACTTACCTTATATAAATTTTAGGTAGTGTGCCTATGCCCTGCAAAGACTTCTTATGAATTTCTCGTTAAGACCAACAGAATGTATATCTATTCCGTCGAGGATTTTTTATGGGGTCGATGTATAGGTCCATGCATCCACATGTTCTCCTTTTATTTTTGCAATGGTCGTTAGTGAGGTTACTATTTTTAGGTTACGCCTCCTTGACGATGTCCCCCTTGAAAGGTCCTAATGGCTAGAGGGGGGGTGAATAGCCTAATAAAATTCTACAACAACACTTAACCAAATGGTTAGACAATTATAAGGCGAAGCGAGTGTTGCGCTAGCCTACTTAAAAATGCAAGCCACCTACCACAATTCTAGTTTAGATAGTATCAATTCACACAAGAGCAATGACACTACCCTATGTTAGTGTGTTCTCAAAGGCTAACTAAAGAGCCACACCAACCAAGCATGCAAGCTCTCACAACTAGCTACACTAAAGAGCTTGTCAACTAGTTTGCGGTAAAGTAAAAAGAGTGATCAAGAGGGTTATACCGCCGTGTAGATGAATGAACCAATCAATCACGAAGATGAATACCAATGTAGACCAATCACCTCGGAATCAAATGATGAACACAATGATTTTTACCGAGGTTCACTTGCTTGCTTAAGCAAGCTAGTCCTCGTTTGTGGCGATTCACTCACTTGAGGTTCACGCTACATTGATTGGCATCACTCACCAAACCCTCAATAGGGTGCCGCATAACCAACACAAGATGAGGATCACACAAGCCACAAGCAATTTACTAGAGTACCTTTTGGCGCCCCGCCGAGAAAGGTCAAGAACCCCTCACAATCACCACGATCGGAGTCGGAGACAATCACCTCCTCCACTCAACGATCCTTGCTTTGCTCCAAGCCGCCTAGGTGGCGGCAACCACCAAGAGTAACAAGCGAAATCCATGCAAGCGAAACACAATCACCAAGTGCCTCTAGATGCAATCACTCAAGCAATGCACTTGGATTCACTCCCAATCTCACTATGATGATGAATCAATGATGTAGATGAGTGGGAGGGCTTTAGCTAGGCTCACAAGGTTGCTATGTCAATGAAAATGTGCAAGAGAGCTCCCTTGAGCCGGCCATGGGGCTATAAATAGAGCCCCAATCAAATAGAGCCGTTATACCCCTTCACTTTGGGCAAAAGCGCCTCGACCGGGACGCCTCGGTCATCTTGACCGGACGCAGCCCTCGGCGTCCGGTCGCCTGATGATGGACACCACGTCACCCGCCTTCAAACGCTGTTCGTCCGATTTCAACGGTCATGGTCGACCTGACGACCTTCAGAATCGGACCGGACGCTGAAGCCCCAATCGTCCGGTCGTTTCAAAGAAGCTCCCGAGGCATGATTTTTCGACCGGACGCGTCCGGTCCACCTTGACCGACGCAGACGCAGCGTCCGGTGCTCAACCCTAGCCATCAGATCATTGAAGTCGGTATGACCGGACCTTGAGCGATCGGCGTCCGATATAAGCTTGATTCAAGCGTCCGGTCCATTGGACCGACGCCAAAGATCATTTCGATCAACTCCATTTCAACTCTTACTTCTTCACCCTTGCTCAAGTGTGCCAACCACCAAGAATTTTGCATCCGGCGCAATAGAAAATAGACATTTCATTTTCCCGAAAGCGCCGAATCCCGCCTCGCAAGCTTGGCGGGAGGGAGAGAGGGACCCAAACCCATCTCAACCCTACAAACACCTTGTGCACATGTGGTAGCATATTTACACAAATATTATCAAGGGTGTTAGCACTCCACTAGATCCTAAATGCATATGCAATGAGTTAGAGCATCTAGTGGCACTTTGATAACCGCATTTCGATACGAGTTTCACCCCTCTTAATAGTACGGCTATCAATCCTAAATGTGATCACACTCTCTAAGTGTCTTGATCACTAAAACAAAATAGCTCTTACAAATTATACCTTTGCCTTGAGCTTTTTGTTTTTCTCTTTCTTCTTTCCAAGTCGAAGCACTTGATCATCACCATGCCATCATCTTTATCATGCTATGATCTTCATTTGCTTCACCACTTGGAGTGTGCTACCTATCTCATGATCACTTGATAAACTAGGTTAGCACTTAGGGTTTCATCAATTCACCAAAACCAAACTAGAGCTTTCACCCCTCCACTGCTTGCAATAGCCACAAAACCTAACCCTCAAACCCATGTGCGATAGGCACCATGCCTATGCCGCCACTTCATGCGCGCACTGAGGCCATAGGGCACATGCCCCCTAGGCCCGTTGATGAGGGTGTGTGAGGTGAGCACCCGCGCATAACCTTCGAATTTATGGGGCCCCACCTCCGTACACTAGCAGCACAGGCTTGTCCGACTGCATACCTAAATGATTGATGCATGACCAGTGTTGTGTATAGTCATGCAAATTACAAGGTAGAGTAGTGATAGTAGGTTAGTGGCTTGACTTTTTGGTCATTAAACAAGTGTCCCAGTGGTGCATGGTTCTTTTATTTTCATCACTTTTTGAGTCGAACATTTGACGTAGTGCCTCTATAGCACTATCACACTACCAATATTCTTCACTTTGTTTCCCAAACTAAACCACATGCCAACTTGGTCTCAATTTGGGGAACCAAGAAGGGTGTGATTTTGTTAGAATATCCATCCTAGCAAGCAAGCTTTTAATTACAACATTGAAGCTATATAATTAATTGTATCTCTTATTTATACACTATATCTAAATATGATAAAGTTTAGGTCCCAACTGACATTTTTGGGACCCCAAATTTCTATTGGCGGCCCTACCCCCTCGTCCGGCACCGACACCCTCAATCGAGAGGAAGGGAGGACAACTTGCCCCGAACTTGCACCGGATCTATGTGCTCTCCCACCGAATCTATGAGGCCACGCTGAAGGGTCGAGATGGCGGACTAGAGGGGAGGTGAATAGTCTTTTCTAAAAACTTAATCGCATCGGTTAACCGAAACAAGTGTGGAATTAAAATTATCGGTCTAGCCAAGACTACACCCCTCTATCTATGTTCTCTAGCACCTTCTAAAGATACTAATTAAGCAACAAAGGTGTCGGGCTAGCTAAAGCTCTCCTAACCAATTCTAGAAGCAAGGTCACATAAACATATGCTACTAGTACTTTAGCAATAAGGGAGCTCCTACACATGCTAGTAAGCAAAAGCACAAAGCCACCTAAGCTCACTAGCAATGCTCAATAACAAGGCAACCAATGCCAAATTAGAGGGCACAATTACTTAGCTACACAAACTAAGCAATGTGACTAACAAGGTTACACAAACCAAATTAGCCACGCAAGGGAGCTACTTCTATGCTACATAAGCAAGAAGGTAACTACTAAGCTACACAAGCTAACTAATTGCAAGAGCAACTACACAAACACAATGTATATGAAATATAAGTACAAGCTTGTGTAACGAGGATGCAAACCAACGGGAAGAACAAGGTTGACACGGTGATTTTTCTCCTGAGGTTCACGTGCTTGCCAACACGCTAGTCCCCGTTGTGTCGACCGCTCACTTGGTGGTTTGGCGGCTAATTAGCATCACCCGCTAAGCCCGCACGTCGGGCGCCGCAAGAACCTACCCCTTGAGTGAGGGTAGCTCAATGACACGCTTTACTAAAGTTGCTCTTCGCGGCTCCCGCGGGGCGAGCACAATGCCCCTCACAAAGCTCTTCTCCGGAGCACCGCACAAGCTTCTTGCGGGCTTCGACGGAGACCACCACCAAGCCGTCTAGGAGGTGGCAACCTCTAAGAGTAACAAGCATTGCAACTCAATCACCTATTTCCACTCGATACAACCTCACAATGCAATCGTATTAGAATCGCTCACTCACATAATCGGATGATCACTATTAAGCATATGTGAGATGGAGGGCTCCCAAGCACTCTCAAGCATGGACACAAAGTCCCCCAAGGTGCTCAACACCAGCCATGGCCGAAGGCCACTTCTATTTATAGCCTCAAGGGCTAAACTAGCCGTTACCCCTTCACTGGGCAACTGTCGGGTCGACCGAACGCTCCGGTCGTGTTGACCGGACGCCGGACCTCAGCGTCCGGTCGCCCGATGATAGCCACGTGTCACCTGCGTTCAACGGCATTCTTTCGATCTCAACGGTCATCTTCTGACCGGACGCAACAGCTTCAACTGACCGGACGCTGGACCCTCAGCGTCCGGTCATTTACAGTAAGGTACCGACCTTGACCGGACGCGTCCAGTCGCATGTGATCGGACGCAGCCCAGTGTCCGATCATACTCCAGCTCCTGCATCATCCTGACGTCAGCCTGACCGGACGCACCCAGCTAGCTTCCGGTCACTTCCAGTGCCAGCGTTCGGTCGAAGACCGACGCTGCATGCTCTCGGCCACCACTGACCGGACACAGGACCCCAGTGTCCGGTCACCACGTGACCAGCGTCCGGTGCACTCTGTGAGACCCTGTCATTTCTGTCTAAGGCGCCGGTGGCACCATCGGATTGTCCACACTCTATGGGCGGACACTCCATTTCTTCACCGAGTTGATCCACATCAACTCCAACTTCTCCTTTGTAAATGTGCCAACACCACCAAGTGTACACCACCATGTATATGTGTGTTAGCATTTTCATAATCATTTTCCAAAGGATTAGCCACTCAACTTGCCACGCCACTCAATCCTAGCGATGATGCAAAGTTAGATCATTCGAGTGGCACTAGATGACCGATATGCAAATAAGTTTGCCTCTCTTGATAGTACGACCATCTATCCTAAACCTGGTTATAAACTTCTCTACACACCTATGACCGGTAAAATGAAATGCCCTAGGTTATACCTTTGCCTTGCGCATTCCATTCTATCTCCTCCAACGTCGATGCAACACATGCACCAACACGATCAACAATGATATGATCCACTTCATATCATCACGTGATCATATTGGTTCATCGATCTTGACTTCATTTGCTCTTCACCGTGTCCATCGTCCATCGGCGCCAAGTCTTGCTCAAGCTTCACCGCCACACGGTCCATCACTCCAAAGCCTCCAACTTGCCCTTCACGCTTGCAACCGATCCATCAAGGCAAGTCTTGTCTTGATCTTCTCCACCTTGATCACATGACTCAATGTCATGTCTCATGTGCAATAAGCTCCTTCATCATCACATGTGTGAGCTTTGCAACATCTCGAAGCCATTTTCACCTTCATGGCATATGTTGCTCACACACATGTACCTGTGGACTAATTACCTGTGTATCTCACATAAACACAATTAGTCCACCTAGGTTGTCACTCAATTACCAAAACCAAACAAGGACCTTTCAATCTCCCCCTTTTTGGTAATTGATGACAGCTCTACAAAGATATGGAAATTAAGCTCTTTTTGATTCATGTTGCTTGCCCAAGCAATTTTACCATGTGAAAATAATTTTGGACAAGTACCACAATCCCGAAATGGTAGTATTAGCTCCCCCTACATATGTGCTAGAGTGTTTGTTTTGAAGTTCGCACATATGCATAGATTGAAAATGTGGGAGAGTAATTACTACCGAATGATGCTAAGGTGTATGGAATAAACCTTTGAAGTATGATACCAATCAGAGTTGCACCTTTAAGTTCATCCTTAGCACCATGGTTAGCTAGATAACACTTGAAAATACAAAGCACTAGATACCTCATGAGATCATCATTAAAAACAAGGTACTAGCATTACTTGTAAAGTATACCAAGTGTCTAGTTATCATCCTATTCATGCTAGTTATTAAATCATCATTCAAGTTCTATAACTAGCATACACCACATAAGCATGCATATTGAATTTAAGAACTTATGCAATGCAAGCAAGCACATGAATATGCACATATTAAATGCAATCAATCAAAGTTCATGAGCTTGCTCCCCCTACTTGTGTGCTTCTCTTGTCCAAGAATTTTGATCCATCTCTTTTCTTCAATGTTGCTCCCTCTTTGTCCATGTCCATATCCAACCTCTTAAGCTTTCATATCTTATCTCTCCCCTTACACAATTTATCTCTCCCCCTTATAAAGGCTTTCATATCTTTGTACAATCTCTCCCCCTTTGTCATCAATTTCCATAAAAGGTGTGATTCTTATTGATGCAAAGGCATGCATTTGGGGTAGATGGTTGAGGCTTGAGTCTTGTATTTTTTATGGACATCACTTGATTGTTGGAATGACCCCACTTGTAGATACCATTAAGAACTTGTAACTTTTACTATGTATATCTTATCATTTTATGTATGGGTCATCCATTTTATTGCACTTAAGCTCTTTGTAGGTGAGGGATGCATTTTTTTATTTGATGATCAGTTGAAATTGAGGATCACTTGTGGAACCATCTTTTGCATGATTGATATCACTTGTATGATGTATACTATATGTAGATGTGATACCATTTGAAATAATTTTCTATTTTGGAACCACTAGTTGGATTTATCAATTTAGATCATTTTCTTGAACATTTGCTATCTTTATGAGTACCACTTATAGGATATCAATTGTGAGTTAATCTAGACATCACTTATGAATTCTTGATGAAATACTTAAGTCTAGATACCACTTGAAACATACAAATTAGTTATCAATTTGTATTGTTGTTTTGTGCTTGTACTCTTATCATTATCATGAGCTTCTTATGTGACTTGAACTAAATTGATTTGCTTAAGCTTTCAAGTCCGGTTTGAACCAATGACAAGCTTATTCACACCTCTTGTAAGGGTTATCTTACCAGTGTTGTACTTGTTACTTGTTTAGCAATCCAAATTTAAATCAAGTACTTGTGTTCACTAGCTCATGAACAAATTCACATACTAACCACTAGATCAAATAATCATTCAAGCAATAGTGATAGGCTATAAATTAAAACTTTTCATTTGTTATGCATGATACTATGAAGTATGTACTATATGCACTAACCACATACTAATAAGGGATGAAATGATCATGCACATAACAATGATACATTTGCTATGTTGGAGTAGAGGATAGTCACATAGATTCCAATACATTACTCCAATAGCAATGTGAAGTCCAATTTAAAGCTTGGTGAAGACCAATAAATACCAATTTGAATTTCATTCTTCACTCATATGACATGAATATCACTTATGATTAAGTGCACTTTCTTGTTGTGGTTGACTTGCTTCATCTTTTGATTCTTGCTTGCATGAGAGAATTATTTGGAATACCACTTGAGATAACTAGCTCTCTTTTCGGTGTTGCTTACTTTTCTTGATCAATCATTTTGATTGCTTCAACTAAGCATCTTAAATGTCCCTCGGATCACCACTTCCATGTTAGCCTTCTAAGTACCACACTTGGTTTAGCTACTCATAGGCGACAAGTCCCTACACTAGGAAGAAATGACCTCTCTCCAAGAACCATTCTTGATACTCACTTGAAATGATTTGATTGATTGATCCAAGTGATGGACTTATCTTGATGAGTAACCTTGATTCCTTCTTTAAGTCATTTTCTTTCTACTTGTTTAAGTCCTTTTCTTTCTACCAAAAAGATTTCCAATAGTCACTAGAATTTAAACTTCATCATCTTCTTAAGTTTGATCTTGATCTTTACCTTGAATACTAAAAGTGTGCAAAATACACTTCTCTATCAAATGACCTTGTACTCTTTGTATATCATGCTTCTAAATCATCTCAAAACCAAACTTAGGTACCTCAAAACACTTGTAAATATATTTCCAACTTAAGGACCTTTTAATCAAAGTGACTCTAGATCAATCCAATACTTGTCACTTTTCTGACAGATTCTGTACTCTCCAAAGAAATAAGTATATCTCCCAAAGTACAAATCCAAATACCACGAAATTTGATGGAAGTGTGCATTACTAACTTATATAGAAGCTGTAAAAATTTTAGCTTCAATTGATCTCATATGAACTGTCAGATTTTAATTCTTCCACCACTGCTACATGCTAAAAACTGCTGCACTATAGCTGACAAGAACCTACTCCAAAATCAAAGCATTTCTTATCCAATTTTCATGAAATTTCTACAGAATCTCATACTATAAGTCTAGAGCATGTATACCAATTTTTATGCCAATCCAATAGGTTTTGATCACTCAAACATGGCTAAGATCACAGCTAGCTCAGATTTTGCAAGATGGGACAGATTTCAACAATTTGAGCTATACCTCATCACATATGAATCAAACTTGAAACTAACTTGTTTGAATACTTCCATAAGACATATATATCCATTTAAACCACTTACTAAAAGTCATCTCATGAATTTATCCAACACAAATCAATCTAAACTTGATTACTAATCAATTTATCCATTCAAACATCTCATAGCAAGCAACATTGCATATTTTATCCAATTCAATCAACTCATATGCACCCAAATGAAATGATCAACAAGAGATATACCTTGGTTAACTCATGATCATCCATTTAGCAAGCTTCAACTCAAATATTTGCAAGCCATCAAATAATCCAATAAATCACCACAACTTGAATATGACACTTGTATGTTGTAGCACTTAGACTTCATTCAACTATCATGGCATTGGGTTAGGATGTGCACTAGGCTTCATATCTTGATTCAACGTATGATGATCAATATGAAAATAATTGAATCAAACCTCCAATGCCAATGGTACCTACAATCATTCATCCACTTTTTGATGGTACCCAAATTAATTTGGGTCCTCTTAAGTTAGGAGCAACATACTTAGACAATGCTTTAGTATGAGTAGCGGGATGTTTTGCAATTGCAACTAATGAGGTACCATTACCATCCTTTCTAAGCATATCATGATCATCAATTGAAATAGGCTTAGAAATTTTACCTAAGGGGCATGAATGTGCCATGTGTCCCCTTTTCCGGTATGAGTAGCACTTTCTCTTTGATTGAGCCTTCTCTTTCTTGCTTATGTGATGCTTCTCATTGCCTTGCCTCTCATGGATTGCATGAACCTTCTTCTTAAGCTTGGTAAGACACTTAGAGGCAAAGTGTCACATACTTCCACACTTGAAGCACTCGATGTGAGCATAATCTTTCTTCTCATCTTCATTCTTGCTCATTATCTTAGCATCTTGAGTTTGCATTGGATGCCTTGCCTTTCCACCCCCTTCTTATTTTCTTCTTCTTTATCATCAAATCACCACCATCTTCATGGTTGATCTTGATTTGCTCTTGGGGTGTCTTCTCTTGCTCAACTTGTGGCTTTGGTTGAGGCTTCACTTGTTGCTTCACCAATTTGCTTGGTTGGGCACATCGAGGTAAGATGACCCCAAGTGCGGCACTTGAAGCACTTCACATGTTTGAGCCTCTCTTCTTCTTTTATCTTCTTGAGCTTCTCAATGTTTAGGCAACCATTTGCAAGGTGTCCTGCTTCATGACACCGGTAGCACATGGTATGAGAGCTTTGTTTGTTGTATCTTCTTCATCTTTCTTTCTCTCTTTATTTTGCCCTTTGTCATCTTCTTTTTGAAGCCAAGGCCACACTTATCACCATAGTTTCTTTGAGTCTTCAACATGTGCTCAAAGGTGACTTTTGAGTTGTAGCACCTCTCTAGTTTGTTGCTCAATTTCTTCACTTGTTCATTGAGCTCATTGTTCTCCTTTAAAAGGTTAGTCTCACAAGACATAGAAGTAGAACAAGCATCTATATGTGAAGAGCATGGTATATCTAATAAATCATCACAAGAGGTGGATACATGCTTCTTGCCTACATCACAAGGGTTAGCAATAATTTATGATTTATCATTTGATCCATGTGATGAGCTCTCATTATTTTTTAGTTTCTTTGTAAACATTTTAATGAGAGAAGCATGTTGTTCTAATAATTCATCATGAGATGCAAGAAGTGTCTCATGATTCAATTTTAGCTCATCATGTGAAGATTTAAAAGCATAAAGTAATTTCTTATGTTCTTCACAAGAGTTCTTTAGAAATGAGTTTTTATTTTCTAATTTCAATGTTTTAGCTTTCTCATTTTCTAAAGACATGGCCATGCTAGCAAGTCTACTAACAAGCTCATCATATGAATCAACATGATCAACCACATTATCATTTGATACCTTGGTGTCACCTTGTGACATGAAACAATGTGGTGTAGTTGGAGAGAGCTTGTAGTAGCATCATCATCATAGCTTGAACATGAACCAACATCACCATCAAGTGTGCATGGGGTAGCATCATCACTTGCAACACTTGTGGCCTCATCATCAACCTTGTCAAGTGAACTGTAGTGGATCGATCATCATCATCATCATCACTTGACCATGAGGTGGAGCAATCTTTCACAATTGCCAAATTATGATCATGCTCAACACACTCATGCACCTCCTTCTTAGGTTCATCCTCCTTCTTGAATTTGCCATCATCCCATGTGGAGAAATCACCGAAGGTTTCCTTGATGGACTCCCATATCTCACGAGCGGTTTCCTTGATGTTTACTTGTTTCATCAAATCAAAGCTCAAAGCATCCATTAGATAACAACAAGCATGTGCATCAAATTCATAGAGAACTCTTTGAGCTTTGGTGAGATTTTTATGATCCAAGACATGGGTGAGACCGCTAGTGACAACCCACCAAAATTTAGGTCCCTTTGCACGAAAATGATCAAGCATGTGATTTTTCCAAAGAGCAAAGTTTGTGTCATAAAAATGTGTGTCTCACAAACATCTAGCCCATTTGACGCCATCCCCTCGGGTCGGTGAAGACCACAAATGAGAGACCGGGCTCTGATACCACTTGAAGGGTCGAGATGGCGGACTAGAGGGGGGGCGAATAGTCTTTTCTAAAAACTTAATCGCATCGGCTAACCGAAACAAGTGCAGAATTAAAACTATTGGTCTAGCCAAGACTACACCCCTCTATCTATGTCCTCTAGCACCTTCTAAAGATACTAATTAAGCAACAAATGTGCCGGGCTAGCTAAAGCTCTCCTAACCAATTCTAGAAGCAAGGTCACACAAACCTATGCCACTAGTACTTTAAGCAATAAGGGAGCTCCTACACATGCTAGTAAGCAAAAACATAAAGCCACCTAAGCTCACTAGCTATGCTCAATAACAAGGCAACCAATGCCAAATTAGAGAGCGCAATTACTTAGCTACACAAACTAAGCAATGTGACTAACAAGGTTACACAAACTAAATTAGCCACGCAAGGGAGCTACTTCTATGCTACATAAGCAAGAAGGTAACTAGTAAGCTACACAAGCTAACTAATTGCAAGAGCAACTACACAAGAATAATGTATATGAAATATAAGTACAAGCTTGTGTAACAAGGATGCAAACCAACGGGAAGAACAAGGTTGACACGGTGATTTTTCTCCCGAGGTTCACGTGCTTGCCAACACGCTAGTCCCTGTTGTGTCGACCGCTCACTTGGTGGTTCGGCGGCTAATTAGCATTACCCGCTAAGCCCGCATGTCGGGCGCCGCAAGAACCTACCCCTTGAGTGAGGGTAGCTCAATGACACGCTTTACTAAAGTTGCTCTTCGCGGTTCCCGTGGGGCGAGCACAATGCCTGTCACAAAGCTCTTCTCCGGAGCACCGCACAAGCTTCTTGCGGGCTTCGACGGAGACCACCACCAAGCCATCTAGGAGGTGGCAACCTCCAAGAGTAACAAGCATTGCAACTCGATCACCTATTGCCACTCGATACAACCTCACAATGCAATCGCATTAGAATCGCTCACTCACATAATCGGATGATCACTATTAAGCATATGTGAGATGGAGGGCTCCCAAGCACTCTCAAGCATGGACACAAAGTCCCCCAAGGTGCTCAACACCAGCCATGGCTGAAAGCCACTTCTATTTATAGCCCCAAGGGCTAAACTAGCCGTTACCCCTTCACTAGGCAACTATCGGGTCGATCGGACGCTCCGGTCGTGTTGACCGGACGCTGGACCTCAGCGTCCGGTCGCCCGATGACAGTCACGTGTCACCTGCGTTCAATGGCATTCTTCCGATCTCAACGGTCATCTTCTGACTGGACGTACAGGTTCAACTGACCGGACGCTGGACCGTCAGCGTCCGGTCATTTACAGTAAGGTACCGACCTTGACCGGACGCGTCCGGTCGCATGTGATCGGACGCAGCCCAGTGTCCGATCATACTCCAGCTCCTGCATCATCCTGATGTCAGCCTGACCGGACGCACCCTGCCAGCTTCCGGTCACTTCCAGTGCCAGTGTCCGGTCGAAGACCGACGCTGCATGCTCTCGGCCACCACTGACCGGACACATGACCCCAGCGTCCGGTCACCACGTGACCAGCGTCCGGTGCACTCTGTGAGACCCTGTCATTTCTATCTAGGGCGCCGGTGGCACCGTTGGATTGTCCACACTTTACGGGCGGACACTCCATTTCTTCACCGAGTTGATCCACATCAACTCTAACTTGTCCTCCTTTGCAAATATGCCAACACCACCAAGTGTACACCACCATATGTATGCGTGTTAGCATTTTCACAATCATTTTCCAAAGGATTAGTGAAAGGACCTAGGATGCCGCCTAGAGGGGGGTGAATAGGCGTTTCTAAAAAATCAACACCTTTAAAAGCGGAAACGATTAGTAATAGGAGTTTCCAAAATGGAAACTCTAAATCAGAGTAATACCACCCCTCACAAGTTAGCCACAAAGTATATAAAAGATACTAGATAAACCTAGGGCGCCAAACAGCTGCAACCAACGAGTTGAATCAAAATGCACTAGTCAGTTAATGTCGGAAGTCCCGACGTTTGTGTCAGAACTTCCGACATGTCAGAAGTCCCGACGTTTGGGTTAGAACTTCCGACGTGTCAGAAGTCCCGACGTTTGGGTTAGAACTTTCGACGCAAACAGGAAATGAACTACAAGTGCTAAAATGAACTTTGTGATGCCGATAACTTACAAACCCACTTCCTAGTGGTAAGGTAAGGTGTTGGGTCACTCTCTTGACGTTGATAAGCCACCACTCCGTAGATCGAGTCCCAAACCCTAAGAAATAGCTAGAGAGAGGGAGACAACCAAATACAAGTAATTTCGAGCAAATCACAACAACAAGCACGCGGGAGACAAGAATTTATCCTGAGGTTCGGCAGCCCCACAAAGGAGCTCCTACGTCCTCGTTGTTGAGGTGACCACTTTGGTCGGAGTCTCTTCCACCTCCTTGCCTCACTCAAGGATACCACAATGGTCACTTGAGTTTCTTCACTAGAAATCAAGGGTAATACAAACTTCCCAATGCTCTTCCACAAGATGGAAGCTCTTGGGCGACGCCTAGCCGGCTAGGGGAAAATCCCCAAGAGTAACAAATGCAAATCAAACCGGCTTGACAAAGAAATCAAGTGCTCAAGCTTGCTCAAAGTGATTTTCTCTCTCAATCCACTCTCCAAACACTCAAACCCTTTGGGAATCGAAGTTGGAAGCAAAGGAGTGAAGAGAGGGGAGCCTAGAATGCTTGGGGGCTGTTTTGGCCGAGTGTTCGTCGCAATGAAATGAGTGGGCCACGGTTAGAAACAAGGAGAGGGGTATATATACTTCAAGGCAAAATCTAACCGTTCAGATCTACGTCGGAAGTTCCGACGCAGATCTCGAGACTTCCGACATATGAAGAAAACACTGTTCATGCGAGGTCAAAGTCCACTCGAGACAGTCGACGGTCGGAACTTCCGATGAACGTTGGGACTTCCGACGGTCACAGACAGCAAGACAGAGGAACCATCGATGTCGGGACTCCTGGCTTGGGTCGGGACTTCCGACTGTCGGGAGTTTTGACTCACGTCGGGACTTCCGACGTCCCACAGCCACTGTGTGAGCTATGACCGGGAGTCGCTAGATTCCGGCAAGAGTCATGACTTCCGATCGCCGGGAGTTCGCTTACGTCGGGACTTCCGACACCGAGCAGATCACTGTAAAATTATTCTATGTGCTCGTGAAGTGCTAGAGTGTCTCTCTTTTGATTTTATTTATTATGCTTGAGCACTCTATCTTCCTCAGACCACCTAAACTTGCATCCCTCTTAATAGTACGGCATACCTATTAACTCAAGATAAAAAAAACGAAATTAAACCTTTTGAGTTGATCTTCTTTAAAATTGATGCCGTGTCTTTCAATCTTCGTCAAGTGAGGGTGCCAACATGTCAATATTGATCTTGTCACTTGAGCATAGCCATCTTGAACACGTGACTTGATTCCATTCATCAAATATGAATAACTCCAAATGCATCAAGTCACTTTAATCAACTTGTCCAATATAGATTTGATCCTCCACATCAATATGACCATCATAGCTTGATTAGTATCTCAACTAAATGCAAGTACTTTCTTCTTCACCCTAGCTAGGTTCCTCGGCCATCAAGCCGTCGCTTACCCTTCACCCTTGCTTAGTACCTCGAAGTCTTTTCTTGCTGTCTTCACCATCTCAAGCCGTCAAGTCACATCTTGTATTAAATCAACCATTCATTTGTATTGTTGTTTTTTTCATTTCAATTTAGCAAGCTTCAAATATGAGACCATTCCATATGCAATCCCTCATATCTCATTAATTAACTCTTATCGTGCTTGCTTTCACATAGATCATTGAAATCCCATAATAAATAAGCCTTTGTATGAATTCCATTTGCATTGTTGTCTTGTGCTTGAACTAGATTGTTTATACAACAATACATCAGTTTTTGGCTTTATACAATTTCATCAAGTATCTGTGAGATAATCAATTTCCTGTCTAACACTTAGCAAACATGTTAGTCCTTTAATCGTGTTGTCATTCAATCACCCAAAACTCACTAAAGGGCTAGATGCACTTTCAATTAGCCACTCAACTTGCCACGCCACTCAATCCTAGCGACGATGCAAAGTTAGATCATTCGAGTGGCACTAGATGACCGATATGCAAACAAGTTTGCCCCTCTTGATAGTACGGCCATCTATCCTAAATCTGGTCATAAACTTCTCTACACACCTATGACCGGTGAAATGAAATGCCCTAGGTTATACCTTTGCCTTGCGCATTCCATTCCATCTCCTCCAACGTCGATGCAACACATGCACCAACACGATCAACAATGATATGATCCACTTCATATCATCACGTGATCATATTGGTTCATCGATCTTGACTTCACTTGCTCTTCACCGTTGTCATCGTCCATCGGCGTCAAGTCTTGCTCAAGCTTCACCGCCACGCGGTCCATCACTCCAAAGCCTCCAACTTGCCCTTCACGCTTGCAACCAGTCCATCAAGCCAAGTCTTGTCTTGATCTTCTCTACCTTGATCACATGACTCAATATCATGTCTCATGTGCAATAAGCTTCTTCATCATCACATGTGTGAGCTTTGCAACATCTCGAAGCCATTTTCACCTTCATGGCATATGTTGCTCACACACATGTACCTGTGGACTAATTACCTGTGTATCTCACATAAACACAATTAGTCAACCTAGGTTGTCACTCAATTACCAAAACCAAACAAGGACCTTTCACACGCCCCATCACCGGCCATCAACAACATGCCAGGAGCCATGTTGTCATGGAGTCCTCCAGCTAACCACCACTGTAGGGAATCACCGCCATCCTTGTAGCCGTGTGACATCGGATGGCATGCTGAAATGACAAGGCAGGTTTGTCGAAGGGAGATGCAGTGGCTTAATGATCGGTGTTGGCTGCCCAAGTTGCCCCACAAGAGTGGCACGGGGTAGATCGTGCATCTGACGATTTATGTTTTTGTGTGTTCACTTATGAACAAACTTGTTGATAAAAACATCTTCGCGTACCTTGTCACCATCATCACCCAACAAATCAAGCACCCAACCAAATAGCCACAAGTGTCACCATCCCTTCTCAGTTCTCACTCACCATCGTGCGTGACAATGGCCACCAAATCTGGCTACATAATCAAAATTGATTTGTTTAAATTCATTTAAGAAATAGAATTTCTATCAAGTGTGTCTTAAACTCCTTGTATTCCATATATTTCTCTGGGCTCTGTCCAACTCCAACGCTACGGTGATACTGTGCTGGAGTCGAGAAAGCCCTAAAATATTGGCTTCGAGGGCTCTTTCTTTGTCAAGTTCATTTTGAAAGAAGTCGAAATACTTTGCACAACGTATAGCATACCTAAACACGCCGGAGCGAGCACCATGCCAAACGGCGCATAATTTAGTTTTTTTCTCCAAAATCACCACAAAGTGCTAACGGTCATTCTATTACCATGTGTGCCGCTTTATGTGGTCACCTTAGCTGAAAATCCTTCGATACGAGAAACTTAAAGCTTCTTCGAAGTTCGAAGTGTGAAGTGACTACTGAAGTCCAATGCTACTAGCCTACTACCGTTGCTTATGATCAAAGTTTTCCACTTTTAACCCAAAAAAAGATGGATGGGTGCAAGTTTTCAAATGGAAGATAGCCACAGGGTCTGATGGTTACAGGAAAGAAAAATACTATTTCGACTGATTGTTATGAAAGAAAAATACTATTCTGGCAGAACATAAATAGTGATTTTGTGAAGTGGCTGGCCAGCCGACAATCAGCCAGCCAGCCAGCCGAACACCCCAAAAAGAGTAGGGAGTGGCACTGTGGTACTAAGGACTTTTTTTTTTTCTTTAAAAGGAGTAAAAGCTACTCAGGGACCCATCTGCAATTATGCTTTCCTTCGCGCGAGCAAAGAGGGGAGGGCAAAGGCAAACACGGAGTAGACCCAAATCACCGTAGCTCCAAACATCCAGAACCTTAGACCAACCCTTCAACCCATCGCCTCGGGCTCCGGCCATGTCGCTCTCGTCGGCGCGCCAGCGTCGGGCCACGGCGGCGTCGCCACCGACAGACGACGGGTACGCCAAGGACTCCAAGGACAGGAGGCGGCGCCCCGGCGGCGACGGGGACGGCGAGGACGAGGGTATCAAGTGGTTCCTCCCGTTCCTGGCGCTAGGGCTCCTCCGCCACATGAGCGCATCCTCCAACCTGATCCATGACTGCGACGAGGTCTTCAACTACTGGGAGCCCCTCCACTTCCTCCTCTACCGCTCCGGCTTCCAGACCTGGGAGTACAGGTAGCCTCTCCGACCTCACCCCCATAAATCCTACCTGTGTCTGCCATTCCCGTTGCTTGATACTCCTGGGCGTATTGGAAGGGGATGATAGTTTAAACCTGTGCTCTTATTTGGAGTAGGAGATGGTTTATCGGGGAGCTTGAGCAAGCAATCTTGATTGGTGCGAGGGGCATTTGAAGATCTACACCGTCATTAGAAGTGTTTTGCTTTAGGTTGTGCGATTGGGTGGTTGTAGGTAAACGCAGGATGGCTAGGCTTGGAGTATGTTGTGATTTATTAGTGGAATGATTTGAATGTTTAAGGGCTTGTTTGGAAACATTGCTACCCTTCAATCCATAGTATTGACACCAATCCACATGTATTCCCTTCAGTGTAGACAAACAAACCCTAAGGCCTTGTTTGGCTGCACTCTAATCGACACCAATCCACATGTATTGGAGTTTTCACCCCAATACACACCTCAATCCACATGTGTTGGAGTGGATTGGGCTCGAAATTAAACTAAGTTTCATCTCAATCCACTTCAACACACATGGATTAAGGTGGATACAGCTGCACCCAAACAAGCCAAGGTGGGGAAAAAACACACTGTTTATGATTTTGAGGGATTGGTCAAGCAGTGGGAGTTTCTGCTTTGTCTGTTGCTGGTGTATGACTGATTTTTTTTTTCTTGGGGAAAGGGGGTGGGGTTCTACCAGTGATGGTGGTGAGGTTTGGGGCTGGGCAAGTTTACAATGCGACCGTTCTAAAAATTAAGGTAGTCTGTTAATATTTGTGTCTATTTTGTTTACAATCAAGCAGTGGTGGAGCTATGACCCTCCTCCCCCTGGCAATTGAATATTCTTAATGATGTCAATGGTTGATGCTTAGGAAGTAATATAGATTTGCACACCAGAGATAACTTCAGTACTATTGCCACTAATTGTTTCAACATAGGCCGCCTGGCCTGCCAAGGCTTCACTGTACTGCCTTGCTTCTGATTGCCACCTACCTATGCCATCGTTATTCGTTTAGAACTGTCACAGAGTCACATTTGGTGCAATTCTACCAGGATGACTTAAATTTGGATTGAATTACCATAGAGTATTTATTTAATCATGTCATTCATGCTAGTATATACTGTCATAATTTTATATATCGTAATGATATTTCATTGTGGAAGTTCTTCTGTGTTTGATGTACAGATACTCTGTATCCCGTTTGAGTTTCTGCTGGAAACAGTGTATTATGATATTCCGTAACATTTCTGAGAGTAAGGAGGCTCGTTTTAGTTCTCGTCAATATGGGGATCGCTGTATTCGTGTTGTTTGGATTGGAAGAGTGATATATCTATATATAAGAGAGCTGCATGTCTTCTTTAACTGTTGCTGAAACTGTTTTTCAAATTAATAAGTATGCTTTGTTTTTTCCCCCACATCTTAGGACTAAGCGGTTTATTCTATATGCTTAGCTACCTTATGTTGAATGTTGACCTAGGCTTTTACATCCAAAAAAATTCAGCTTGCAAGTATTGCTATGATAGCATCTTGATTTGATGTTTTCTTCATAGCATCCTGGAAGACTATCAGCCTTTTAGGGAAACTAAACCCATTAAATAATATAATTTGTCTGCAATGGTTTTTTTTTGTATATTATGTTCTTCATGGCATAAAAGGTTAGTAAATAGGACATCGATTTTAACTTGGGACTAAAAGGTTTTGTTGTTTGATTTTGACTTTCTGAAAATGTCTATTGCAGTTCTGACTTTGCTCTTCGGTCATATTTGTACCTTTTCTTTCACGCTCTTGTAGCTGGGCCTGCTTCACTAATCTTTGGTGAGCATAAGGTTCGTAGTCTCTTACTCCTTTGGTTTCTTCACATCCTTATATTGGTGGCTATCTCTTTACCTATTTGTGCTTACTAATGATATCTCATCTATTCTGTTGTCAAGGTTCTTGTGTTCTACTCAGTGAGAATTTTTCTTGGTCTCATTTCAACTATTACTGAAACTGTTCTGGTGGTTGCTCTTTCAAGAAGATATGGGAAGCGACTTGCTTGTTATGTTCTTGCGATGCTATGCTTATCCAGCGGTTGCTTCTTTGCCAGTACCAGTATGTATCTTTGTAAATTCAGTTTTCTGTTGTCGTTTGGAAATTATATTGCAGATGTGTGATTGCTCCAACTGGGTGCTACCTTAATTATATTTATACTCTGTTCCAGGTTTCTTGCCAAGTTCATTCTCCATGTACGCAGTAACACTTTCGTCTGCACTCTTCCTTCTTGAGAAATATGCTGGTGCAGTCTCAGTTGCAGCTGCTGGAGTGATCCTTGGTTGGCCTTTCTCAATTTTGGTTTTCCTCCCTGTTACTGTTTATTCTCTAATTAGAGGATCTTTTAGAAGGGTTTTTCTATCTGGATTATTGACTTCACTGTGCTTTCTTGTAAGTAAATCCCTCACAATTTCACTTTTTTACAATATGTACGAGTTCCACTGATCATGACAAGTTTGTGCTAGGTTCTGTCGTTTGCTGCTGATTATTACTGCTATGGTCGATTGACATTCTCGGTGTTCAATCTTCTGAAATATAACGTTCTTGGTGGTGGCGAAAGTCACTTGTATGGAACCGAGGGGCTTTCATTTTACTTCAGGAATGGATTCAACAATTTCAATTTTGCCTTCATCCTGGCTCTTCTTTTCTTGGGGGTTGTACCATTTGCAAGAAAGAAATATGCTCCTGATCTACTGATAGTTGTCTCTCCTGTCTATATCTGGTTGGCTTTCATGTCTTTGCAGGCACACAAAGAAGAAAGGTAAGAAGGAATTTCGCAATGTGCACATATGATCAGTTGAACACTCGAACATGCAATATAATATAGGAAAAACTCTTCTTTTGATCTTTTCTGCAGAACATCTTCCCACATGAAGATTATGTAGAGGCTAGAAATGTTATTTCTGTTTGCCTATGACTAATTTAATTTGATCTATCTGGACACTTGCATCTAGTTGACATTATCTCTCTGGTCTCCCTTAGACTCCATTATTTCCCTGAACTAACCAGTTTGATTTTTTAGATTAGACTTTAAACAAAAAAATGAGGTGCCCTGTATTTTGTCTTAACCTACATTTTCTAAGTTGCTGATTTGTTTAGCTTACTTGCATTGCTGTTGGCAAGTTTCACTTATAAATTGAATTCACAGCATTTCTAATAGGATAGCCTTGAAATCCACAAATTAGACTAAATTGCAACCAAATCAGCCATGTATCCTTTGTACTATGTTGCAACCATTTTGACTAGTTATTGCTACCGAATAATGCTAAGAGTAATGGCCAGGTTTTCTGTAGTCCTCACCATCGTCTGAAAATAGTAGTGTTGTAATAGGGTATGAAAAGAATAAGAAATTGCTTTTGAAGAATCTTTCCTTGTATACAGATGGAACATACTGAGGCTGACTGGTCTTATCTATTTGTGCAGGTTTCTCTATCCAATTTATACATTGATATGTGTTGCTGCCGCAGCTGTTATTGATAGCTTACCTGATTTTTTCCATGACAAATATTTATCTGATCAGTCTATTTTTGAAAAGGTTAGCTTGGAGACTTGAATGACATTTACACCTTGTTTATTAACTAGGAATGGTTGTAAAGTTGTTTCATAATGCTTGTGACAGATAGCGAAGGGTCTGCGTCCTTTGATCCTTGGTTTTATTTTGTGTGCTTCCCACAGCCGAACATTTTCCATGTTAAATGGATATGGTGCTCCCCTGCAGATCTATCAGCATCTAGAACATCATGACGACACTGGGCCCGGTAAAGCTCTACAATCTATACCTGTCATGGCAGTTGATTATGTTCTTGCTTAGTATGTTATAGGATTACACCTGTAATGCCAGGCATGCCTGAGACCTAGAGTATTGTCTTGTGTCATTGATTGCGTTTTTCTTGTTAAGGTACTTATATATAAATAAATGAAGATAAAAAATTGGCTTAAACAGATATACCGTCAGAAAGAATGATGCTTGAAGGTATTGTTGGTAGCTAAATTTGTGTACCTGTCTGTTTACAGGGTCTATTCTCTGTGTTGGAAGTGAGTGGCATCGCTATCCATCATCGTTCTTCATACCCTCCTATATCAGTGAAGTCCGGTGGATAGATGATGGCTTCCGTGGCTTACTTCCATTTCCCTTCAACGAGACCCTGGGTGGAACCACTGCAGCTCCGTCATACTTCAATAACAGGAACAAGGCGGCTGAAGGGCAATATGTAGTTTCCTTTCTTACTGAACTTCAACAATGCAATCTTCTAATAATACACTGAGTGCAATCTGTTGTTATTTTTCGGTGCAGCTTAAAGACATCGGAGCATGTACCTTACTGGTGGAACTTGACCTAAGACGGCCTTATCCCTCACGTGGGAGTGACTTGTCAACGTGGGAGGTAGATTAACACGCATAATCCGAATATAAACGCACATGATCCTACTAGTTCTGTTTTCACAATCTGACAACTCTTTGCAAACTGCAGGCATTGGCCGCACTACAGTTCCTGGACAGAGAGCTTTCCCCTGCATTAGACCGGTCCTTCTTCATACCATACCGATGGCAACAAAACAACGTGTTTGGCCTGTACAAGCTACTGAGGAGGTTGCATCCTGACCATGCGTGATCAAGAGGCGTGTGGGGTTTGCTTCAATGAGCTTAATCACGTGATTTCTTTGAACAAACAGCTCGCTAAATTTGACTGATATAGATTTTCTGATCCGTATGGGTTTTCCTAGTGGGTAATGGCGAACCCGTTTTTGTCCCACTGATCGTCCCATCATACAGCACAGAACGAGATTACGAGCTGTATAACTGATGTAGTGATTGATGTTCGAGGATGAGAGTTCTGAACTGCTGATGTAGTGATTGATGTTCGAGGAGAATCATGTTGGGGGCGCTGGTCAGTGTTCTGAAACTGCTGTTTTTGCCAGTTGTAACTTGTTTGGATTGTTTGTTGAATCAAGGCCAATGACAGACTGATGGATTAGCGATTAATTTATGGGAACCAACATCATTGAGATTTATACTTTTTTACTATATTGAGTTTTTTGCTGCGGTAAAATGCCCCAAGCCCAGGTCAGAGGTACAAGTCGTTCTACAAATATGCTCTGCAGTGTAACCACTAACCAAGACCTGGTGAATGGGCCAACGGGCACGACACGGTCCAGGGAAGGCAAGGGCATGGGCGCACGGCCCATCCTAGGAATCGTCTCCTTCGCGGTTTTCTTCGAAATCGTTGCCACTCAGGAGTAGGAGGTTTCATATCGTATCGTAGTTTTCAAGATGTGACACTGAGAATAAGGGTCTCTCAATACACAGTTTCATTTCACTATTTCATAGACTAGTTTTAGCATTTAATCCTTGCACTATGTTGTGATCAAATGTGCCGTATTACTATGTAGCAATGTGATATTGTTGTGCTTTCATGTGTGTGTGTGTATAGCTGAATATATCAGTTTTCACACGTAAAAAATGATAGCACTCACTCAGGCACTAGGTAACTGATCGGCTTCACACACAAAAAAATGCAACATTCACACATGCACTACGTATCCATATTCAGTTTCACACCGAAAAATTTCAGCATTCACACAAGCAAAATTTAGCAGATAAGAAACAGTTAATCACAGCAGCAGAATGTGTACAGGGCTTCATGTTGATAGCAAACAGCATTCCTGCAGAAAACAAAAGTAATTCAGGATCTGAAGGTAAATGACAGAAATTGTTAATGTTCTCACCAAAGATGACACTAAAAAAGTCTGGCAAGAACTGTTACTTTAAGTATGGCAGCAGTGTCTTGCACAGAAGAAAATTTCTATACTAAAAAAGATTCAAAAGCACGAACAAGAGTACTACACTTGGATCTGGAACATTAACAATAGACTTACCATGGATTCTGCAGTGGCTTCCATGCGCAGGCGAGGAACAATCTTGATATGCCCACAAATCGTAAAGCAATGAAAAATAGGGAACTGAGCAACAGTCCATCATATTCTACACTTTAGAACATTCTTCCACATGTCCTGGCTCCTGCTAACTGTTATCCATGCCAATTCCCACCCTGCAGCTGTTTTTCTCTAATAACAATGTTGATTTGCTGATCGGTGAACAGAGAAGCACATATAAGCCAGTTGTTATAGGCTTACTGAATGTAAGATGTGCCACATGTTCAGATACAAAACACTATAGTAGCCTGTTCTGTTGCATCTACTTCTCTAAGGTTGGTTTGTAGCTAACGGCACAAAGCAATTGAGAATCAGCAAAGTGGTACGATTCTCCAGTCTCACCTAACTTGCCCCAAAGATCCATGGTGAAGAAAGCTGCAAGAGTACGTTCAAAAAGAAAGCTGCAAGAGCATAGTGGAGATACAAGTGCTTGACACCAAGAATGCTATGTCACTCGGGCTCGCTTGTGGTTTGGACTCACAGCATCTCTAATCCCTTTGTCTGTCACTGCATACGGTGCTGAGGCTACTGGAAGTGAAGGAGACTTATCAAGGTGTGCGTATCGTTCGTTCCCGTTCCAGTACAGAATCAGCCGGTTCGTGCATGAGTGGGACCAGCTGTCACCTGCATAACAAGGTCATTATCTTATCTTGGAATAATCGGTTCAAGTGTCCAGTGCCAATGAAATATTCAGAAGAAATATGTCACTGAACAGAAGAGATAAGCTACAGTCACCCATCTACTTGAACCCCCCTCTTTTTTTTTCCCTTCCAGTGCCAACGAAATATTCAGAAGAAATATGTCACTGAACAGAAGAGATAATCTACAGTCACCCATCTACTTGAACCCTCTTTTTTTTTGGCAAACATCCATCCAAGTATCCAACCCCACTGGAGAAAAAATTGTAGCTATTGTCATAACTTGGACAGTGTCAAAACTATAACCAGTTTATCAATTTATCGGAACTTAGCCTGTAATACCAGTTTCTTATAAAACAGAGGAATGAATACACAGGAATAGGGTTACTGCAAAGGTGATCATGGTGTGGATCTTGTTGGACACGATCATATTTTATGTCATATATCCAGGTGGGTGGGTGTGTGTGTGTGTCAGGGGGGGGATGGGGATTTTACTTTTTGACAAAAAAATTGATGACACAAACATGGATATAAATATGAATGATTGAAAAGAGATCATGGCACCTCCATTCCCCTATGGGAGCTTATTTGGAAATCATGGGCGCCTAAGAAATGTCAAATTTTCCTATGGCTAACCGCTCATAATAGGTGTTGGACTGCTGATAGACTTGCCCGCAGAGGGCTGCCTCATCCAAATCAGTGCCCTTTATGTGATCAACAGCAGTTGACAAACTGTGTCTTCTCTAGACAAGTTTGGTATTTACTCTTGCGCCTCTCTGGTTCACCGGACCTCTCACCATGAATCGGGGATGAGGTATCCTGTGATTGGTGGCTTCGGATTAAAACTTTAATTCCAGGACATTGGAAAAGTGGAGTAAACTTGTTGATCTCCTTGGGAGCATGGATGATTAAGCGACATAGAAATGAGTGTGTTTTTAATGGTGCTGCACCAAGTGTCCAAGTTGTTCTTAGAAGAATTTTTAAGAAGGGGGCCTCTGGTGTATGGCTGATGCAAAAGGTTTGGCACAGCTTGTGGCACCAATTGTAGTGGAGCCACAAGATCGCGGTATAGATTGAAAGTTATGCACATTACATATTCTACAATTATACAAAAAACACAACAATATTTTCAGCTTTTAGTGTACGATTTGCCTAGATAATTTCAACTACCCTACATTATCACGGTACCAAAGTTTTGGCTGCAACTAGTAAAAGCTTGCCCATATGCATTTCAGCCGTCTTGACTTAGTCACTGGAAGTGTGTGCCCAACACTAGAACAGAAAGGCAACCTTGATAACATAAGCACATAATTAGGAAATTCTTATTGCTAATTTCCTGCTGCTCTGTGAACAATAAAGACCACAAGCATCCAGTACTGATTCGAAGATGAAGAAGGAATGGAGGATTATACTTATATGACACAAAACTGACCTAGAGCAAGAGTCAATTGAAATGACCCTTCAGTAAATTTAGTAGTGACTTGGTTCAACAAGACAACCTGCTTAGCAGAACAAGATAAATATGTTAGCCTCATCAAATAGGTAACATACGATCAGAATTAATACCCTTCATACGCATGATGCGTAACTTACTGCCAAGTTATATGTCTTTGCAATCTTCATTAACTTCAATGATAATCCACTTAGCACTCTGGTCCTCAATGCTAGATCTTCAAAATCTTGTCGAAAGTGGAAAGTAACACTATCAATAATAACAATACGCACCTGCGAAGTAGATAGCCAATTCTTTACTTTTGAACACTAGGTCAGTTGTTGTACATTGCAAACAAAGAAAAAGAACTGGGAGAGAAAAAACTAGTGTACATTATAATGTCCTGATTGCAAAAGAAAAGGTAAAGTATCAAGATAAAAAGATTGACAACACAACAGAAATAGTTGTATTAAAGTTAGACTTGAGAAGTCAACTGTTGAAGAAACTCACATCTTTATGCTCTCCGAGGAACTTTTCCAGGTAGTTTATGACTGCAATTTGTTCGGTGTAACTGCATATTCGGAAGTAATAGATGTCCGCCAGGAAATGCTCAGGCTGTAATTGTTTTTTGCCAGAAGAGGACTTCTCATGGTTGTGTGGAAAGTGCTCCAGTATGTCCCTGATACACCCTTCAGCAATCTGGTAGACACGTTCAACCATGAAACTGCCCTCTGTATCTATTATGATGAAGACAATTGCTATTACGCTTTCTCAGTAAAGCACTAGATGATATGTATTCCTGTGTGAAGCTATTTACCGATATAAACTGCTTTCCCACCAAGGCCACCATATTCCACTGGGATTTGTACATTTATTGCTAGTTGAATCCTGAAGAAAAAGTACGTATTTAGTAGGGAGATCTGCTGTACTTGTATTGATTAGTAAGCACAACATACCCCAGTTGAGTTTTACCAACCCCTGGGACACCACCTGAATAAAATTAGTGTTGTGCATTAGGTCAGTTGCTTCAGACACATCAACTGAGAGAATCAAAATTATGTAAACTACTTGATAGAGGGAAATTAAGGGCATTTCTGATCTCTGAATGCGAGGAGCGAAGCATGATAGAACAAGAGACACACTAAGCTCTATGATTCTTCAGAATAGCACAAAAGTTTGAGAGATCATCACTAGTAGACATGAAGCAAACAAAGAAGCACAGGTTACATATACCTAGCTAATTGATTAAAAAATTTCCCAATAGCTCCTATTTGACCCTTCGCTAGGAACAGTATTAGAAAGTAAACTAACCGATCTCAGTAACTTCTTTGCAGTGAATCCCGCCACCAAGTATGTCATTGAGGTCACCAGAACCAGTAGTGATGTGTTTCTGTGACTGCTCGTCAGAGAGCATATCCCAAGCATTCTGGGCCCCTGAAATGTAACAGCATCAGGATACAGACTTCTGTTGTGGTCCATTTCTAGAACCTTCAGAACATCAAATAAAGCAGCAAAAGTCAGCAGCACAAGGGCGGGACACAGTTTAGGACACGGGTGTACATCAATATTTCTTTCGCCAAAATTCGATATTAGTGGGTATGGATTATGATATAGATAATGTATATACAAGGTTTTAAATCTCTGGCTAAGCCTCTTAGCTGTTGTCCTCCACAACAGCTAAGTGCAGCTATAGCCGGAGATAGCTGCAGCTAAGCCATTTAGCTATTTTTGCAAAAATTACACAGAACCTTGGCATAACCTGATAACCATTACTAATTGTTTCATAACCTTTACTACATGAAAAGTTGAAAGCGTAGATCATATGCAAAGTCTAAAACTAAGCCACAATAAAACTGATTGACTAGTTCAACAAGCATAGATTTTAAATCTTTACCAAAGATGTCCACAACATACAAGCAAAAGATGATAATGCAATGTGAGCAGAGAAGAAACTTGCCAGATTGCTCTGCCATGGTGATTGCCACTTGGAGTTTGGTGCTGATCAGGGGCGGATCCAGTAAAGGGACATGGGTGTACACATGTACACCCAATAATTTTTGCAAAAACTTCGAAGTTAGGAGGCTTGTCAATCAAATAGCTAAATAGCTTTCGGTGTGTTCAGCTTGAAGGGAATGGAAGAGAAGGGGTGGGAGTACCTGGTGAGTGCTCGTCGCCGGCGAAGAGACCAACTAAAGCCTCAGCACCTGGCTTACGGCGGCGGGCCGGCGGCGGCGGCCCACCAGTCGTCGGAGAGCGAGAGGGGGCGAGAGAGGCAGACAGAACAGAGAACGCCGCACGAGTAGGGCGAAGGGGACGTCCGAGACTGAGTTTTTGAACCTGGATCCTATGGGCCTCTGTTAGTTGGGCCGAGACGCAGGGTGGTCCACGGCCCACAGGGACCACCCTGTAACTCCGCCACTGCGCCCACGCGAAAACGTCGGAAGTAAAAAATTTTGGAACTGCCCGAACGCCCAACGCCCAACGCCCCTATCCTTCTGAGATCAAAAAAGAAAAAACTTCCCTGTCCTTCTCCTTCGCGCGCGCAAGCACACAGGCACCGGCGCACAGCCATGGGCCGGGCATCCGCCGATCCCTCCACCTCCGGCCACGGCACACCTGTGCGCCGCCGGCGACACTTCTTCCGCCACCGTTCACTAACCCCTTCCTCCATTGACGAAACTTCCCAAGAACTCAGCCCCTCTCACACCGCCGCTTCATTCTTGGAGCAACCGTCCGTCCTCCACGTCCCCTACGACTACGACGACGGGGACGCCATGGGCTCCTACGTCGCGGTCGCGCCTCTGCCCGTCTTCCGCGGCGACCCCGGCGAGTGCCCCGACGCCCACCTCGCCCGCTTCGACCGCGTCTGCCGCGCCAACGGCGCCGCGACCCCGGCAGCCGCGGCCCGCATCTTCCCGGCGTCGCTCGACGCCGACGCCGCGCTGTGGTACGAACTCAGGGTCTCCGGCGCCGAAGACGACTCGCCGATCCCGCCGTGGGACGCCGTCCGCGCCGCCTTCCTCGACTTCTTCCGCCCGCCGGGCGCCGCGGACCGCGCGCGCGCCGAGCTCGCGGCCCTGAGGCAGGGACCCGGCGAGGCCGTCAACAGGTACCACCTCCGCCTGCAGGGGGTCCTCCGGCGGTGCTCGAGCGTCGGCGTCGACGTCCCCGACGAGCTGTCGATGGCCGCCTTCGTCGACGGCCTCCTCGCCGAGTTCAGGGACTGCGTGGCGCCGCAGCATCCGGAGGCTCTGGACAACGCGGTGGCGCTGGCCCTGATCTGGGAGCGCGCCGAGGGCGTGCGCGAAGCGTGGCGCGTGGCGAAGGCGGCCTGCGCCCCTGCCCCCGCCACACCCGCCGTGGTAAGGTGCTCGTTCTGCGGCACGGACGGTCACGAGGAGGCACTGTGCGAGGCGTGGATGAGCGGCGGCGGCGGGAGGGGAGGCTCCGTCGTGGTGGCTGAGGAGGAAGGAGGCGGGAGCGGGGCGCTGGCGCGGCTCGGGAGCGCGGTGATCACCCGCTCGTGCCAGTGCAGGAGGCACCAGTGCGGGAAGAAGGCAGTGGCGCCGAGTGAGGTCGCCGGAGATGGCGACGCGGGCGGTGCGGCTGCGGACAAGTCATCCAACCAACTGGCTGGCCTTGGAGATCTCCTGGCCTTGTGAATTTGATGCGTTCTTTACGCAGTTAATTTTTCTCTTTGAAAGACTTCTACGCCATGAGCTCAAAAATAAAAAAGACTTCTACGCCATTAGATCATATGAATTACTCCCTACTTCCTAACAGAGTAATTCATAACCATTATGTACTGTTAGCATTGCGATTCTAATTGAATAAAAACTCATGTGTTTTATTAGCTAGCGGAGATGCACGACACGCACGTGTTTATGAAAAATATTCCAAATGCAATGGTAATATTAATTGAATTCTCGATATATTAGTTCATATATATCATAGACATTTTTTAAATATAGAAATAGAATATATTTATAGATGGGTTCAAACTCAATGATAGGGCCACGCATATACTCCTAGTGAGCAACTATCGAGTCCAAACATGTTACACATTAGTATTTTTAACATCGAGTTCAAACATGTTTTACAATAATATTTTTGGCTCGTATAAATACGTTTTGCATTAATATTTTTAGCATGTTCGCTTGTTGATTTCAACCAGATCTTATCAGTCGGCCAACAGTGTTTTTCTCTCACAACAAACCAGCACCAGCCGGACCTATCAGCCCAGAAACCAACTAGCGAACAGGCTCTTTGGCTCGTATGGACGTGAGCACTTGTTTCTAAAGACTATTTTAAATGCAATGAAAATGTTAATTGAATTGTTGATATACAATAAATGTACATGCCAAGTGTTTGATCGATTTGATCAGGTCGTATAGAACAAGGTACAAATCAGAGGCAAACAATCACAGCTACACAAAAGTTTGGGCGTGGTGCATGTGAGTGAACATGTCGTGCATGACACGTCAGTTGGGCTCTGTTACGTCACATGTGCCTATTGGACCAAACGACTTAAGACTTGGACGCGTTAGATTCAGCCGAATTAGATTAGATTTACGTGTGCATATAGTCCTCGAACATGATAATTTGGCTCGTATGGGCATTGGAGTCTTATATCTCACTTGTGTTATGGGCGTTTGAGTCTTACATCTCACTTGTGTTCAGATTTTTATTATTTTTCATTTTTGAGGTCTAGAAGCATGTAAGATCACGGATAATGGAGGGCTCATATAGCACGACGTCTAGATCGAACGGTTATTATAGAGGAAAAACCTCTCAAAAAATCGCTCTTTTATAGTGTGATGATAAATTTTTTATGCAAGCTATTAAGTTTGTTCTAAGTTGAGACATGAAATTATGTATTGTTTATTGCCTCTTGTTTATAAATATGAATATAGAAAATATATCATGCATGTGTTGCTAGAAATTCTTTGTTGTTTTTTATTGCCATATAATGGTGGATTTTGGGTATCGGAGAACCAATCGGCAATCGGGTTTTCGGGATCACCGGGTTTGGCTTCCGGTTTGGATTATCACCTAAACTGGTGTTCGGAGCGGTTTCGGTTTTTGAGTTCGCGTTTCGGGTTTGGGTCCGTGGAAACTCCACTACATCTGAATCTGCCCATTGCCATTCCTACTCGTATGTCGTATCATTCTCACTTGAGAAGAATCATAAGACGTTTTCATTATATTTAAGTGCGTATAAAAAGTTGTGAATCTAAAAAATTCAAAGCATCTTATAATTTAAATGGAAAAAAATATATATTAACTGTGATTAAGTGGCATATGAATTATGTATGTTTATATCATTCTCACTTGGAGAATCAGGTTGTCAATATCATAGATTCTAATTTGAATCAATACTGATTAGAATCATTGAATCAGAGTATCAGACCTGTTAGTTAAGATCGTAAAGACATACAACATTATAGATTTTTAACAACTATATGTTAGAGAAGGCGGGGTACCGCTTGTTTGACACAGCCGGGCCAAGAAAAAACTTTGAAACGCATGTGTGCAAGGAATTTAGGATACCACTTGTTCGGTCATTCCCCATTCCATGGGGGTTGGAGGGGATTTGGAATGCATGTGTGCACAAGGAATTCAGGATACACTTGTTCGGTTATTCCCCACTCCATGGGATTAGAGAACCGCTTGTTTGACACAGTTGAGCCAAGAAAAAACTTTGGAATGCATATGTGCAAGGAATTCAGGATACCACTTGTTCGGTCATTCCCCATTCCATGGGGGTTAGAGGGGATTTGGAGTGCATGTGTGCACAAGGAATTCATGATACACTTGTTCGGTTATTCCCACTCCATGGGTTAGAGAACTTGTTTGACACGGCCGGGCCAAGAAAAAACTTTGGAATGCATGTGTGCAAGGAATTCAGGATACCACTTGTTCGGTCATTCCCCATTCCATGGGGGTTGTAGGGGATTTGGAATGCATGTGTGCACAAGGAATTCAGGATAACACTTGTTTGGTTATTCCCCACTCCATGGAGCTAGAGAGGATTAGAGGAAATTTTGACTCGCAAGGGATTTAAACCCGAGTCAAAATTTCCTCTAATCCTCTCTAACTCCATGGAGTGGGGAATAACCAAACAAGTGTTATCTTGGATTCCTTGTGCACACATGCATTCCTTTTTGACTTGCTAGGGATTTAAACCCTTTACAAGAATAAAAGAGATATTCAAAGTTGTATTAATTACCGGAGAATTAAGTTGATGAGCCATACTATAATTCTATGGGAGAGAGTTATCGAGCATCGCTTGAGAGCAATAACGCGGGTCTCTATAAACCAATTTGGTTTTATGCTCGGAAGGTCAACCATGGAAGCCATTTTCTTAATAAGACAAGTTATGGAGCGGTATAGGGGGAAGAAGAAGAACCTACACATGATTTTTATTGACTTGGAGAAGGCTTATGATAAAATACCAAGGAATATTATGTGGTGGGCTTTGGACAAACATAAAGTCCCAACGAAGTACGTCGTGCTCATTAAGGACATGTACAACAATGTTGTGACTAGAGTTCGAACAAGTGATGGAGACACGGATGACTTCCCGATTAGGATAGGACTACATCAAGGGTCAGCTTTGAGCCCTTATTTGTTTGCCTTAGTGATGGATGAGGTCACAAGGGACATACAAGGGGACATCCCTTGGTGTATGCTTTTCGCGGACGATGTAGTGCTAGTTGATGAAAGCCGAACATGAGTGAATCAGAAACTGGAGTTATGGCGGGAGACTTTGGAGTCCAATGGTTTTAGACTCAGTAGAACTAAAACTAAGTATATGAGATGTGACTTCGGCGCTACTACTCGGAAGGAGGAATATATTAGTTTGGAAGGTCAAGTAGTGCCTAGGAAGGATACCTTTCGATATTTAGGATCAATGCTACAGAGAGACAGGGATATTGATGAAGATGTTAGCCATAGGATCAAAGCAGGATGGATGAAGTGGCGGCAAGCATCTGGTGTCCTATGTGACAAAAGGGTACCACAGAAGCTAAAAGACAAGTTTTATAGGACGGCGATTAGACCTGCTATGTTGTATAATGCAGAATGTTGGCCTAAGAAAAGACGACATGTTCAACAGATAAGTGTCGTGGAAATACGTATGTTGCGTTGAATTTGCGGTCATACAAGAAGGGATCGAGTTCGGAACGATGATATACGTGATAGATTAGGGGTAGCACCAATTGAAGAAAAGCTTGTCCAACACCGGTTGAGATGATTTGGATATGTCCAACGGAGACCTCCAGAGGCACCGGTGCGTAGTGGAATCCTAAGCTAGATAGTAATGTGAAGAGATGCAGAGGAAGACCGAAGTTGATTTAGGTAGAGACAATAAAATAAGACTTGAAAGGATGGAATATACCTAAAGACTTAGCCTTAGATAGGAGTGCTTGGAAGACAGCTATTCACGCTTCTGCTAAGTTTTAACTCTAGCCTATCCCAACTTGTTTGGGACTTAAAGGCTTTGTTGTTGTTGTTATTGTAGCGATTTAAACCCCCTCAGTCCCCTCCAACCCCCTTGGATTGATTCGCAACCGAACAAGGGGTAACTGTGATGATTCACATGTAAGGCGTCAAAATACCAATTAGTTTAACAGTAGGAACATTAACATAAGTTACTTTGATGGCTGATTGCCGAATAGTCATTCTCAATGGTTCCATCATGTCGAATGAAACAAGAGAACCGAATGTTGGCTATAAAAGGGCCTGATCTAATCAGTTCCCTTCCAACAGGTTTGCAAAAGGGTACAAAGAGAATGTTTGTAAGGATGTAAGCAAATGCATCATGATGCACTGGACCGCGGAAGCCTTTGGCGATGCCTTCCCGTGAACAAATCCAGTTCAGCTTACGCAGAGTCAGTAAGATCCCACTCGATTTACACGTGGCTTCACCGGAGTCTTAGAAGGGCTCACCCTGAACATTCCACAGTGCGATCAGCATTAGCAAATACCAAATGTTCAATTTTTCAGTCTAGATACCCCATAAATAAACAGAAATAGAAGAGGTGGGTGGGGGGAGGTCATGCCTGACAGGCAGAGTTCCCAAAATCATCCCGCTGCAATTCAGAGCCATGATGGCACCCTCAGCCTGTGATTCAGAGTTCAATAGTTACAATCAGAACCTCCATCTTAAGTGGATATACTATGAAAGGAACAAAATATAATGCATGCCTGTATGAGCACAATCATGTTGCAGGTCAATATACAATTAAAAAAAAGCAATAAGCACCGGGAAAAAATCTCAATTGTTTGAACAAACTTATCAACTTATTGTTAGTACTCATTGGAGTGAATGTATCACAAGAACCTTTCATGCATATGCTATTAAGAAATTACCAAACATGCACAAGTTGATCGTATCAAACAAAGCTCCTGCACAATATGCAGCATGCCCATTCTAGGATAGCATCATAGCAAGAGTTTACTAGCGACATGAGTGCCACAGTATTGTGACGCTAAAAATATTATGCAAAATAGACCAATTAAACTAGCCCATTGTGCTAGAGGATTTAACCAGGAAACATCACTTGCTAGTAAATTAAATGTAGGTAGGCATTAGAGCATTATTTAACAATAAAAATAGGAGCCAACCAGTGCAGAAAATAAAAATGTATTGTTCTTACATGGACAAACTCAACAAAAGCAATCCTTGTGGAATGTACATTATCCCCTAGAAGTCTCAACCGAGAGACCTGCAAAGGAAATATATTTAGCAGGCAAATTATATAACATATCAATCAGATTTTATTACTCTTAACAAATAGTATATTTGATGGTGGATTTGGCAAACTGCAGAGTTCAATGCTTACCTCACCGCAAAGTTCTTCAAAGAATTTCTTTACATCTAATTGAGTAACCTACATGATGAAGAGGCAAATGAGATCACCAAGCATCTAATTGATAGTGTTAGCTTCAGAAACTTGCACCCAAGATCTAGGACCATAAAATACAAGGCATCAATGAAAAACAAATAAGTGAAAGGCAGTAAGCTTTATGGTATAGAAAAGAGATGGTACCATCTTATCTATGTTTGTACAATAGACAGTTCGCATGACCATTTCCTTCTCATCTTCCGTCTACGGGACAAACCCAACACCACCAGTATTAGCATACTGTGGAATAGTAGAATACTGATATCAGGGCATGAAACAAGTGCAAGACTGCTCACCCTGGGAAGAAACTTTGGATTAACAGGTAAGATAGCTGTCTTTGAAGGCAAAACTCTAACAGGGTAGAAACCAAAAATTGTGCCTCCAAGGTTAAGTGCAGTTCTTGCGCCCTCTACAGAGAAAATGGAACTCAAAATTCATCAAAAGAAAATTGATTATAGAAAAAGGCATCTGAGTAGTAGGTCAATATGTAATACCTTCATCAGAGAACTCAATAAATGCAAACCTAAGAACTGAGTGGGGATCACCACAAATTCTGCAATCAACGACCTAAGAGAGAGAAAGTTCATCAGGATTTAGGAAAAACATCGTTAATCATGTTGACAGAATATAAGATCATGTTGACAGAATAGAACACTAAACATGATCACTTAATAGACTCTGCTTAATAACTTCTGTTGATCAGCACAAGCAATAAAGTGCTCAAATATCACATGAGCATACAAGTACAAGTAAGAATCAGTCTTTTCAGATGAAATAACTTACTTGCCCACAGGTAGCAAAGATATCGGCAAGTCTCTCCTCTGTCACCTAACAGATGGTCAACATCATTAGATCTTATATCAACTCAAGAATATATAATATATAGTAATGGGTGCTGAGGCAACCATCAACTACTCACAGTATGGTCAAGTTCAGAGACATAAACAGTTCGCCTAATGCTGTCCTCTCTCTCTGCACGCCTCACCCTATCATTTGTCCTCCTCCTTCCTTGGTTGATGTATCCATTCCCCCTCTGAAGATGAAAAAAAACACTTGTATCATACTTTTCAACAGGGTCACCTCGTCCAATATTAGCACTTGAAAACATCTGATCATCTAGTACGTCCGAGGCAATTAAATAACCAAACAAAGAAGCAGTCCTGGGGAAGTATCACATAGTTGAAAAACTAAATGCCACATTGATCAAAGACTTGAAAAGAATTTTATTACCATAACATTTTGTCTAAAAGGTTCAGTATGGGTATTGAATGACATAATTGCAGGACAGTGAACGGGTCAACAGGGTCAGCCGGTACACAGTAGTTTTGTGTACCAGCCGAACGGGCTGCCTTCCAAATGCCCACACCTGTCCACCATTGCTAGTATTGAGTGCAAACAAACCTTGTAGGATAAAATTCTGCTAAAACAAACATCTGCAGAAATAGAGAAAACATTCCCAAAAACAGGTGATTTCAACTAAAAATTGAATCAGTACGATTTGACACCACCAAAATATTAATCAAATCAAATGAATCGGCACCAGATTAAAAATACAATCACTGTCCAATCAAGCACACAAGAAAAAAAAAACAGATCAACTTAAAAGAACAGAATTGCTTAGATAGTGCATCATCAGTTCCACAGGCACCTCATCAAGATCAAACATTTACATCAAAAGAAAGAGGGCAAACCTTTCCCCCAAGAGTAACGCCAACCACCGCACTACGGGAACGATCAACCGGTAACGCAATTCAACACAAAGAGAAGAAAGGAAAAACCCAAACTTTACCAAACAACTGGTGAGACAAGCAATCAAATCGAGAATCCTACACACAAACCCAACCACAGCGCCGATCCAAGCGCCCCGCTCTCCGATGAAGAATCAAGTCTAGAACGAAAGCAGGGTCAGGAATTATACCCTGCGGTGCTGGTTCCCAAACCCAACGTAAAAGGCAGCGTCGGTGGCCCCATTCCCGCCTCCGATGGAGTGGTAATCGAACACGGGCGCATCCGCGGACAGCGCCTTCTTGGGCGGGGAGGCGGCCGCGGACGGGACGAACTCCTTGGCGGCCGGGTTCAGCTTGGAGAGCAGGTCCACCAGCTTCTGCACGCCCGCCTGGTACTCCACCTCCTTCGCCGCCGCAGATGCCGATCCCTCCGCCACCGCCGCCATACCTAGGACTGAGACGAGGCGGATCGATCGAGCCAGACGCCGGCGGCTGCCTGCCGATCTCGGTCAAACCCGGCCGCGGCCGGATGGGTGGGGTGGGGTAGGAAGTGCCGGACGGATTCTACTGGCGCGAGGCCATCCAGCGGCTCGGCTCTGCACACCGGAGCTGAGGACGGTGGTAGGTGGGTGGCTGATGTGGTGCGACGCGCGCCTGTGCGCTCGCTCGCCAACGGCGTCGATGGGGGCTGCTGGAGCGAGCCGCGGGTGGGTTCTACTGTAAATGTCCATACAGTGCGAGGCGCAACGGTCCAGCATGAAGCCCGTATTTTTAGCTCCATCCATACACGGCATGGCCCGATGATCAACGGGCCCAGGCCAGCCCGGCTCGGAGGCACAGGCCATGCCTGGGCCGTCGCTCAAGCCCGTGGGCTGGCACGACACGGTCCGGCCTACAAGGATCGGCCCGGTAGCGGCCTAGCATCCCCCACCCCCAGTCCCCCGCGGCCTTTTTCCCCAACGGCTACCCCTGCCTCCCCCATATATAAGCGCGCAGACGCGACGCCCTCTCCCTCACCCCGAACCCTAAATCATTTCCACTCCCCCCGCCGCGCCACTCTCGCCTCGCCATCTTGTCTGCTGGTGGCGTTCGACCTCCCCGACTCCGACGACCTTGATCCGCCTGCCGCCGGTCACCCTGGGCATTCGGTCAAACCGAACCGATCGGTTCGGTTCCTCAGTCATTCGGTCAGTTCGGTCATCAGAAACCTGGGACCGATCGGTCTTTGCAAAAAACGAAGACCGAGGAAGTTCGGTCTCGGTTAGTTCGGTTCGGTCTCGGTCACGACCGAACTAACCGGACCTGAGTAGCAGCCACAAACAATAGCAGAATCTATAGCAATTTTCAACAGCATGCTTGCTATTTGAAGGCAAAAAAATAACAACACAATATATAAAACAAACCACACATTATTATGACAAGTTCTAGCACACAACTTTCTCAGTTCTCACAAATCACATTGGACTGGGCCTCAATTCAATGGGCTTTCATCAGTACATTACAAACGAAGTCTACAGAACTACGGTCAGTTCGGTCACTTCGGTTAACCGACACATATGACCGAACTTCTATCGATTACTTCGGTTAGTTGGGAGCCAGGACCGAACTCATGACCAAACTTTTCGGTCTCGGTCTCGGTCTTTTCGGTTCGGTCTTCGATCTTCGGTTAATTATGCCCAGAGTTAGCCGCCGGCGAGCCGCTCCCTACTCCTCGTCTCCTCCTACCTGATCCCCTCCCTCTCCGCCTCTTCCTTCTCCCTCTCCCTATCTCCCCTCTTGATCTCGGTGATTATGTGAGTTCGTGTCTCTGACTCCCCGTCTATCCCTCCTCCGTCGCTCGTCGTCCTTCTAACCGGTATGTCGTCTTCTCTAGGTGGCCCTCGTCTTCTGCGGTACCGGGCTTCAGTTGCACAGGTACAACCCTAACCCTCATCTTCTTTCATTGATGATTGATCTATTCTGATTTGTTTTTTTCCTCCTCCATCTCTTTGCGTAGCTCGATGGCCGATGCGTCGTCCTCTAGCTATGGCATAGAGCGACCAAGGCTGCCCTACGCACCGTTGAGGAACGGTGCTGGAGAGCCCTTCGTGGTCGAGGGCGCCATGGCTGGTGCTAATGACGAGATCGTCTGGTCGCTCACCGGCAACGACGATCTGATCGTGGCAGGCCTAGCCCTTGAGGACGACGACGACACCCATGAGGACGCTGCTACCTTATTCGGTATTGAAAGTACAATCAAGCCCTAATTGTGGGTTTTGATGATAATGGCTACGCAATTAGAGAACTAATAAGATTTATCGAGATGACATGCATGGAATCTATATTCGAGGATGTTACACGAAACGGAGGAGCCCCCAATTACAAATGTTGATGGCTTCAAACTCAAAGGAGGTTTAAATTCTTTTATATTTTGAATTTGAGTATAAGAAAAGCCGTACTATAAAAGGGGACATAATGCTTAAGCTAACATGTGCTACCAAGTGCTTAATTTTACACATACATCATCAGTTACTCAGCTAAGACAGCCAACACTTCACTCTTACCCTTGCTGCCTTGCCTGGTGCGGCAGTGCCGCATCTGGAGAGAGGCACTGCCGCAGTGCGGCACAGACACACTTGATCCGCGGCATTGCCATGACTTAAGTGACCATTGAGGCTAGGGGTACTTATACCTTTCCTCTTTCTCTCCAACGTCTCTCTTCTCTCTCCCACTCATGCAGCTCGTCCAAGAACAAAAGAGTGCCCTTCTCTATCTCCACCATTGGTGACCTTGAGCTCCTAAGCATTCTCTCTTAATTTCCCCATCAATCCTCGAGAGAAAAAGGTCACAAACTCAATTAGAGAGCAGATCCTTTGATTCCCCAACTCAAAAGAGCATTTGGTTCACGTTTTAGCCGGTGGTTGTGTTTATTACTCTTGGAGCTTTGCTCCTAGCCGGCTAGAGCGTCGCTCGTGGAGCTTGCCAACTTATGTGGTAGCCCCGAGAGGTTTGTAATCACCTCTTGAAGCTAGTAAACTCACCCCTCATCTCAAGAGTTGAGTCTCTTGACTTAAGAACGAGGAAGGGCTGGAAAGCCCTAAGTCTTAGTGGCTAACCTCAACAACGTGGATGTAGATAAGCTTTGGTGGCGAGCTAAACCATGGGTTAAATCATCGTGTCACCTTGTGCTTAATTTACATCATTTGTATTTTATATTGTTGTTGAGGTGATTTCTTAGGTTTGTGGTCGATCTACTTGTGTGTTGTGTTTTTACCACTTCTAGCTCTCGATCTGTGAATCTCATACCTACAGGAAGCTAAGAAATTTCTTCGATTCAAGTTTATATTCACTGATTTTGAACTGTGACTCAAAGTTGTCTGCAGGTGCGGCAGTGCCTCTGTTCTGGACCGATAGTGCTGCTGTCCAGTAGTGCCGCATGTTGAATTTAATGAAAGTTTGAGTGTTTATTTTGACAGGCCTATTCACCCCCCCTCTAGGCTAACCAGAGATCCTACAAGTGGTATCGGAGCAGGTTACCTCGTGAGCGCTTCACCGCGTGAGGTATGGAGCCTAGAGGAGGAACTAGTGGCGTGACGCCGGTGGATGTCAACACGGACAATAGCTAGTTGAGCGCATCAACAGCAAGCAACACCACACTACCACATCTTGAGGCTACCGACGTCGAAAGAGCTCTCAATGATAATGAGAGAAGAAGAAGGATGGAGGTAAGAAAGCTCAAAATAGAAGCAAGAGAGAAGGAGGAGGAGGAGCAGCGATTAGAAGACAAGAAGCAAAGAAAAAAGAAATAAAGCTCATAAGAGAAGCAAGAAGGAGAGAAGTTAGGAAAAAGGAAGAAGAAGAGAAGACAACAAATGCATCATCAAGTGACATATCAAGTAGTTCCGAAGATGGAGATTATGATGAGTCCTACCAAGTGTCGAAGGAGGACAGGAAAGAGAAGAGAGGAAAGGACAAAGCCAACAACAACAAATATGTCGTCGTATCCTTTAACTAATCTTCTATACCTATGACTAACCATGATCGGAGGTCTTTCATCAATGTGCCCGCGGGCAAGCTACCTCATTTTAATGGGACTAACTTTGCCAAACGAAAGCACTTGATGAGAACCTATCTTATATGTCTTCACCTTAGCATTTGGGAGATTATTTGCAATGGATTTGAGCCACCGGTTGATCCCAAGAACCCAACACTAGAAGAGATGAGAATCATTTACCTCAATGGTCAAGCCACAAGTGTGTTGCTTAGTGCTTTAGATGGTGATGAGTACAATAGAGTGATTAGGGTTGATATTGCCAAGCAAATATGGGACACTTTGCACCTAGCACATGAAGGGGGTGATAAAGTGAGAAAGGCAAGAATTGATTTGTTGATGTCAAAGCTCAACTGGTTTGTAATCTTGGATGGAGAAGGGCCACAAGAGATGTTTGATAGGTTGACGATAATGGTGGGCAAGATTAGAGGCTATGGTTATGATGAGCTAGATGATCATAAAGTTGTCAAGATTATGTTGTAGGCTTATTCACCTATAAATGAGACCATAGTTACTCTAATTAGAGACAAGAAAAAGTTTGAGTACTTCACACCAAATGATGTACTTGGGAGGATCTTGACCTTTGACATACAAAGAAAAGAAGCAAATGAGAGGAAGAAACTTGGTGAATTGCAAGCAAAGCTAGAAGGCATCAAGATCAAGGATGTAGCTCTCAAGGCCAACAAATCAAGTAAGCGAGGCTCTACAAGCAGCCCAAGATCAACAAGCAAGCTTCAACTAGCAAGCCCAAAGCAATCAAGCAAGTCCAAGAAAAAGTAGAAACCACATCGTCTTCAAGTGAAAGTAAAAATGATGATGATCAATATGAGAAGGTTGATGATGTTGCTCTCTTTAAGAAGAGGATTCACAAGGGGCTAAAGAAGCAAGGCTACAAGGTAGTGAAGAGAAACTTTACAAACAAGAAAAAGAGGATATGCTACAATTGTGGTAGCACCGATCACTTCATTGCCAAGTGTCCATATGAGATCAAGGATAACAAATACAAGAAGGATAAGAAAGAGGAGAAGGCCGACCGGAGAAAGAGCAAGAAGTACATGGGAGAGGCTCATATTGGGCATGAATGAGACTCAACTAGAGAGAGCACAAGTGAGGAGGATGAGAAGGTTACAACTGTTGCTATTCACAAGTCATCCCCTACACTAAGGCTCTTCAAACAACATGTCCGACGATGACTACTGCTCCTCTCACATTTGTTTCATAGCAAAGGATGAGAAGGTAAAATTCAAATCGAAGGCCAAATCTCCTCAACCTCCTAGTGATATCTCTAGTAGTGATATTAGTGATAGTTCTAGTGATGATGAATCTAGTGATGAAGAAATTAATCAAATAACTAAAAATTTGTATGGAAAGACCAAATTATTTATCACTAAGTTAATGGAGGATTTAGAGAGTGTCCAAGCCGAGCTAGAATCTAGAGAAGAGACTCTTATCAACAAGAGGATCTTTACATTGCTAGCAAAGAAGTTCTTGCATTAGAGAGAAGTGAGGTGAAATCCTTGCGCAAGGCTTTGGCCAAAGAGCAAGAGAACCATGCTATTACAAAGAAAGCAAATAAAGCTCTCAAGAAAAAGTATTATGACTTTGATGAAAAGCACAAAGAACTTGAGATGCAATATGGCATTCTTTGGGATAGCAACTCACATCTCCCTAAGGCAAAGGAAACCTCTACTCCCTCCACTAGTCAAGGCTATGGAAAATACTTTAATCTTGATTTAAATGCCTATTCCACTAACCTTGCAAACATGGAGGCTATAAGAAAGGAGATTGCTAAGCTCAATAAAATCATTGGAAAAGGGTGGATTAGTGAGACCTAATCTAATGACAAGAAGAATGATGAATCAAAAGGGACACAATTCAAGCAAGAAAGGCATCCCTCAATCAAGCATGAGTTTAGACACACAAAAGGAGCCAAGACAAATAGAAGAAAGATAGTGAATGGCTACGAGTGTGTGTAGTTTGAGAAGAAGGGCAAAATTGGTACAGATCAGCCTGCACAGACCGCGGCAGTGCAGCGGTGAAGGGCGGAAGTGCCACGCCCCTCAAAAATGGGAAGGCTACCAATTATGTTTCTGATCAAACTAAGCCCAAGAAGAAGGTGTTCTAGCAGAAACAGGTTTTCCAGAAGCCTAAGGAATCAATGTGGGGCAACAAGAACAAGTATACCTATCAACCAAAGATCTATGCACCTCGACAAAGCTTAACATCATGCTTTGTTTTGAAGAGCAACAACAGTGGAAAAGTGGTTGCCAAATATGTTGGAAAGGAAACCAACATATATAGGAATACTTCTATTTGGGTTCCTAAGTTTCTTGTGACTAACATACAAGGACCCAAGTCAAATTGGTTACCTAAATCTAGCAACTAAACTTATTTTATAGTGGATCAAGTTGGGTGCTTGATAGTGGATGTACAAATCACATGACCGGAGAAAGGAGTATGTTCTCGTCATATTCCCTGATGACGCACTTAAAAGAAAATATTATCTTTGGAGACAATTCAAAGGGGGATGTGATTGGTCTCGGTAAAGTTGCTATAACCCTTGAGCATTCAATTATAAATATATTATATGTTGATTCGTTAAGTTACAACTTGTCCGTTTCTCAATTGTGTGAGATGGGCTATAATTGTCTCTTTTACGGATAAGGGTGTGGAAGTCTTTAGAAGGGAGGATTCCTCTATTGTCTTTACGGGTCGATTAAAGAACAAGCTTTACTTAGTTGATTTCAACAAAAGTAAAGCTAAGCTCGAGACTTGTTTAGTGACAAAATCTACCATGGGTTGGCTTTGGCATCGTCGACTAGCTCATGTTGGGATGAGGAACTTGGCCAAACTTTTAAAAGATGAACACATCCTTGGACTAACAAATATTTACTTTGAGAAAGATAGGATTTGTAGCGCTTGTCAAGCCGAAAAGCAAGTTGGCGTACCTCACCCACCAAAGAGCATCATGACCACCAAGCAACCATTGGAGCTAATACATAGGATCTCTTTGGACCGGTCACCTACCTAAGTATCGGGGGTAACAAATATGGTCTTATTATTGTTGATGACTATTCCCGTTTCACTTGGATATTTTTCTTATATGACAAGTGGCAAGTTCAAGAGAAGGTGAAGATATTTGTTAGAAGGGCTCAAAAGGAGTTCGGTCTTCCCATCAAGAAAGTGAGAAGCGACAATGTGACCGAATTCAAGAATACTCTAGTTGAAGAATTTCTTGATGAAGAGGGCATCAAGCATGAGTTTTTAACTCCATACACCCCTCAATAAAATAGTGTAGTAGAGAGGAAGAATCGTACACTCATTGATATGGCAAGGACAATGCTAGATGAGTACAAGACGCCGGACATCTTTTGGTGCGAGGCTGTCAACACCGCTTGCCATGCCATCAACCGCCTCTACCTACACAATAAGTTGAAGAAAACTTCATATGAGCTTCTAACCGGTAACAAGCCTAAGGTGTCTTACTTTAGAGTGTTTGGGTGCAAGTGTTTCATACTTAACAAGAAACCCAAAACCTCTAAGTTTGCACCTAAAGTTGATGAAGGTGTTCTTGGTTATAGATTAAATGAGCATGCCTACCGTGTCTTTAACAAAACCTCTGGGAGAGTTGAGATTGTGGTAGACATGACATTTGATTAATCTAATGGCTCGCAAGTGAGCAAGTTGATTCAAGTGTTGTAGGAAAGAAGGATCCACCATGTGAAGCAATCAAGCAATTGGTCATTGGTGATATTAGACCATAAGAAGATGAAGTCACTAAAGTGGAGGTTCCTCAAGTTGCTGCTGCACCTATTTCCGCTGACGTACCTAATGCTAAATAGCAGCAGACACCTGCTGCAACACCTGCACGCGGTAGTGCCGCACCTACACAGTCAGCAACAGCTGATTCAACTCCAGCTTGTGGACAAGACCTACAACCCATATTTGAGCAAGAAAATAATGAAGGTCTAGAAGATGAACAAGAGGCCTTTGAACATCCAAGGCTAAGACAAATAATACAATGGGATCATCCCATTGACAACATCTTTAGGAGTCTTCGAAAGGGGGCAACAACTTATTCACATTTAGCAAATTTTTGCCAATATTACTTGTTTGTTTCCTCTTTGGAACCTCTTAAGGTAGAACAAGCACTTGGAGACCTAGATTGGGTGATGGCCATGCAAGAAGAGCTCAACAACTTCGAAAGAAACCAAGTGTGGACCTTGGTGGAACGACCCAATACCAATGTCATTGACACCAAGTGAGTATTTCGCAACAAGCAAGATGAGAATGGAGTGATGATAAGAAACAAAGCAAGATTGATTGCTCAAGGTTTCACTCAAGTAGAGGGCTTGGACTTTGAAGAAACATATGCACCGGTGGCAAGGCTTGAAGCAATCTGAATGCTTCTAGCCTATGCCGCTCATCACAACTTCAAGCTATATTAAATGGATGTGAAGAGTGCATTTCTGAACGGACCTATTCAAGAACTTGTCTATGTTGCGCAACCACCGGGCTTTGAAGATCACAAGTTTTCCAACCATGTCTATAAACTCCAAAAGGCGCTCTATGAGCTTAAGCAAGCACCAAGAGCATGATATGAACGCCTTAAGAAATTCTTGCTTAAATGTGGCAGAACCTCCTAAATTATAGGGCCCACATGCATCTGTCACTGTCCAACGACCTTTGACATCTATGCATCCGTTCCCGGTAACTTAAGAAGACTGTCGGATGTCCTCGGGGAACCCCGAATCATCCATGATTTCCGAGCAGGATCACATTACAGAGTTATTGCAGTATTACAACAGTTTATTTAAATAGATACACCAGAGTAAAAACAACGGAAGTCTTACAATAACATAGTTTACAAAACAGTAGTTTCAAACCTCACAACTAAGTTCGATGATTATTACAAAACAAAATAGTGGAGTGGCATTATAATATAATACAAAACACACAATGAAATTGTCCTGCCCAAGGGCCACACATTTACTTATCATTGCCAGATCGAACAATAGTCATGCAGCACGATCCAAAACAGATCTGCTCATGAGGCTCACCTGCAACAAGGGTCAACGAACCCTGAGTACAAAAGTACTCAACAAGACTTAACCGAAATAAGAATTAAAAGAACGTAGGAATGCAGGCTCATGGGATTCAAGGTATAGCTTTAGCAATAATCAAAGTTCTTTTGCGTAAAAGCACTTTAATAAAAAATTTTATATGAACATTTAAAACTTCATAAGATCATATACAAAGCTGACACGATCCGCAATGAGATCATGAAACTTCATATCCAACACTTTCTCGAACCATTCTCAAATTCTAGTTATTTATTACTATGATGATGAACAGTGAGTTGAGTCTCCATAACCGAGGAGCAACGACGATTCGAACCGATTAAAACCCAGCTGGGGATTCCAGACCACACGACATATGTAGGTCCCTGACTTACATATATCAACCTACCCTCGGATCCTCTAAACAAGAACGGGTTCGCGCCACCCGAGAATGTAGTACTCCACCAATCCAGCCCATAGCCACGTGGGTACACGCTATTCCCGCCATCTCTCCACTCCCAGTGCGCGAGTAGCCATTCTCGTAATAGAATAGCCAAGTTAAGGCTTACCGGAGTATGTGGTTAGTACTACAAAGTCTCACCTCATGTAATTCAACAACGGTACAGGCCTTAATCGACACAAGCGGAAAGAACCCGCTCACAAGACCTCCATGTCTTGCGGCTCCCATACACCGAGTCCGCCCGGTCTAGATTTATTACTCCACATTCCCATATCACATGATAACATAATTAACCAAAGATCCATTTAAAACTTGCAGATGACAGGTAATCACCCGACTTTCATCGTTCTAAGCATAGCTAAGCAAAACTAGGCATATACGAATTTAAAACTGGTAATATGGTAAATATGGAATAACAAGGTTGGTAATGTACCAATTCGGTTTTCACTTGACTCCTAATCACTTAATGCAATAAAAAGAAGCAAAAGCGAAATCAATTTGTCAAATACAAGGTAGGGTTGTATGCATCCGAGGCTTGCCTTCGTTGATGGAAAAATCTGGGTCCGGAGTCGTTCCTCCGATATCAACACCAACCTCCACAGACGGATCAACCTCCTCAACTACTTGATTAACTACCACGTGCTCACATTCGTTCACTATACGTAATAACAATGTCATGTTTAATATGATGCGAGATACAAAATATGATGCTCGATGATGGATGCAAAATTAACAACTTAAATACAATTTTCCTTCGTGGTACAGTTGCAAGCCAACAAAACCAACTGACACTAACATCTAGGGTTATGACAAGTTAACTTATTAATGACCTAAGACTTACGACATAGGTGACTTGATCAAACTGATCTTGAAACCCTACTGATCATAAAACATGACTAAAACAAGATCAAACCCTAACCTAACACTTAGGGTTTGCTTTAATTCAACTTTTAATTAATTTGGAAAATAAGCTAAAAATGAACTTGTTTCAAATGACCTCAAAATTTTATGCAAGCTTTCACATGACAAATTAGTGTATCAAAATAAATTTCATAATTTTTGGAATTATACAGTGCTCTACAAAAATTATGGAAATTACATTTATCAATTAATTGACTGAATTTTTGAACATTAAAAAATTATTCAAATTTCAAGTTTCATATTTTTAAACCATAATAGAACATGTACAGAAGCTACACACAAATTTTTAGAATTTTAGGAGCTATAATTATTTTCCTATAAATTTCCAAAGTTGCTGCACTATTCAAAATCCAGAAAATAGGAAATCTCCTTTTCTCTCTCCCTCTCTCTCACTGACGACCCGGCCCTGCATGTCAGCGACCCAAAACAGAGCGCACGGCGGCGCTACAGACTCTGGCGACCAAAACACGCCGACGACGAGACTCCGGCGAGGCAGACGGTACCTGCACGACCAACACCACCCCGCGAATCTACCCCGACCCTCAGAACATCAGCAGGCACACCGGAGGAAGCTCCACGCCGGCCATGGCGGCCACAGTGGCGCAGACACGGCGGCACACGACACAACTCCGGCTACGACGCGATAGAGACTAAAGCGAAGAGAGCAACACGCTCAGGAGCTCACCACGAACATGACGGTATGCTCGGTGAAGGCGGAGACGGACTGGAGTGGCCTAGCCACAGTGAGGTCGGTGATGGCGGTGCTTCGACCGGCTCCGAGGAAGAAAGCGTCGTGCGGTGGCGCTGGACTGCTAGAGACAAGGCGAGCAGGCCTGGAAGGAGCGAGAGGGCGAGGCGGAGATGTTGGCAAATGCAATTGGCACGAGGTGCTACGGTGAGGATGAATTTCGCGAGCGTAGCAAGGTCACCGACGGCGGCGGAAACAGAGTGAGGAAGCGGGAACAAACGGCGGTGGCCCAGTGCTTATAACGCGGCTCAGAAGCTCAAGGAAGCCACGACGATGCCTTCCCTGCGCCAGCGCGAAGCCAAGGCCGCCACGCGCGTGCCTGGAAGCAAGCCGAAGGTCGCCGGCGATGTAGCAAGAGCGGTGAACACTGTTCATCAAAATTATAGAATTGCCATCCAGTTTGAAACTCAAATTACTCTCAAATTTTTGTAACAACTCAAAAATCTCCAAAAATAAAAGTTGTTCAAAATCAAAAGTTCTACAACTTTGCTTTTATAACCACCCCCTAATTCGGTCTACATTTTGAAATGCAAATTTGAATTCGAAAAGGGGACATTTATGGAATTTTGCCTTTTCAAATTACTTCAAATTTTACTAAACAACTTGGAAAACTCCAAAAACCAACTTTGTACAACTCAACAAGCTCTACAATTTTGCTTTAAGGCTCAACCCCAAAATGTGCTTCAATTTTGAAATGGGTTTTCAGGGTAGGATTTAAATATTGAAAATCAGGGTTTTCGGAATTTCAAATCAATACAAAGATTTCGAACTTGATTCAAACAATACCAAGCAATACTTATAATATAAATGTAAACTTGTTTTAGTGAATGCATATCAAAGTTTGCAATATGACCAATGCCTTGCAATGCATATGATGACATGTCCTGTTTTTGATATTTAAACACCCGGGGTGTTACATTAAACAAGGTTTTGAAATAGGCAAAGCCGATCCTACCCTTTTCACTCAAAAAGTTGGCAAAGATATATTTGTGTGCCAAATATATGTCGATGACATAATATTTGAAAGTACTAATCATTCTTTTTATGAGGAATTTAGTAGGATCATGACTAAGAGATTTGAGATGTCCATGATGTGTGAATTAAAGTTCTTCCTCGAATTTCAAATCAAGCAAGTGAAGGATGGAACTTTCATTAGCCAAATGAAGTATACCCATGATATGCTGAAGAAGTTTGATATGATGAATGCCAAGCCTATCAAAACTTTCATGCCAACCAATGGACATCTAGATCTCAATGATGAAGGGAAAGCCATGGATACTAAGGTATATCGCTCCATGATCAGCTCTCTACTTTATTTGTACACATCTAGGCCTGATATTATGCTTAGTGTGTGCATGTGTGCTAGATTTCAAGCTAACCCAAAAGAGTGCCACTTAGTGGCTGTTAAGAGAATCTTGAGATATTTAGTACACACTCCTAACCTTGGCTTATGGTATCCTAAGGACTCTAAGTTTGATCTACTTGGGTATTTGGATTTCGATTACGCCGGTTGCAAAGTAGATCAAAAAAGCACCTCAGGGACATGTCAATTTCTTGGACGGTCCCTAGTGTCTTGGAGTTCTAAGAAGTAAAATTGTGTAGCTATTTCCACCGCTGAGGCCGAGTATGTTGTAGTCGATGCATGTTGTGCTCAACTACTTTGGATGAGGCAAACTCTTCAAGATTTTAGATGTCACTTCACTAAAATTCCACTCTTGTGTGACAACGAAAGTGCTATAAAGCTCGCCAACAATCCCATAAGCCACTCAAGAACTAAGCACATAGACATTCAACATCATTTCTTGAGAGACCATGAAACCAAAGGAGATATCAAAATTCACCATATGAGCACCGAAAAGCAATTAGCCGATATCTTCACTAAGCCTCTCGATGAGTCAAAGTTTTGTGTTTTGCGTAGTGAGCTAAATATACTTGATTCTCGTAACATGGTTTGAACTATAGCATACCTTGATTGATGAACTAGCATGGATAGGAGAAATAAATTGGAAAGGTTTAAATATTGTGCTTCAAAATGATTTATCATAAGAAACAAATGCATTATGATCATTGTCTGTATTGATTATTTGCTGCTGATCATAGCGTGCTTGAGATATGTGTCCATATCCTATATGTATATAGCTATTTAGTTAGTAGCTAAATCTTGCTGTTCTGGGGAGTGCGGCAGTGCCATGTGTGGCGAGCGGCAGTGTTGCACTTTGAATTTCAATCGAAATTCAGCCCACGATGGCAGTTACCGTGGGGGGCCATTTACTCTACTCTTTTCTTCTGGTCCTAGGGTAACCCTCTCCTCATTCACCTTACACCAGCGCCTCTCTCTCTCTCTCTCTTCCTCTCACACACAACAACGCCTCCGTCGCCTCCGGTAGTGCCGCGCGCCGTCCACCGGTTCCCTCTCGCGTCACCCGTGGCTGCTGAAGCTCTTGGGCGGAGCCGTTTCATCTCTTTCCTTCTCAATCCGCATGAATCAAAGGTGAAACCCTAATCCTTCCCAATCTATGCAATGTGTCGATTCTAGTTGTCTTAGATGGTTGATTGGAAAGTACATAGTAGTTTGGATGGTGCTTTAAGGATTGATTGAAGTAGAAATCGTGATTCCACCTTGGAGGCAAATTAACTGCTGCGGCAGTGCCGCACCTCTGTGGCAAAGCTGGCAGTGCTAAACTCTTGGTTCGATGGTTGACTCACTTTATCTATTTCACTCAGCTCCCAATGCTAAGATTCATTATTAATAGGCTTTCTCTCAATCATATCTAGATGAATCGATGACATAGACATGTTGTTTATGCTTGCTGAGATTGTATAGTGGGTTGGGAGTTAAATTATGAAGTAAGTTCAGTAGATAAGAAGATGTAAAATGCAGTCTTGGTGAAACAGCTGGTGCGGCAGTGCCGCACGTCTGGGGGCAGTACCACATCAGCTGCTTCCCTCGCTTACACGTTGGCTCTTCTTGAGTATTTAACTTGCTTTATAGGGTAACTTCTACTCTCCATTTGTACAGTTTCTCATTTTGGTCTATGTTTTTGTGTAGATGGCCTCCGGAGGTGAAGATGACCGAAGGGGGAAGAGGAAGAAGACCGAGCCTTATGACAAGAAAATACATCATCGTGGTCGTGGTAGAACCATAGGGGGCAACAACAGTGTAGTAGACAGAGGGGATGCTAGTGACAGGGGGACTACTGATAGGGGGAGAAGGGATCAGTTGATCCAGGAGGAGAACTTGGAGAGGGCTGGGTGCACCATTCCTCTAGGTGCTTACCCAGATACTCCACCTCACCTTGAGGAGTTTGACAGAGGTTACATCAGAGAGTATTCTGAGGAAGTGATCATGAGGCATCCCATTGACACACGTGCTCATCCCGTGCTCAACTATGCGAGAAAGCTAAAGATGGTGGAAGAAGCACGTGAGAACAATCTTTATGAGCAGCCAAAGGATTTGGGGGTGGACTATAGGTTTTGGAATGAGTTTCATTCCAACTTTTATGTCTCAGTGATTTTCAACTCCAAAAAGTCAAAGATTGTCAAGATGCAGTATGTTGACTGGGAGGAGATGAAGAGGAAGAATGAGCCTGAGTTCAACAAAGTGATCAAGGCTTGTGAGCTGTTTGGCCTCACTATTGGAATGAGAAAGTGCTAGCCTAGTTTCATGCCACCTTCTTCTATGACATCTACACTGATGAGATTCATTGGATGACTGAGGGACGACATTATAGGATTGACTTTGTGACTTTTAGTCGGATCCTTGGTTTTGAAGAGGAGCAGGACTTCACTTATATACATGATGAGGCTAGAGCTGAGATCCATGACATTGCCTATATGTGGATTGACAGGAAAGGTGCATATGGCAAAGTTAGTGGCTTGAAGAACTACTACTACATTCTGAATAATTTGATCAGGCACACAATAAACCCCAAAGATGGAGCAGCTTCAGATTTTAATGGCTATGTGAGGAGTGTGCTTGCTAGGTTTGCCTCTGGAGGTGACAAGTTTAATGTCCCTCGCTTCATGTGGCATGAGCTGAGGAATGTCATGGAGGATGGGAGAAAGGGAATGCCCTATGCCCCCTATCTCATGTTCATGATTGAGAGAGTCACCGGTTACAGGTTTGATAAAGATGGTTTCCACACCGTCTACAAGATTGAGAAAGACCCAAGCCTCAGTTGCTAGTAGGGCAGTGAGACGCTCTCCATCAGTTGAGGACGTGCCTAAGTCCTCTCGCTCTAGGCCTCGCAAGGACAGGAAGATGGAGAAGTTTGGGAGATGGATTAAGGCCATTTTCACCACTTGCACCTATGCAGCGAGGACCGCATATGAGGACCAGTTGGAAAACTGTGAAGCCAATCGAGAGGCTAGAGAGTGTGCAGGGTTGCCACCTCTTTCTCCAGTACAATCACCACCGAGGTTTGACAACCTCCCTAGCCTCTCCGACATAGATTCAGAGGCTAATGAGGAGGAGGAGGAGCAAGAGATTGACCCTCACACGAGGTTGAGCTCCACCTTGCAGTCCATGAGGAGGAGCACCAGGCATGAGCGCCATACTTTGACCACCCATCTCCAAGGGAGGGCGGTGGTGTCCTCTTTCTATGACGACGACGATGATGGTGGTGGTGGTGAGCAGGATGTTGCAGGTGCTAGTGGAGCTGCAGTGTGGATGATGTTGATTGGGACACCATCCAAGAAGAAGAGGAGTGAGTGTTGGTCTTTCTTCTTTTCTTCTCTTTTTGGTGCTTTATGCCACAGGGGGAGAAATTAGAGAGGGGTCAGCAACTTTTTCGACGCCATGGAGAGGAGATTGCTGTAGCTAGAGCTTCATGTTCTTATCCGTTTAGAGTAGATTTTGTTAGGTTGAGAGTTTGAGAGACGATTAAAAACTCTATTTATATAATAATGCTACCTAAGTACTTTATATGTATGGGATATGGACATGAATTAATCTGTGATGTAGCTTATGATAATATTGTGTTAGAATATACATCTTTATATATGTTACATGTTGTGTGGTGCCTGTTCTTATCTGTGCTGTTGTAGCAAGTGCGACAGTGCCACACCCTAGAGCGGCAGTGCCGCACCCAGCTATTACAGCAAAACTTGTTGTGTATGAATTATCATTCGCATCACGTCTACATACCTGACATAGTGTGCAGCACCCCACAGGAGCATGGATGTAGAGGGAGCCCCATCAGTTTCACTAAAATGTGAATCTTAGCCTCTTATGCTAATTTGAGAATTCAATTCTCTATTCACACATTTAGGGAGAGGCTCTACACCCATGGCTCGAAAATCACAGCATTCATTTCATATCTTTTATAAGCTCTAATTAGGTTGTCATCAATCACCATAAAGGGGGAGATTGAAAGTGCAATCAAGCCCTAATTATGGGTTTTGGTGATAATGACCACGCAATTAGAGAACTAATGAAATTTATCGAGATGACAAGTAGGAAATCTATATTCGAGAATGTTACACGAAATGGAGGAGCCCCCAATTACAAATGTTGATGGCTTCAAACTCAAAGGAGGTTTAAATTCTTTTATATTTTGAATTTGAGTATAAGAAAAGTCGTACTATAAAGGGGGATATAATGCTTAAGCTAACATGTGCTACCAAGTGCTCAATCTTACACATACATCCTCAGTTACTCAGCCAAGACAGTCAATACTTTCACTCTTACCCTTGCTATCTTGCCTAGTGCGGCAGTGCGGCACCTAGAGAGAGGCACTGCCGCACTTGAGCCGCGGCACTGCCACGACTTAAGTGACCATTGGGGCTAGGGGGGTACTTATACCTTTCCTCTTCCTCCCCAACATCTCTCTTCTCTCTCCCACTCATTCAGCTCATCCAAGAATAGAAGAGTGCACTTCTCTCTCTCCTCCATTGGTGACCTTAAGCTTCCAAGCATTCTTCCATGATTTCCCCATCAATCCTTGAGAGAGAAAAGTCACAAACTCAATTAGAGAGCAGATCCTTTGATTCCCTAACTCAAAAGAGCACTTGGTTCATGTTTTGGTCGACGGTTGTGTTTATTACTCTTGGAGCTTTTCTCCTAGCTGGCTAGAGCGTCGTCCGTGGAGCTTGCCAACTTGTGTGGCAGCCTCAGGAGGTTTGTAACCACCTCTTGAAGCTAGTAAACTCACCCCTCATCTCAAGAGTTGAGTCTCTTTACTTGAGAACGAGGAAGGGTTGCAAAGCCCTAAGCCTTAGTGGCTAACCTCAACAACGTGGACGTAGGCAAGTCTTGGTGGCGAGCTGAACCACGGGTTAAATCATCATGTCACCTTATGCTTAATTTACATCATTTGCATTTTATATTGTTGTTGAGGTGATTTCTAGGGTTTATGGTCGATCTACTTGTGTGCTATATTCCTACCACTTCTAACTCTCGATCTGTGAATCTCATACTTGTAGGAAGCTAAGAAATTTCTCCGATTCAAGTTTATATTCACTAATTTTGAATAGTGACTTGAAGTTATCTATAGGTGCGGTAGAGCCGTTGTTCTGGCCCGATAGTGCCGCTGTCCAGTAGTGCCGCGAGGTCAGAGCGACAATGCCGTAGGTTGAATTTGATAAAAGTTTGAGTGTTTATTTTGATAGGCCTATTCACCCCCCCTCTAGGCTGCTCCGATCGATGTGGACGGCGGCGGTGGTGATGGGGCGACGGCGACTGGGACCCCAACCTGCTCCAATGGCTCAGCTCCATCTATTGCTGGTAACTCTTCTGGTGTTGGTACTGGTAAGCGCTAATCTGCTGTGTAGGCTGATTTTGATGAGATCTATGAGACTGTGAATGGTAGGAAAATTTGCACTAAAGCTACCTATAAAATGTGTAAGCATACTTTGTCTGCTAGATCTAATTCTAGCACTGACCACTTAAAGAGGCACTATAAATCTTGTAGGTAGAAAACTGATCAAGCTGCTAGGGTTCAGTCTAGGCTTACTTACAATCCTGATGGTTCTATGCATAACTAGGACTATAAACCTGATGTTGCTAGATCTGAATTGTGTTGCTTGATTGCTAGGCTTGATTTACCATTGGGTATTGGTGAGACAGATGCATGGGAGGAGTACATTGTTCGTGCTCATAACCCTAGGTTTACTAAGGTTTCTAAACAGACCACCACAAGAGATCTTAGTAAACTATTTACTGAATGTCATATTATGCTTAAGAATTCTGTGTTGTCTGGTGCTTTATCTGTTGATTTGACATCAGACATTTGGTCTGGTAATGCTAAGGAGGAATACATTAGTGTTGTTGCTCATTATGTGAGTGCTGATTGGGAGTTAAAAAAAAGGTTATTAGTCTGAGGTTGATTGAGGTGAAGCATACTGGTGAAAAAATTGCTGAAAAAATTGCATGTGTGGTTGAGGAATTTGGTTTGGTTGACAAGGTTTTCTCTGTAACTCTAGGCAATGCTTCTTCTAATGCTAAGGCTATGGATACTTTGACACCTATGCATACAGGATTGGGAGTTAGGAGAAAAAATGTTACAATATGTTGTTGACAACCAAGAGTTGGAAGACTCCTTCAAGAATCTTTATCTTGATGAAGATGCATCTAGGGTTGCTGCTGTTGCTGGCACATCTGGGGCTGGCACATCTAGATCTGCATCTGGGGCTTCTGCTGGTACTTAGTGTGTGAGACTTGAGAGTTGTGAGACTTGAGAGTGATCTGTTATCTTTGTATCTGTGATGTGTGACTGATACTGGTGAACAATGGTTTAAGACTTAATTAAAAGTTGTGCTGCACTTTTTCCCCCTTTCTAGGGTTTCTCATAAAGGTGAGTTTTACCTAGAAAGATTTTTAATGAGGCAGCATTGCACAAACAGCTCAGTTGTCTTAATTCCCTTGTCTTCTTTGGTGGCTTTTGTTAGAATTTAGAATATGTGATCAGTTTATTACTTGTGAACGTGAAATACTGAAATATGAATGAATTGTGAAATGTGATTGTGAAAATGGAGAAGTGTTGGATGAGAGAAGCAGTTTGAGGTGTTTTAAGGGCACCGGGCTATGGGCTGGCACGGCCTGTGGATTTGGTCGTGCTTAGCGGGCCGGCACGGTATGGATTTTGGCCCGTAGGGCCGTGCTTGGGCTGAAGGCCAGGCACAAGACTCGGAGGGGCATGACCCGGAAGGCACGACGTGCCGTGACGGCCCGATCCCCTACAGGTCGTGCCTGGCCCAGGCCTGGCCCAGGCGGGGCCGGGCCAGCCCGTTGGCCAACTATAGGTTCTACTGCCTGCCTGCTAGTGCCTCGAGGTTCTGGCCATTTCCGGGGTGGGAAATGTATGCGAGAGAATCACGAGGAAGCGAAACGGAAACTGAAGAGAGGGAGGATGAGATGGACCGGCGGGTTGGGCTCACCCGATCGGGTTGCGCGTGGGCATGGTCTAATGGTCTCTGCACTGCAAGAGGAGGCGTGAAGCACGTGCGTACCAACACGGGCATCCGGAACCATTGCTTGACGGTAAACGACACTTTTGACCAGGCGTCTGCTGCTTGTGCTTGTGCTTGTGCATCTCTATCCATATGTACCAGTCAGCTCTCAAAATGAAACCTATTTAGATTGCAGCCGTGTATCTCTATCTACATATTTTAATGCTAGATCTACGTATTTTGTAGAATTCTAAACCTAAAATTCTACAAAATTCCTATGGAATGGCTTAATCCAAAGGAATTTTGAAGTAAACTTAACATGAGGTCCAACCTCTTAGAAACTTTTCCTTTGTGTGTCTCTCTTGTAATTCATGTGTTTCTCCTGTGTTGTATCCAAATGCTCCGTTAGAGAATTTCTTGCGTTTTCAATTCCCGTAGGATTGCAAGTGACACGTAACTCCAATCCTATATTTTTCATGTTCCTATGTTCTGAATATCATGTGTTCCAAAAAGACCCTTATTGGATGACAGGTAACTAATAGTTAGCCGCTAGATATTAGCCGACTGGATCCTAAGCTAACAAGTCAACTAATGTTTTTACCTACTATCTAGCTAATAAAAACTAATTTCTTACCTACTATCTAGCTAACAATTAACTGTTAGCTGGTTTCTTCTGACTAAAATGGTTAATAGTTAGCTAGGTAGATCCAAATGGGGCTTTAATCACTACTCTATCTCATATAAATTATAGGTCGTTTTGTCTTTTTCTAAATATATAGCAAAAGCTATCTCCTAGAAAAACCAAAATGACTATAAGGACAGGGGAGTAGCTAAATAGAGTTTTAACAGCTAGAGATCTCAAACAACTATATCCAAAGATAGCAACACCTTCGAGAAATTTAAACCCCTCTTTTTTACATAGAAGGCAAACACCTAAATCCAACCAATTGATTACATTCTATGTTGAGATGAGACTATGAAAGAATGAAATCATTAAGTACCGGTGTTAGCTCTTTAATTTGTGCAAAAAAAGAGAAAGGAAACATATTATCTTCTACTATAATTTATCTGCCGTATGAAAATTTTGGTCAGTCTCACCACTTGATCAGAGGCGGCCGTGTGCAGTCATTGAGCAAACTTCCCTAGTGTGGACCCATAGTCTCAGGCTCACCACTCACAACCTGTGGTTTCAGTAAAACCATCAAATAGTAGATTTTTTTTATATTACCTCGTCAAAACATGTTGCAACAAAAGCATGGAAGATGCAGGTCTAATCCGATGTGTATGCAGTGACAGCCATGAACAGGATAAGCAAAAGAATAACAATTAGACACGTGTCAAAAAATAAATGCTCATATCTGTCCAACCTGAAGGTTACGCCTGAACAACCACATGTATTTTTCTATTCCTTTTTTTATGGAAAAAATAGGACTGTATGGTTTGATCTAAGAGACCAAACACTTATGTGGATTTAACTATGTAGTGAAATGTTAAGCACCAACTTTCAGGCTTAAAATAAACTCATTACTATGCGCAATAGAGATTAAAGATCAGGATTAAAGAATTTTGAAGCGGTCATGATGGATTCAGTCACGGCACTTTTGGTCCTCTCCAATTGAAGCATTATCCCTAACCCTGACCCTGACCGTGTTTGATCCTCCCGTGATCTTCGGAGTTGAAGCTGTCAGAGTTAATTCATCGGGTTTGGCTTGTTTACCTCCTCCTCCCTTCCTTCCATCCTCTATATTCATCTCATTTTCTTTTCTTTTTTGGATTTGTTTGTTTCTGACAATGGATTGATGTCCAAATCAAGGGTCCTCTCCATTTAGCTTTTACTCTCTCAATCGTGGAGAGATATTTTGCTTTTATTCTTCCTCGTCCTAAAATACAAGGTATACTAGGATCATGAAGAGTTACTATGCTTACTATATTTTTGCTCTAGTGGTTAGGTTGACGATAGACATTAATGATAGGAATCTCTACTACGTGACCAGTTGCGCTCTCCCCGACGACGCGACCCCGTCTCCCTCCAGCGTCTCCCTCTCCCTCCCGCAATCGCCCGGGACCGCGACCACGCCCGCGACCCACCGGAGTTGAAGAAGATGAAGGCGTGGCTAGGGTTCCGGCAAGCCGTCTTCTTCGGCGGCGGTGGCGGGTTCCGGCGAGGTTGTCTTCTTCGGCGTCGGTAAGGTAGGCCTTAATGATGGGTTTGTACGTGACTAGGGCCTAGAGTATTTGTTAAATGAGTAGGAGGAATTGATTCATCTAAAATTTATGATAATTCAAGATAAATTCTGAATGCTTTAATATCTAAAATTTTGATGCTGAGGAAGTAGATTAGCATAATATTTTGGGAAGAATCTTCAAGAAATTCACTGACATACAAATTTAGGTGTTTGGATCCTAGGACTAAACTTTAGTCCCTGTCACATCAGATGTTTATATGTCAATTAGAAGGACTAAACATGAGCTAATTATAAAACTAATTGCATAAGTTGTGACTAATTCGCGAGACGAATCTATTAGCCCATGTGATAATACAGTAAACATGTTCTAATCATGAATTAATTAGGCTTAATAGATTATTCTGGCAAATTAGTCACAACGTATGCAATTAGTTTTATAATTAGCTCATGTTTAGTCCTTCTAATTGACATCTAAACATTTGATGTGACAGGGACTAAACTTTAGTCCTGGGATCAAACACCCTTGAAACTACTATAGCACGGTGTAATTTACACACAAAGGAGTCATGGTGGGTACCTTTTTTTTATGATAAGAGCCTTTTTAGAGCATTTTCATTTAGGTACTGTTTGTTTTCACCGAAGATATAGTTTTGCCTATATATTCTGCCATCTCGTGATAATATTTCTCTATTTTTTATATAAAAAAACACAAGCATCTATAACATCAAAGTAATTTTATTACAATCTTTAGGAATATGTTTTGATAGGGCATTTATTTAACATTGCTAATGTTTTCTGTAAATTTGGTTAAAAGTATAGAAGTTTAAATTAGCACAAGCTAAAAAATGACTTTGGAACAGACCGAGGAAGCAACATTAGATGGCCATACCTCTCTCATTTGACAAAGTTTGCTGTAAACCAAATGTCCAAATCTGACAAGAGTGGAAAGCCGGGGTCGTTAGAGCAGCATCTGCACTAGTTTATGCGAGACCAGGGGCACAAAGCCACAAACGCACGGACGGCTAAGTTGCTGCCTGAGTGTCAAAACCGATGCCCCGTCTTCGACGGAATCGGACCAATTCCCGGCCACTTTCTCCCGTACTCACATGACTCCAATTTTTATGGCTGCACCGCTGCAATTTGACCGCGCATCCGGCCGCGCGGGGACAGTTTAGCCTGTCATTTTTTTTTTTTTTTGCTGATCAGGTGCCGGAGGGAGACAAGGTGAATTGCTTGCATGATTATTATTATTATATATAGTATAAATAAATATATAAACCGTTGCTTGGTTTTCATCCACGGGCCACATATTGGAGCCGTGAGGGAAGTAAACGAAGACCAATTGCGATTGGGATAGAGATAGGATAGCGCCAAACGCCAAGGCCGTGGATTGTGCTTGTGCTAGCACATTTTCTCCGCGAATTTCGCCAAAATTTTACCGTGATGGGCAGGAACTTGGTCGAGTTTGTATTCGCGTCGCACGGGTGGTGGTGCACCGTGCAAGACTTCCTTGCCTCCTTTTGACCCGAACGGCCAAACCCAAGAAGAGCTCATATCATATACGTGTCACGACGCGTGAACGGAGACTGAGTTTCGTGTACCAGTGAACGAAGGGAAAACACAAGTTCATGAGGCGGAGACTTTGAAAGCAGGCGACAGCTCTAAAAAAGGAGGCTACAACTTTGAGTATGGAATCCCCTAATCCCTGTGGCTTGTGTCACAATCTGCCACGCCAACGGAAGCTGGACCGGTTGGTCGACGCTTCCTGCGGCATCCCTCAGGTTTTAAATTTGAATTGGGATTAAAAAAATCCCATCGTCTGTCCCACGTCAAAGTATAGGTCTGTGGCCGTTTCGTCTCAGGGGGATATGGTGCCGCTGTATATAGATGGAGCCGGGTTCAGAGATTTTCTCGATCTACGTGAAAAGATTATCTTCTTAATGAAATACCCGGTGGATCCTGTAGATCGAGTTTTTTTGTCACAATCTGCCACGCTCCATGCAGAGTTTTGCGCATCCTGGAAGCTTCCCTTTTCCGAGCTAACTTACAAATGCAAGTGGGGAACAGTAAACCATAGAGCTGGTACTATGTTCAAGGACTTGCTTTGCGTCACAACTCAGAAGCAATGTAGGCTTTGGCAGTTTGGCCTTGCCAAGTTGCCATTGTGGTCTCTTCTTGTGGTTTTATTAAAAAACCAAAGTTGGACTTGAGTTGCACCAGCAAGTGAACAGGGTGTCAAACTTGTCCTGTTGTACCCGTTGCGTTGCATCATGCCACGTTTGAATGGGATGCAGGTCCGTCCGAATGGAGTTCAAAAAGAAAAAAATCCGTCCGAATGCAGTAGATACAGGATCAAGATATTTCGATTTTTCAACATACGATTCGTACAGCGCTGGAATTTCCATTGCAAGGCTATGATGGTATTTGCATTGCACCCTTTTCTTTGAAGAAAGAAAGAGGTGAGCCCACTATTTAACTAAGGATGAACAGCTGTCAAACAGTAATGGAGCTCAACAGTGCTGGTTGTACAGCAGTGTCTCTATTGGCTACTTGAGGAGGAGGCATCGAGCTGATGGTGAACCTAAGGTTGAGCTGTATTTACAGTGGACCTGATTAATACTGTACTATTAGTTTCTCCGGTCCATTTTATCTTACGCAAGTTAGAATGACACGGTCTTCTAGATTATGCTTTGATCATTTTATTTGCTTTATATTATATTATTTATGTTTATAAACATATAATCATTGGATAATATAATTCCTTACAAATCTAACCACATAAAGTTTGTATTATAATAGTTAAAAATTATAAGTCTAATTATTAGTCAAAAATTTTTAAAGTTTGAATCTTGATATGTGTGTTCGCTAGATAAAATGAACCGGAGAAAGTATTTCTGAGAGTTTACTATTTCACTTCAATGGAAGAACATCAATTCTGTCGCCGAAAGATGCTCTCTTTGGAAAGGAATTGGCTACTAAAGCCCATGATTAAGCTCCCTGGCCTGGTTGACCAACCAAAAGGAATCTAAAAGACATGCGGGAGATTAAGGAGCCGTTTGGGAGCGCTCCATGGAGCAGATTCTCGAAGAGAATCACTCTCCGGCTGCCAGACACCAAAAACCGACCCAGCTTCTTTAAGGAATCCAAATGAATCACTCATCTATTTTGTATACAAGCGAGGGAGCGGAAAAAACCTGCTTCCTAGCTCCCTGTTATATTTTGGTGGGGATCAGCTGAGAATCAATTCTTTGATCCTCATCGTGCCCCCCTTCTAGAAATCCAGTGAAATCACTCCATCGGAGAATCGATGAGCAGAGCTCTCCCAAACAGGCCAAGGCAGACAACTTCACTTTTTTTTAGCCAAGAAGCACAGCAGTGCTCTTGTCCCTCCTTCCTTCGGGTGAGGGACCTTTATGGCCGTGAAAGCAACGGCTCACATTGTTCGCTGATGGACGAAAAATTCCATCACAACACAACAATGAACTGTACATGGAACATGCTGCGCTTAAAGCGTGGGGGCAAAAACAAAAAAGAGGGCCAGGAAAGGAGATGCGCCGGGCACCTACTTGGGTACCCGCGACAATCCTACAACCAACAAGATATTCGAGGGTGGTCGCAAATAACGAGAGCAGATTCACCCAAGCAAAGCAAATGCAAACGCGTGAAAGAACGACAATGTGACGGCACATTCACACCGTTGGCGATGGTTATTTACCAAATGTTCACTGAAGGACCATCCCCCTGCAGTCTTTGTACATGAAGCTCCATGTTTGGTCTATACAAGCTTTAGCAACAAACACGAAGCACTCCCTAACACCATTTTCGCCACCATCCAACATCTTGCCATCTAGGTTAGAAGGTATGACTTGTACATGTCTGTTGTTAGGGTCTGGGAAGCAGACCTCTCGCCCTGGTGCTAGAATAGGCTGTACATGCGGTACGAAATGTCAACCTGTGGGCAGTTCGTTCCAGAATCTCTGCTTCCATCAGTCCATCCATCATGACTTGACATTATTGGCTGTTGGAGCAATGTGCCTGCCATACCACCCCTCATGCCTGAAGCTGTCCCCTGGGAAAACACATTGTATCCCCCAGTAGCCATGTAACTACTGGTAGTTCCATCCCGGTTTTCAGCCTTATGATGTGCATGTAACAAGCCACTAGGATAAAATGAATAGTGAGGGTCATTTGACCAACCAAAGAGGGTGCCTGGAAACTGTCTGTGACTCTGACTCCGGTTCCGGTTGGTATCAGTCAAACTGGGTGGCGAAGAGATGCTCATGCTTAGATTTTGTGTGACATCTCCATCATCTTTCAGGCAATCTGTAGCCCAGCTAGTGAAGTCTTGTTGATCTGGAATACCACAATCTTGCACTAGGGCATCAGATGCAGAGCAATGTCCAGAGCAAGCTTTGTCTGAATCAGAATACTGATGAGGCTTCTCAAATCCAGGAGGACAAGCTTGTCTCCTTTCCTTTCTATGCAGAGATGCCACATCAGTGGATGATACTGCACTGACTGGTCTTGATAACATAGTGCTATCTGAACATTGAGAGGAAACAATATGACCAGACCGAATTGTGTCCCTATTGTGCAAGCTCTCACCATCAGTCAAAGATGCATTCTTATTAAGAGTGCTGCGGCAGAAACTTGCTCTTGCTATACCTGTACTAGAAACAGGTGCATTTTGTTGATTTACCAGCTGTGATTGATTCTGTGCTACAAGCTTTATGTTCAAATCTGAAAGATTATGTGGTCCAGCTGAACCTTGAGTTTTGGCATAAGATGCAGAAAGATTACCGGGCAGAGTTCTGCCGTTCATACTCTGTGCTGCAGTCAATCTGTGTGACACAGTGCTCTCTGGTTGTTGCTTATGATCTCCTAGAACTAGCTTTTCACTGATATCTGAGCATTCATTCTTTATCTCTACTCCAGCATGAGATTTAACACTAGCTGTAGTTGAAGCCAACAGATGCGCAGGTTCCTCTGGGTTCTGGGAATCTGGATGGCTTCTAGGAACTGTAATGCAGCTCCCTTGCGCTTTTTGTACCAAAGTAAGTTTTGTGGAACTTGTTGAAGTACCATTGTCAACTTGTCCTGTTGCTTTAGGCCTAGGATCACTAGAAGCAATCGACGGCCTGCTAAGTACAGTAAGACGACGAGCTGGTGCAACTTGTCCTTGTGAAACTACATCAGCATACTGTGGCTTTTGCTGCAAGGTGTCAGATGTTCCATTTTCTGCTGAGGTTATTTGCTTGGGATTTGAATTGTCATTTCCTAACTGTGAAGATGCTTGAGATTCGTCATTATTGGAGCCTAAATGCTCATTTGATGAGCTCTGCAACGAAGCGCCCTCAATAGGCTGCATATGCTTTACTGATGTAGTCATTTCACTTGAACGGTTACGCCCTCCAGGTGGTATGTATCTTTGAGATTTGAGGTCAGACAAATTTTGCTGATTATTGTGTAATCTCTCATGGTCATTTCTTTGATGAAGAACAATATTTGCCATAGATGGAGGACTGCCAGAAGAAAGGCTCGAGTCCCTGCAACACAAAAAAGAAGGGTGGTCATAACTTATTGGTGAAGGACTGAAGGTTAATATACATTAGGATCTGGCCCTAGCAACAAAGGCATTTACCGTGGAGTGGTGACTGGTAGTAAACTAGTATTCTTGTTAGCACCATTGGGTAGTAATCTGTCATCATTGATGCAAATCTATGCATAAAAGGACTCACAGTTAGTACAAAGATGGGCAAGTAATGCATATACAAACTATAAACAAAACACAATCCTTCTATCCCTTTGCAGCAAAACCATAAAGTTGTATACGAAAACATAACCACAAGAGAAATGTTAATGACATTGTGATTCTTACATCTTTGGAGATTCCACTACCAGTTGTATTTTTTGAACTGCAGTCACATGGAGGGGGCAAAGTACGTCCTGACCGATGGTGGAGACACTTGGTACTCATTCCCATCGAGTGCTGCAACCTAATCTCCAGAAAGAAACAAAGGTGATATTAACAGATATATATGTGGGTGGTTTTCATAAATTTATATATCATTTGACCCTAAGGTGCCTGTGCAACCTAGCATCTAACAATCCAAATTGAGCATAGGAACATTGAATATAAATGAGTTTGTAGTACAACATCATATTTTCGAAAGTACAGATTCAGCTAATTATGCTACATGGCAGAACTGAAGAATTCAGTTCAGACATGCTAACTGCAGCGTCAGGAGCTGTCAAGGCAACACAAATCTCAAGAGTCCAATTTAACGACAGCTGCTGCACAAAGAATCTTATGAAGGTCATTTTTTCTCGAACGATCTTATTAAGTTATTAGTTCTACATGTTCAGCTGTACTGCTCATCTTCATACTCGGTTGGCCCCAGCAAAGGGCTTTAATAGATATGAGATACTTGATGGGCCAAAGAGGTATAAGTTTAATATTTTGTAGAAACATGATGGGCATTTATGCAATAAGTGCTGTGCAAATCTGCAACCTAACCAGCATATAGATAATCCAGGTAATGCAATAACCAGTGTTAACATCAACCAATTGGATGACCCTTCCTCTTCTTTTTGTTTTGCTTTAGTTTGAGCAAAACACATGTGGTACTCGATGCTTTACATTCACCATACTTATAATGTCTGCTGCTTGTTCGCAGTTAAGCACCCTTATAGGTATCTTCGAATCAGCCTATTATCCTAAGCAGATCAAGAAGTTTTCATATCCCAAAAGGCGAGATTAGGAAACAACATAAGTGCATCTTTTAAGATATTAAAATCTCTAGATGCCAGTGAATAAATGTGGTTGTCCCAATTTATTTATGCTAAGTATTTGCTGCTAATCAACTGAGTGTTGCAGAAATGCGTATATTGCGATGGATTTGTGGTTACACAAGAATGGACCAAGTTCGGAACGATGATATACGTGATTGCCTAGGAGTAGCATCAGAAGAAAAGCTTGTCCAACATCGGTTGAGGTGGTTTGGCCATGTCCAAAGAAGACCTCCAGAGGCACCAGTGCATTGTGGAGTCCTAAGCCAAGCTAATAATATGAGAAGAGGTAGAGGAAGACCGAAATTGACATGGGGGGAGGCAATAAAAAGAGATTTGAAAGCTTAGGATATACCTAGAGATCTATGTTTGAATAGGAGTACTTGGAAAGCAGCTATTGAAGTGCCTGAACCGTGACTTGGGGCTCTTGGTGGGTTTCAACTCTAGCCTACCCCAACTTGCTTGGGACTGAAAGGCTATGTTGTTGTTGTTGTTGTTGTATTTGCTACTAATCAACAACAAACATAGGTCCAAAAAAAGTTGACATATTCAATGGATGTCTCACAACAATCTAATAAGTCCTCCAGTGTTGAATCCAATAGCCCAGATATGTATGGTGTCCTGATATCAATTACTATGTTAATCATAACTGACCTGACCCTCTTTCTATCGTGCTTCCAGTAACTAATAATTACATTGTTTTTAGCCTTTTCTCCATCAAATGACGATTCACATTGACTATTAGTATTACATAATAAAATGTTAGTACTAAAAAAATATACCTTGCACACACCACAGAAACATCATCTTTTGTACAAATATCTTCTGCTGAGGCTTTATAATGCACATATGAACAGTTTGGCTTATAGCAGTCCTGAGCCAAGGCACAACCAATTATCAGAAAAAAAGAAAGAAGCCAATGGCTACAGGGAATTGAATATATATATATAAGACATACCTTATTGTTGAGCCATATATGACAATATCTTGTGACACCAAAGGTTGCTCTATATGGTAAGCATAAAAAGAGCAAGCCGTACCATTAGAATAAAATGGATAACAAGATGGATGATGATTCATTTAAGTCGAATTGCAGTATATATAGAGCCAACTTACTTTAAAGGTCTACCATCCAAGGTATAACCATCAATTGCCCGTATGCATCTGATAGCCTCCTCTTCTTTTGAGAATCTAATATATCTAAAGAGATGTGTGCAAAGAGTTACACAATAAATAAGCATCTGATCTCAAACATACTATATATAAATAATTAAGTTTGCTAAGAGTAATTTCTGCTCCATTCAAAATGTATTCCCTCCATCCCTTAAAACAGTTCGTTCTGGAGGTTTGGAAAGTTTTCACAAAAAAAAACGTTTTAGCTGGACCACTGTGACATGAGACGAGTTTGCCCCTGCGACCTCGCATGCAGTCATTAACGTGACCTCTAGTTTCAAGCGCATGCGGTCATTAACATCCACCTGGACTCTTCCACTCTTCGTTTCCACAGCTGCATGCGCTTGAAGTAATTAATACCGTCGCTTCAGAGTACGCGCGCATGCGCGCCATAATAGCCAAAAACACACCATAAAAAACGCACCATAATACTGTAGCAAAAACGCAACAAAAACAAGCCAGCAAGGGGTCGAACCCGCGCCTGCTCGCTAAGAGCAAGCCTCGGTAGCCGGTAGGACTGAGATGGATATTCGTTTAATGGATGCCCAAGAGGTTATTTAATGAGGGCAAACAGGGGAAAATAGACTCTAATTCTAATTAATCACTCCTTGGTATCCTAAATCATGTCCAAAATGAACTTATTTCTGGGATGGAGGGAGTACCTAGTAGGAACCAACAACAAAATTAAGTAAAATCAGAACTGCAATCCTTGCAGCAAAATCATATCAAATGTCACAAACAAAGGTGGATTGCCAACGTCACTACAAAATGGAAGGGCATGCAAGCAAATTTCCGAATTGTGCAACTTTTGTTTGTTGTCATAACAGCAAAGATACGAAGAATGCTATCTATTGTATATCCAAATCACTTACACACGGCCAGAGTCAGGAATCTGTTGGTTAGCTCCAACATTATCAATGATAATGTTTTCTATCTTTCCATACTGTCCAAGGAAACTCTTCTGTCTCAGCACCTGCATGAGTAGCATACAGTACGAATTTATCTTGGTGCATCAAGAGATCTTACAGGAAAAAGAAAGAACCATGGTCATAATGCTTGCACTCTCAGTGCAAAGCATTTACCTTCTCGCTGGCGAACTCAGTCGGCATACCAACAATATAGACAAGCTTCCGTTGAATCACACGAACGCTATTTGGATCTTTTGGTTCTGACTGTCCCAACTGAACTTTTGCAGATGTTTGCTTATGAGACTTGGTTTGTTCTTTTTGATAGTTGGACTTATCAGCACAAAGTTCCTTTAAACTGGCATTTGGGAAAATAAGGAAGAGAAAATTCAAGTCAATCAATTACTATTGCATTTTGTAATAAGAAGTTTGATGAATTAGCGTTCTGAGAAATAAAAATGGGCATATGGTGAAGAAGTGGACTTTTTACTGATAAAAACATCGAATCTGTCTTAAGAGATAAAGCACATGCATTTGGTTCCTGGCGTTTGTCTCCAAGATCTTATCCTTGTTATATACAGAACGGCATCCAGGGCACCTCCCACCAGATTCATCAATTATACGATGCCAACACCAAAGACATATCTACCAAGAAAATGATGATTATAAATATGCAAACTTAACAAGAAACACAAGAAAAGAAATCATCTGAGCTGTACATATTTAACTAAACCATGATTTACTAAAAGCACAATACTGAATCATGAAGGTAGAAATGGAAGAAGCATTTAATTTATTTCACTAACAGGGTCATGTTATCTAAAATAGGATGCTACAGATACTTCTCAATGCTACAGCAGTACAAATTCTAAAAACATACTACATCAGTAATATTTACTGGACAAGAGCAATACTGACATCTCTTGGTCTTTCCCTTTTTCGAAAAATACAAAATAAGCTTCACAAACCATGACGAGAACACATAACTACAGGTATTTATTACCCATCTTTTAGCATGAGAAATGAAAATATAATCATATAAAAAAATTACTGTATAATAATGTAGTTTTACAATTATTGAGAAGAGTCTTAGCAAACAGAAGGTATGAAATACATCCAAATAAATAAAGACCATGGGAAAAACATGAGACAAATTGTCTGCACAACACAATGGTACTCAAGCAATCAAGCCTTGGATGTTCACCTCATATCCACATTTACATGGCTTCAGTTGTTTATCTGTCAAATCCATCTTGTTCAAGCAAAGTGGGCATTTTTCATTAGTTTGGTCGCTCATGGTGACTCCGCCTTAATAGTTGAAGAAGCAAGATAACTGAAAATAGAAGAAGAGTTATCTTACCAGAATATGATACAGTATAAGGATGTACAGTTTCAGAACATGATTAATCTAAGCAACAGCATCGGAGAGATGTTGCAAAATATGAAGCTCGATTGCCATAGCAATGCATCTACCACTTCAGCTGGCATCATTGGCTTTGTTTCAGATATGTGAAAAGCATTGTTAAGCATAGCACAAACTTCTATCAACAATTCTGAATTATGAATAATGATAAAGCTTGAAAGATCAGGGTTCAATGAGGCAATAAAATTATCAAATAACAAGAAGTGTAACTTTGGTGAGTAACCATGTGAGGATCCCCTACTAAAAGTATCTTTTCAAATATGCACAATTTAATCAAGGTTTTTTCTCTCCCACAACGGTAGAAGTAGAACCTAATTTCATTACGAGAAAACAACAAAATTACAAGTGTTTTGTAAATGCACACAGCAGTTAAAGAAAACGACTTAAACGCCAGCACCTCTGAACACAAACGACCTATGTCAGTTTAATCAAGGAATATGACAATATAGCTTTTATGTCAACTAATTATTAAAGCTAGGCAAAACTTTGGTATGGTAATAAACTTTCTGCTCGACCAAGTAGTGCTCTTTTTCCATCCATAATAATATCAAAATATCCTGAGTAAGTTTTGTCTATAAATTGGCATATTCCATAAGTGAGACCCCAGGAACCATACGTCCTATTAAAAGGTTGCTTCAAATAATTGTAGTCATTCACCTATTGCTTGCTTGTACAAAGCATGGGATGTTTTCTTCAAAGGAAAGCAAATATTTATTCTGCAACTACGAATGTTAGCAAGTTGTTGTACTGTTAGAATAAACAGATCACATTTATCTATTCTTGGCATAATCATTATCATGCTAAGAAAAATATTGTGCCAAATCATCTCTGCACTACATTCCATCAATAAATTAAACGAACAATTTCTACTGTGTACCAAAACAGGACTCCCGTTATACACGTTATATAAATACTCCTATTTGTTCGCTGGCACCGATAGAATATTCGTTGATCAGGATATTAATGGCAGTGCAACATTAGTTCCTGAGCCCCAAAAGCCTGAAGGAAAGATGCACCAGGCTACATCATCATAATGCACATGAGTAATAGTCCAAAATGCGCTAGTTGTGTGCTGTACTTTCCCTCTCACGGAATCTCCTACACGGTTCATTAAGTTCCAGAACTTTGTAAGCTGCATTCACAACAACAACAACAAAAAAAGACACGTGCTTATCTACCCTCAAGCCCTCAACAAATCAGGGGTCCACATGCAAATCCTGAACTCTGAGAGGTGCATGCAGCAAAAGTACACCTAAACAGGAGCTCTAAAATCTAGTGATGGTCTCTTAACCAGATGATAATGCGAGTTTAATAATGACAAAAAACAACTAACCTCGTAGTCAAATTAAATTAGTCTTCAATGCTCCGAGTCAAAGACTTATTACATAGTAAAAAGGAATAGCAGTGACCAATCCCACCAAAACCTCTCACCAAAATAATACCAAAACTCAAGACAACCGAGGCATTTTCTCTGTGATGCATCGATTTGCAGACAAAGCAAAACAATAGCTGATTAACAACAGACAACTGACAAGCCTAAATACACAGATATTGCAATCAAAACAAGCTTCTATAGTTGCCCTAAATTATAATCAATAAATACCAGAAAAAATCGCCCGCCAAAACATCCCACATTCCACCGCGATCAAAACCACGGGAGTGATCGCGGCTAACCGCCACATTCAGCAGCAAAGCACACTCAAAACCACCGGGGGCAAAAAAAAAAAAAACCACCAAATTTTCACCAAAACCCCGCCCCGCCACAACAAAGCCCTAGAGCAATCAACCACCGCGGCAGTGCCGGAAAACAGCGAGCCCGCCGCTAAAACGCACCAAAACACCGGGAAACCGCGGCCGAATGGCCCCCGGAGCCCCACATTGCCAGAACCGGAAAGCCCTAGCGCCAGGCGAAATGGGAGCGTTTGCGATCGGAGATTGAAGCGGGTGGGGGGGACTCACGTCCAGAGAAGCGGAGGCGATCGCCGCCGCGGGATTAGGGTTTCGAGCTCCCCCGTCGTCTCCCTCCAGAGACGGAGTCCTCCGCCCCCCTCTCTCTCTATCCCCCTCCGCCGCTGCTTCCCCCCCTCCTTGTCCCAATAAAAACTGAGAGAGAGAGGAGTGAGCCTTCGCGTCCTGGCCTTTTTGTTTTTTTTTCCCGAGTCCAAGGAGAAGCGAAGTCTTTAATAATTGGCACCACGAGTCCGGACCCGCATCCAGCGAGCGAGATTCGCTGCCCCCGCGGTGGCACGCCGACACGTGGGTCTAGAGGACGCGTGGGGTCAAGCTCGCGGTGACTCGGGCTAGACGCCGCGACGGTGCCCGTTGCGGGCCGTCAGGTCTTTTCTTGTTTCTCTCAGTCTCATCTGACGCGGCCGTGTACTTTTGGGCGATGCGCATTGCTTCATGCCATCCTCGCGCGGGGCGTGGGCCCCTACGTCTGGAGGGACCACATGTCGGTCGCGGGGAGGCCGGGTGCTCATACACGCGTGGCCACAGGGATGGCTTGTCGTTTCCGGGGCGCATCCGTATATCCCGTTCGCCGTTCAGGAGTGAGGACCCGCACGCAAGCGGTTGGATGGGGTTACTACTGCCCACTGGAAAGCGGGGCCGGAAGGTTGTGCGGGCCAGATGTCAGTGAGTGGGCTCGGGTGCGTAGACGCAACAGCCAACCGGGATCAGTGGGCTGGCTTCCATTCAAGGCAGGGGATAGCGTGGTGAGGTGGGGAAAGTGACCGCGAGCTCCACAGGGCTAGACGAGCGGTCGCAGCCGCGGCGGCACCGCGGCACCCTTGTTGTGGGCCCGGATCGGGGTGTTGGACTGGGTTTAATACGGGGCGGGCCCGTGCACAGTGGGGTGATGGGGGGAAATTTGCACTCTCTGATCAGCAGGCTTTCAGGCTGCTGCAGCCTTGCAGAAGGCGTCCTCTCTCATCGCCATCGGAGAGCTTGCGTTGGAAGAGCAGAGAAGGGCGCTGGGAGGCCTGTTCCTCAGCTTCGATTTATGCCGCTGCTTGGCTACTTCTCTACGGTGGCATCTCGTGCAGTTTATCTTGAGCGTCTCAGACAAGTTGGGGGAAAAAATGGGCTCTCGATAACCTGTTTTGACACGAGGTAAAAAAAACCAAGGTCTCGAGCAACTCCTCTTCCGCGATTGTGCTTTTTATCCGCGCGGTACAAAAGTAGACTGTGACTCCTCGTCTTTGCACGTGCTTCCGACAGTAAAAAAAATCGATCGCTCGACGGCAAATGGATCGGCATTTAGGGCATCGCAGTAGATGAGTCGATTCGTGGACCAAAAGCAAAACACGTGGACACGAAGTGAATCATAAAAAAAATCGACTCATACTTCTCTAGTTCTACGGGACTGACTGCACTCAACTCACCCTTTCCCTATTTTTTTCCTCTCCGGAGGTCCCGTTCGTTTCTCTTATAATCTGTCTTTTTCAACTTATTTTTTAATCGGAACAGTATTTTTCTCTCGTAACAAATCAGCTGAAACAATGTTTTGATTTGTTTTTTCAACGAAGCGAAAGAACCTGGGTGCTACTTCTTTCCTGGACGTTTGGCCCGTGAGCAAAGCAACTTTGTGAGGATTCAAATTTTTTTATTCGTTATGAGCCTATGCAAATATATGAGTCGACTCTTCTATGTGTCCTCTACGATTCGACTTACTAGCGGTAGAATCGACTCAAGCTGGCACCACGTAAGACCATGACTCATTTTTAAAGGCTCACTGGAGAAGCCCTTGCATCACCACGTAGGCAGCCAAGCAACTAGCCGCCGCCCTAGACAACCCTCGTCCGTCCAACGATTGCAATTGGCAGTGGCGGCGAATGAGGTCAGGTTTCGGTTTTTTATGCTTTTAGTCCAAAACTTGAAATTATTAGAGCATCTTTAGTAGATAACTTAATCTTATCTCTAATACTAAAAATATGTATATATTCGTCTTGTTCGCTTGAACTGTTTATCAGCCATGGTACACTATTTTTCTTTCACAACAAATCAGCATTAGTCGGCTTATCAAATTTAACGGCTCCATTAATCAGTCTGTTTGCTTGTTGGTTTCAGCCAGAGCTTATCAGGCATGGTATAGTATTTTTCTTTCGCAACAAATCAACACCAGTCGAACTTATCAGCCCAGAAACCAACCATTGAACAGGCCGATTGTGATTACTTGTCATATCACCGATATCTAAAAGTTTCATCTCCCTCAAATGTGGGAGATTCATCCAATCTCCTATCCACTTTAAAGGTATTGATAATATGTTAGAGGAGAGGAAAAAAGTTACACTACAAAATAGTATGAGATCATCTATTTAGACTTTTATAGGAGATACAAAATGTGATAAGTAGTCTACTAGAAATGCTATTGCAGCACGTGTTTTCCCCTGCTATAATTTTTGGTGGGTTGAAAGAAAAAATGGCTTAGAACAAACTTAGAACGTGGACCAGGTCGAAGATCCGGTCAACGCTTCCGGCGCTAGAGCCATGGTATGCCCGATCCACATGCCACGGATCGAGTTCATCGCCGCAAGGCCCCACATCAACCGCGCCATTGGCCTCGCCACCGTCTTGGTGTCGGGTTTAGGGTTTTAAGGTTTAGCATTTTGGGTCGACAAGCTCGTCGCCCCGTGCTCCCTCGCTGACCATGGGGTCACACTCAATGAGCTCAAGGCACCCCCACTAGCAACCTTGACGCTGAGCTCCTAGTCGTCACCCTTGGTATTCTCAAGGTTGAGTTCCACCGCCTCCTGGAGCTCCATGGACTAACACGGTGGGCAACTCGACTAATGGCAAGGCAAGCAACCTCGCAATCCAACATCTCCGTGTTGATGGTCACTGGAGTTGCCGCCAAAATCTAGGAGATAGAGGACAAAGGAGAAGACTGGTGACAGAGATAGGTGAGGGGTGAATGGTGAGAAAGGAAGATAGGGTCGGAGTTGACCCTTGTATACAACAATAAAATTGGTAAGGGGTAAGGTTACCTATTTAGAAGAAGGGGTAAGTATATTAGTTGTTATATGTGCAGGCAACCAAACACATGAAAATGCATTCTTTTATACAGTTCAGATCTGGCGAAAACAAAATACATACATGCATAACAGTATATCATCTTATCTAGGCAAACTAATAAACATCACTAGAATAGTAAAATACATACATAACCTTGTGCAATGCAATTTCAACAAGACCGAATTGTTCGTCCGTGCTTCCTACTCACACGAGCTCCGTCCGCTCGTCCAACTTCTAAACGAAAACTATTACTATTTGGCCCACCAGGCCACACATGACACACCCAGGCCCAACGCGAAGAGCCCAAGCAGTCGCACCGCTTATATCAAGCTCGTACTCTCTCACCGCTGTTAGATTTAATGTGGGCCAAGCCCATATATTATCTAATTAAATCAAATAAATTTCAAGACACGTGTTAAATATTATGTGCAATGTTATTAGTCCCATACGGGATATTGACTAAATATTGACTCAACTTATACGTGCAGACTGTGTCTGGCTACAATGAGAAAGTTGAGAAAAGGCGTGGCGTGACATGTCATGACTGAGCCCGAGCCTGACGCAGAAATGATGCATGCATAAATTGGTTTTGCCATTCAAATCAATTATGGCCCGTTCGGCTTACCTTATAATCCGCACTATTCAACTTTTTTTTTAGCCGGAACAGTGTTTTTCTTTCGCAACAATTCAGCCAGAACAGTATTTTTCAGCCAGTTTCAGCCAAGTTTCATCAAGCCGAACAAGGCCTATGAGTAGTTACAGTTTGCCATTCAAACCAATTATGAGCAGGAGTTATAGGGGAGCTCGTAAGCTCTCCTAATGAGGAAAGTTACGAGGTACTAGAGTTTCTGCACCCAAAGTGAAAATTGATAACTCCTTGTGACATGAGTTTCTAGAGTTTCTGCACCCAAAGTGGAGAGCTCGTAAGTTACTCCCATAATGAGGAGTTTCTGTAATTTTTGCACCCAAAGTGGAAATTGATAACTCCTCGTGATGGGAGTTTCTGGAGTTTCTGCCCTAATGAGGAGTTTTTTTTAAATTTCTGCACCAAAAGTGGAAATTGATAACTGAGTTTCTGGAATTTCTGCACCCAAAGTGGAAATTGATAACTCCTCGTGACGAGAGTTTCTGCCCCTAATAAGAGTTTCTGCACCCAAAAAAGTGGAGAGCTCGTAAGTTATGGGAGTTTCTGCCCCTAATAAGGAAAGTTATGAGGTAATGACGGGAATGAGGAAAGTTATGAGGTAATGACGAGAGTTTCTTCTCCACCCAAAGTGGAGAGCTGGTAGGTTACGGGAGTTTCTACCCCTAATGAGAAAAGTTATGAGGTAATGACGGAAACACTACAAGAAACACCCCCATGTAGATACGTCTTCTTTGCTACGTTTTCGAAAGCATGTCTACATCTTAAGTAGTTTCAGTACTAGATAGGTTTGTTGACTACTAAAAACGTAGCTACTTCTCAAAAGGTTCCATGACTAGACACGATTATTGGCACGTTTTTAAAATAACATATCCACGTCTGTCTCTAAACACGATTCTTAACACGGTTGAAAAACGATAATAAAGCCTTCTTTTGTTCCGTAGTTGGATAACCTCATCATCTTCTTCAAAAAGCAATGCTGTTTGGTACTTATAACACTATTGGAAAGCGCAAAATCCCTTACGGTGCAATTACCGTCAGAAAATAGAAAATACAAATTTAAATTTAATTTCTCTGACGGTGCACCGTCAGGGAATAACCGTGAGAGCTAGCTCGATAGGGAAATACTAAAATGTCTGACGGTGCCCTGTCAGGGAAATTGATTCTGATTTTCCAGTCGGTTCCAAATCCTCAGGCCAAATATAAACCGTCAGGGATAAAGGTTATGTTCTGTCGGCCCGCCACCGATAGAAAAATCGTACATCACCGACAGGGTAATTATTTAACCCGACGGTAAGCAACCGACAGAATAAAAGGGTAATTATCCTGTTGGTTGAGTAACTGTAAAAAGAACTGCACTTTTCCTGTCGGTATCGATTTTTCCCTGTCGACTTACAATAGTCAAGAAAATATTTTCCCTATCAGTGTTAAACCGCCAAGGAAATTCCGACCCACAGGAAAATAATATACATATAATGAATGCAATAGCATTTTCTATACAATTCAAAAAACAATATGTTTAATATCATTTGCACAGAATCCAATACACAATTATTTTTATATATAACATGAATCCAATACATACAAATATGTCATGCATCAACATACCGAAATACATAATACATCCAAACATTTGACACCCATCTACCTAAAACAACCTCTCTAAATATTTGGCATCAACATAACAAGCTCTTGCACAACCATGAGTACTAGCTAAACATTTACTAGCAGCAGAGTACTGGCGGCAGCTTCGCCACTGTCGCTGCAAATTACAACGGCGAGAACCGCTTTAAAGAGAAGTGAACACGCCAAAACAGTGGCTCATACACAAAACAGTGACACCGATCCACACTCTGACCTTTAAATTTATGTTCTTCTTTTTCTGTTATTTTGTCTACCCTCTTTGTCCGGCACCGACGCTCAATCTAATTTTATCTGATTTTGAAGCATGCATGCATGCGAATTCAATCGCACTTACCCACTATATATCATCTTCCTCCAACATACCAACACAACCGGCCAGTCCAATAGCATAGTCCTGTTCGTCTTCCTCCAGGTACATCATGTACTCGCCGAGATCAGCGGCCATGAAACTGGGCGGTGGGTACATCCTCGCAACCCTAGCGTAGCGCTTCATCCATTCCGTGTCCGGGCTGTACTTGTGCAGCTTCCCGGCCAGGCGGTACTCCTCCTCGACATCCTCCTCCGTCATGGCGATGTACCGCAGCGCGTCCTCGTACACCGCGCTCAGGAACCTCTGCGCCGCCGTCCTCTCCTCGGGCGTCATCTTCCGGTGGAGACGAACGGTGCCACTGCTGGTACCAGCACCCCTCGCGTCGCCGGCGGCGGCGGGCTTCGCCATGGTTCGATCTCCTTGGGCCTTGCAGCGTGGATTGGCCAACCGATCCGCTACGCCACGTGTTTCCAATTCCAAATCCAAACAAAAAAAAAAGATCTTCGGAAAACTACTCGTGGTGGCACGGTGCACATATGTAGGGAGAGACGTGACCGTGTGCGCAGTGCGCTGCGCCCTGTTCGGACTCGAATCGCGCGTCCGTGCTCCTTCCTACGCGGACTCGTCCATCCTCGAGCCGGAAAGGATCTACTCGTGGATCTATTCGGCCCACCAGGCCACACACGCCCAGGCCCAAGCCCAACTGAAACAGCCCAAGCAGCGGCACCAGCTCGCAGTCTCCCACTATTCGAAGCAGCAGTCGAGAACCCCGGATCCACCGCCGCCGCCGCCGCGTCTAAACCCTCCACCGCCGCGGTGCGTCAGAGGCAGAGGCAGCCATGGGGAGCCGCCTCGGGCGCCGCGTGATCCACTTCGCCAACCTCCCGCTGAAGCTCATGCTGCCCCCCGCGCCGCTCTCCTCCGTGCAGGAGTTCGCCGTGCGGACCGTCCCCTCCGCCTCCAAGGTGGACATCCGGCGCTGCCTCGAGTCCATGTACGGCTTCTCCGTCGCCGAGGTCCGCACGCTCAACATGGAGGGCAAGAAACTCCGCCGGGGCCCCTTCCTCGCCGCCAAGCCCGACTACAAGAAGGCCTACGTCACGCTCCGCGCCCCGCTCGCGGTCTCGCGCGACCTGTTCCCCATCGGGGCCATCCTCGCGGAGCGGGAGCGCAAGGCCAGCGCCGCCGCCGCGAGGAGGAAGGCGGTGGAGGGCGCCGAGGTGGAGGGGGAGGGCAAGGGGAAGCACTGGATGGAGGACGAGAGGGAAGGCTTCTCCAGGGCAGGATGCGGCAAGGTCGTGTACGGGAACCCTGGGAGGCTGGGGAGGAAGAGGAGGGGTGGGGGCAAGGTGAAGGAGCAAGCCGGGGACGACGGGGCCAGGTTTCCCTGGACCGAGATGCGCCTGGCTACCGAGAAACCGAGGTGAGGATCCCTGCACCTCTCCACTATCATCAGTGATTATTAACAAAATGTTTGTGTGCCTAGAAATCTAGAGTCTTATTAGGCCCTGTTTGGACGTTATGGAAATATATATACTCCTGCAAAGTGTTTACACTTGTATTTTGATGTGCACAAGAAAACCAGTTGACGATTAACCACTTGTAGACTTTTGTTCAGAAGTACAGTATATCAGACTAGTTCCAAATGTTTGAGTGAATAATAGAATCAGAAATGCAAATCAGACAAATGGAGATCTGAATTAGCATATCATCCTAGCAACTTAATATAGAGAAATAGTAATTGTCTTAAGCTCACATAGAAGGACATAATTAAAATTTGTAATTGACTCATCAATGGTATAAAACTCAAACATATTAGTCTATCCATGATCACTTCAGCTAGTTTTTCACTTTGTACTCCTAGGCCAATAGATGCTTCAGCCTTGCAAGATCTTGACTTGGTTTGCTGTTTGCTGCCACTAACCTGCAATGTAGAGTAATATAATTGAGTGAGAAGTATTGTTACAAACTACAAAGAAATAAACACTTTTTATCACGGTATCATGAAACCTAAAAGATTGCTTGATTTGCTATTTTGTACATCGGCATGAGCTGTTCTCTCATGGCTAAATGCGCCATAATTCAGAGAGCTTAAGATATTGTAATAGTAATACAGAGACAAGAGATTGCTTCCATTCCAGAACATGTAAATGATGTGCTTGTTGATAATTAGTGAAAATACAGGTCCAAATAAATATGCAAGGTATTAACTGGTCTTTTTAGACTAGACAATGAAATTGTCAACAAATAATAGTTTAAGGCACATAACGAAAATGATTAAACAGAAAGCAAACAATAGTGTACTGCAAGGTATCAACTGGATTGCACTAGTTTTTGTAGATAATGAAGTTAAGAAACAAAATAAAAATCAACCTAGATACTAATCAGAAGCACAATAGGGTGATGTTAATCTTAAAACCACAACTTACTTGTGATTGGGTTCCAAGCTTGTTCACTTCTTTCGTCAGCCCCAAACGACAAGAATCCCTAACTGGGTAGAAACTACATGAGCTAGCCACTGTCCATGCAGTCATCAGCGATGCAGCAGAGCTATGACCTGAATAAAATTCAGTGATTGGAAGGTTGGAAGCCATCAATACTTGCATAACACACAAACGGCATAATAGCGCATCCGACGTTAACGGTGAATCAGAACCTTGACTTGCTTGCCGCCACAGACTTTGGTCAGAGTTTCCAGACTCTGAGCAATCACAAGGTGGTGGTCAGGGTTAGATGCAGACCCAACCCCAGGCATGGAAAGCTTGGAGAACTGGGCTGGGCAGGTAGCACCAGTTTTTGAATGGTGACGCTGGTGTGCTTTGTTGTATACAGAGCTTACAATGGTATCTCTGCTAGATGTGCATTTTCGTAACTCCTTTGGATTTGAAATGGCTACTTGGTGACATGTGATGGTCTCATGATACCATGCTGAGTTGCCCACGATTTGTTTTGTGAGCAACTGCCTTTGGTGAGAGCATCTTCTTGTTAGTTCGCATGAGTGATGGTGACACTTGAGTTTTACATCCTAAATGGCATCTACCTATTATAGTTTTGCTGGCCCTATGTTGAGTCTTACCACTTGTGACGGAAGGTCCCGGTTGATGGTCTCTCATGATGCCGAGGTAAAGGCTTACATGACACCTTTGGACTTTGCAGCGGAGCAACTGGTACGCCCTTTTTTTAAAGAAGCGTGGCCCTATGTTCTTGCAAAGAAGAGGCGGGCCTGGTGCAAGTGGTAGAGTGATGGTGACGGAAGGTTCGGGTTGAGTTGCAATTCCTCGCATCCTAAATGGCATCTACGACTATTATAGTTCTGCAGAAAGAGCGTGGCCCTATGCACGCCCCCTTTAAAGAACGTGGCCCTATGTTGGGCCAGGCTTGAGCTTGACTTGACATGTAGCGGGGTTAGTTTGCTGGAACCATACGATTTATGCCTTCATATGCTGCAGAGTTTAGCCTTATGTTATTGCTGGATTTTTCACCACCCTGGCATGATGATTGTCTAATATTAAGATTTAGTCCAAAATTCTACAGGTAAGTGTAGCTCTTGGTTAGAATTGTGTGATAACGGAACTTGTGTTTTCGTAGTTTGCATATTGTGGTAATTTCCCAGGCACAAACATTAGTTTCTTGCTTCCGAATAGTTGGACAAAATTCAATGCACCTAGTAGATAAGACCCAGGTGCCAGTGGCACCATTTCACTGCTCTGACAACATGGGTAGAATTTCTGGTTTCTTGCAGCTGCGTTGGTTTGTTGTTGTGGTCCTGATATTGACATCGTAGGAGAGAATAATGTTTGATACTCAGCAAGAGAGCACTTTTACATTTGTATTGGTGCATACATGATCAGTTGCATCCGTAGTGAATGTCAGAAGGAATGGGTGAATGGCAGGCATCATCTGAGGCTTGAGTGTGTTGTACTTATGGAATTAAAGAGAATACAAATTGCATGGACTTCTACTCAAAGTTTTATTGGTCTGATTGGTTAAATTATTTGCTTTCGTTGAACAAAAGGCAATGTATATGTATGTCTTGCTCATATGCTGTATTCTGATTCATTTTCGGTACTATTCTTTTTATTAGGAGGGTGAGACACTCTCCACCGAAGAAGGGAATAGCCTTGAAGCAGAAATCACGGAAGGTATCCCTGCAGCACCGCTCAAAGAAGTTGAAAGCTTGATAGTACTTGACTTGAGCTGCTGCACCGAACCATTAGAGGATCCTGCCATCAAGCGGGGATGCAGACCGTGGATCCTTGAGTTCGCTGGTAGATCCATCTTGTTTTTAAATTACCAAATAAACACCGAACGTCGAAGAATCTGTAAGGATTTTGTGCATTTGATATGAAATCCAGTTGGGATTTAGAAGGCTGCATCGGGCATGTGTGCTGAAGGACCAGACCTCGAAGGATTCGTGGGCGCTTCCTATCCTGTCCCTTCGTTTGAATTGATTGATTGTGCCCTTTGCTGTCCAAGTTCCCTTTGAGAATTGAGATTTGTCTAGTCATCTACTGACTACTGGCTATGCAGATTAGAGACAATGTAAACCTGTTTTTTTCACTTGATGTCCTACTTTTTTTTTACCTCTTCCAATGATCCTTTTACAAATACAAGTCCATTTGGTTTGTTCTAAGTCAAACCGTTTTTTAGCTGTGGCTAGCAATTTCTAAAATGTGTAAAGATTGATATTGATAGTTTATATGAGTTTCGTTTTGAAAAATATTTTAGAGAATAGTTAATTGCTCTCGCCCTTGGTCCTACAAAAGAAAATCCTCTCGCCTGTTCTGTTGCAGTCTTGCAGAGCGTCGGTTGGCACTAATTAATCGTTTGCCATTGTTGCTTGCGTTCGGACTGAAAATGCCTCCATGCAGTGATACAGGAAGACAAATTTACGCGTGGAAGGAAAAAAAAAAAACAAATCAAAGGTTGATTGTTGGGCTGGCACCCTTGTGGCCTAGCTTGTGTGTATTTTTGTTTTCAAATAAGAAAGGAATGAAAATATGTGTGATATAATCAAAATTTAGAGATATACTCCACTATACTGTAACTTGCATTACGTTGCCTGAAATCTAATTAATTTCAATTTGCTTACCTAGTACGGTACCACCCCTTTATATTAGGATTTAGCACAATGCGGCTTCTCATACTCCTAGCCATGCAAATTTGAAAGAATAAATTATTTAAGGTGTTCAGAGGACACATGCATGGCAGGCCACAATATTTATATATGGGTTGCTTGCCCTGCAAATAGTTCATGCAGAAATTCGAAGTATAGTTACTTTTAAAGTTTGGAAGCCTTGGCGACAACACCTGCAACGACGCTTGTTGCTGGCTCTTTTCGGCAGGATTTATTGTGGCTTGCGGCTAATTTGTATGGCTGATTTATTGTGAGAAAAAAATATTATTATATGATTGAAAAAGTAGAACTGATTCTAGCTTATAAGCTCAAACGAACAGAGCCGATGGTATGAGCTGGACAAAGCATGTACGGTGTACTATGCGCGATTGTCGAATTTCTGAACCCCGAAACTAATGTAAAACAACACTGTAAACTTTTGTACTTGTCACGTCACAATGCAATGGACAGGGGGCGCGTCCCTGCTATTGTAAAAAGTAATTGGTATCTGTAGAGAAATTAGGACATTTTGCCTCGTTCGACCGGTAGAATTTTAGTTGAAATTGGCTGAAAAACACTGTTCTTGCTGAATTATCGTGAGAGAAAAATACTATTCTAGCTAAAAAAGAAGCCAAATAAGTTGAATATGGGGTAAGCTAAACGGGTCTGACGAAGAATAGATTCAACTGTAGCAAATGTACCATAGCTCGGCTGTGAAGATTACTATGTAAAACCTGAGTGCACTTGACATATCCCCCCCCCCCCACACGCACCCCAAAAAAAAAGGGCACTTAACATATGTGCCTTTAAAAAAAAAGTATTCCATGATTTAACGGAATCATTCTTTCAGACATACTTGTGGACAGTAACACATTAAGACGCTTATGTCGACGAATTCGTCAATCTCAATTCCTTTTAGCCCTGGCTATCGGCTATGCTCGTATGAGTAGGATATATAAGTGTGCTTTAAAGAGGTAAGGACACGTATACGTATGTGTATATGTGTGTCTGCAATTTAAAAACAAGAAAATTTTATTGTTTTTTTCTAGAACGGGAGCCAGACACCTATAGGAGGAAAGTAAAACAAAATAAAATCTATCTATATCAAAGGAGGAAAAAAACTCATGTGTCCATGGCCTAGGTGGTGTTTTACATCCAGGGACAGAGCATCATGCCATATCTTTAGGATGTGTTTGGTAGGGATTCATATTCTCTTAGAAATGTTTCAGTTATATATATTTTTGCAAACATTTCTCTGCTGAATTAGAACCACTTTGCCTAGCTCGCTAAATTCTTGAAACTAGTATAGAACTAGAATTAGGAGAAAACTGTTTTTTTTTTGTGTTTCTATGGACTAGTAAAAAAACAAGAATCAACTTCAAGTGATTCTCCCTTAGGGCCCGTTCGGTTACAGTAGAAATAGCCCAGGAATTAATCACACTCATGAAGTATATATAATTTTAGGAAAAAGTCTAGATCACCCCCTCACCTATAACAGGAGTCTACTTCACCCCCAAACTATGAAACCGTCTGTTTTACCCCCTAAACTTTTCAAAACCGTCTATTTTACCCCCTGGGCGGTTTTCAGCGGCGGTTTTGATACAGTAACAGCTGGTTTGCTACAGTAATGGTGGGTTTGAATTTTTTGATTTTCGGTGAATTTTTGAAAAATCATAGTAAATCATGGAAAAATCATAAAATAAAAAATCTAATTTTGTTGGACTCCACATGAGTAGATCTACATAGTGAATATATAATACGGTATGCTTTAGTACAAAATTTTTACTGTAGCCTTAGATTAATTGGAAAATCTAATTTTGTCTGTAATTAATTGGAATAATTCATAGCTGCAGCTTCTATGGTCCAATTGTGGTGAAATTTTTATGGTACGCTAATTATTGTATGCTTGAACTATAGTAAAAATTTCGTACTCATTGGACTATGTATAACTTAGTTATAGATAAATTCTAATTAATTATAGACAAAATTGGATTTTTCAATTAATCTAAAGCTACAAAAAAAATTGTACTAAAGCATACCGTATTATATATTCACTGTGTTGATCTACTCATGTGGAGTCCAATAAAATTAGATTTTTCATTTTATGATTTTTCTATGATTTACTATGATTTTTAAAAAATGCACCGAAAATAAATAAAAAAAAGGAAATTCAAACCCACCGGCACTGTAGCAAACCGTTGTTACTGTAGCAACCATGCTGTTACTGTCGCAAAACCGCCGCTGAAAACCGCACAGGGGGTAAAATAGACGGTTTTGGAAAGTTCAGGGGGTAAAACAGACGGTTTCATAGTTTGGGGGTGAAGTAGACTCCTTGTTATAGGTGAGGGGGTGATCTAGACTTTTTCTATAATTTTAACTAGCATTCCGGCCAAGATTTTTTTTTCCAGGTGGTCATTCCTGGTGTAACGAACGGGCCCTTAAACGTTTATCTCTCTGTGGAGTTCGGCAACGATTCTACCGAGAATTTGAAACATTTCTCGTCGCCAAACGGACCCTTAACCGTGCCGAAGACGCAGCAGTGACCACTCGCCAATCACCATTGAGATAAATGGTACCGCTGCGAAGCCCTGTAGCAGTAATGGGATTACGGCCCGACCCGAGTGGGGCACACAACAGCGAACCTGACTCATCATCAGACCGGCCGTCAAGCAACACACCTGCGTGCGCGACGTACAACTGTCGGCGCTCGATCGCTGCCTGCCGCCTGCTGTTTGCCCGACGAACGAAGCAAGGAGTAGCACGTACGGGCCACATGCCACAGCGCCCGGCCGGCCTCACCACGTGCAAGCATGCGCGGCGGCAGCGAGCGCCGAGCGAGCGCGCACGGGGGGACCGGGACCCCGACCGAGGCCCCGGCCCCTACCTATCGCTCGATCGTCCGGCCGCCGTCCCGTCCGGTCGCGGCGTAGGCGCGCGCATGCCATCGCCAGCTCGCGCATGGCGCTTGCGTTGCGTGAGCATGGCATTGTATACCAACCAGCCTCGCTAATAGCCCTAGCACAATGGGAGCGGTGATGCATGCATGCATGGCGATCGATCGGTTTGTTTCCGATCGGCGCGGCCTAGCTACACTGCGCGTACTACACCACACTAGGAGTGGCCAGTGGCCAGTGGGCAGTGCTGCTTGGTAGGAACAGGCCGGGACTGGGCAGATCTGGAACAGACGGTGGCTGTCGCTGGTGTTGCGCAAAGGCAGGGTATGATTGTACCGTCCGTCTCATCATCTGACGCCGCAGCTAAGCTTAGCTATCTCTGTGCTCCCCGGCCTGGCTGGCGCTGCCTAGCTTCTATAGCTAAAGTACGTGTTATTGGATCCCTCGATCATGTCGAGTACTAGTACGTTCAAAGCCGGGCCATGGTGCAATGCATGTGGCATGTGCGTGCGTGGTAAATAGTACTCCAAGGATGAAGATGACGAAGCAGAGCCACGCCAGGCAATGACTAATGAGACAGTCAGCATCAGCAGCTATATATATGTGTAAGCTAAAGCATGCATCATGCGTCGTGGCCTCATGACTGACAACAGTACGTGTAGTAGAGAATGGCATGGATAGCAGGGCTAAAATCAACACATGATCGGCCAGTGGTTTAAGGTGATCCGAAAATTAAATTAAGAAAAGGGCCAAGAAGCTAGTCAAACAATTTGTGACGGATTTGGACAATAGTTTTACCGAGCACGAAGCTAAAACTAAAGTCTACCATGATTTCAAATAAGTAGAAATTCACACCCATGGGTATAAGCGCGAAAAACGAAGATAAGGGAGAGAGAAAAATAGATTTGAACCAAGAAATCCATTGACAATAACTACATGGAGTTCGTGCAGATAGGTGGAGCATAAGAGTTCTAGCTAGTTTTACTAAGATTAGTAGTACATGACAAATTGTATATACACCTACACGTAACATATATTAAAGAGCAAAAAATTCTTCCTCCAAATTTTGGTCCATCACACTCTCTTTCCCTGTCCATGTGTCCCTCCACTCTCCGCAGCATATAAGTTGTAACACCCTAGACCCAACACACGGCACAGGCCCACTTTACCAAGGGGTTCACCCCACCTACGTACCAACCTACTTGTGCTTTTGTCCTTGCTTCGCATAAAACGTTTAACCGAAGATTACTACGCCTTGACATGGCTATTTAAACAGGTCTAGCCATCCCTCAGTTCCCAATACGTACTAAACTCAGGCGAACAATGCTCCGTGGCACTACAGTAACCATGTACAGTATCCGAGCTACAGTACCTTGATTGTGGCATGTCCAGCTCGACGCTACAGTGTTCGAGACTGCAGTACCACCGCACGCATCTACAGCGCCCCCAGCACTATTCAATTCGGCCCAGCTCGGTCCATTTAGACGGGATGTTACACAAGTCCGAGCTGATTTAATTAAGAGTAGTATTACATGATAAATTAGATACTAGTAGAGTTCTAACTAACTGGTTTATTTTTTCGTCTGTGGCTCCAAATCACGACCAATACTCATATAAGTTAGAATAACACATGTCCAACCACGGTACGCGTAGTATGATTTCAAAACATATTAGAACAAATGACACGAGATGTAAATTCCGTTGCAACAAACGATCACCTGATTTGCTAGTAATGATAAAAAGGCTAAGGCAGCCAACACAGATACCGGATCAAAGTTAGCTGGGAAATCCTGTTACACCGAAATCTCTTTCTGACGAATGACTAATGACAATCAACAAGTAGTGGAGTACTATTGTCCTGTTTGCTTGGTTGATAAGTTATAGCTAAAAGTACTGTTGGCTGATTTGTTGTGAGAGAAAAATATTATTCGTTAACTGAAAAAGTACGGCTTATAAGCCAAGAATAGCATCTGTAAAGCGAGCTGTGGGAAACCCTGTTGCACCGAGATCTCTTTTTTTGAATGACTAATGACAATTGACAAGTTAGTTACGATAACGCAGGTGCTTTAATTCAAGTGGTCCACGATTGCTTCACCGGGCTTGCCGGCCGGTTCTTGGTTTGACTGAGGACCTGGAACGCTGTCACACAGTAGGTGACAATGTCATTTCCCTAGGGTCGGTCAAACACCACAACTACCTTCTCTGTTCACCTCTAATCGAATGCCCTTTTGCCCTGTTGGTGATGCGCCCGTTTCGCTGTTGCCCCGCGTTTCGCTGTTGATGATGCGCTGTGGCTGCTGCAGGCCGTATGTCAAACACAGGTGGCTCCTGTTGCGTCCTGTCAGAGGTGCAAGTACTGATGTTGCAACTTGCATGGGTCACACAATGCAGTGCAATGCATGCAACACCCAGGCTGGCTGTTCACGTGTGACCGATCATGTGTTGCTGACTGTTGCATGATCGATCGATCAGCAGGCGTTCAGGCGTGAGGTAAGTCAGGGGGTGATTGGTTTCCCTCCTAATTTTTAGTCTGTTACATAGGATGTTTAACACTAATTTAAAATATTAAATATATATTAATTACGAAACTAAATGTACAGATTGAGACTAATTTACGAGACGAATCTATTAAGCCTAATTAGTCTATGATTTGACAATGTGATGCCGCTCCACGTACCATATACTAATCCGAATTACATTTTTTTAATAAACGGTTTCAGCTGGATCTTGACGCCTCCGTAATTTTATTATTATACCACTCGATATAACGTTACTCAACGTGACATCTCTTAAACTTTAGTGGCCGCATGGAACACCCCCTCCGTGCAGTAGCTTAACGTCGGAGACGGAAAGGGACATCAGGACATGCAGTCATGCGTGATAAGTACTTGAATAATCTCAGCTGCCAGTGCCATAGTGGCTCTGCGTACGTCATTCCTACGCATATGGCACCGCTGTTTCGTTAATCGACACGCACGACGCGTGAACTGTCTCGAAGCACTGCCGCACTGACGAGTTGTAAGCTAAAGGTATGATTGGTTGCTTTGGTGATGGAGAGGTGGGATGCAGTAGCTTAACGTCGGAGACGGAAATTTACTTTGTTGGACATCGAGATATGGACATGCAGTCATGCGTGATAAGTACTTGAATAATCTCAGCTGCCAGTGCCATAGTGGCTCTGCGTACGTCATTCCTACGCATATGGCACCGCTGTTTCGTTAATCAAAACACGCACGATGAGTGAACTGTGCAAGAATGCACTGCCGCAACAACGAGTTGTAACCATGGATGGTATCCATGGATGGATTGCTTAGATGATAGAGAGGTGATTTGGATCCACTTGAAATTTGGCTTTAGTCCCGGTATTTTTACATGTTTAAATCGTGCATCTAGTCGTGTTTGATTTACTTTGTTGTTGGTCCAAGAGGAGATATGGTCATGAGAATCTTTAGTCCCGGTTGCATGAATGGATAAAAGAGTTTTAGTCCCGGTGTGACACATGGGCCTGGATAAAAGGGGTGCTTTAGTCCCGGTTTATGTCTCAAATCCGGACTAAAGGTGTCTCCAAACTGAATTTAAAAGGAAAGCGTATCTTATCTAAGATAGATGTGTGGTGGTAGGTGAGATGGTAACACGTGCAAGAGCTAAAGTGGGAGGTCGTAGGTTCGAATCTCCACAGCTGCAACTTTTTTTTATACAATAAACACCTCTACTCCCGGTTAGAGGAACCGGGACTAAAAATCAAGACCTTTAGTCCCGATTGCATAGTCCCGGTTCCAAAACCGAGATTAAAGGAGGTTAAGAACTAGGACTATAGCTAGGTTCTCTACTAGTGATAGATATATATATTGGATGATACCATGTGTGGTGCACCATGCGTGCATACACGTGTACAATACGATGAGCATGGAGCATGACCTCTAATATGGACCTGTGCCAGTAGCTATACTATCACGTTCGTCGTCCACTTATGCGTATGGATGAAAACGGTACGGATATTTATTCGACCGTCCGTTCGACCGAACAAATATGAACACTTATCTGGATAGTTACTCGGATATCCGGGTTTTTTTCGGATACGGATACTAAAACGGATATCTTAGGCGGATATCAAATGCGGATGTAATATCATCGATATCCGGCGGATATCGGATAATCCGGATAAGTATCGGATATATCCGGATATTTAAAAACGGATATTACCCGGATATTTATTCAAAATTTAAAAATCACAAATTTGAACCATCCAAACTATCTCAAATGGAAAGTTGACCAAAACAAGAATTGTAGATCTTGATGAGTTGAACAAACTTGGTATTCAAAACTTTTCAATTTGAAGTCATTTAGAGTTCATAATACTAGAGTCAAAGTGTTGTTTTTTCATTTGACCAAATTTGACTTGGTCAAACTTGCTCAAATGAGACACTAAATGACCTCAGATGAAAAAACTCTGAATACCAAGTTTGATCATCTCAGCAAGATCTACAATTGTTACATAGCTCATTTTCCCATTTGAGAAAGTTTTATCAAACACTAGTCATAAATTCTTGAATCTCATATAGACTTTCTGAAACTATGTCACACACTTGTGAAATTTGAACTATATTTTGTTCAAACTTTCTCAAATGAAAAAATGACCTATATAAGGATTGTATATCTTGATGAGATGAACAAATTTGGTATTCAAAACTTTTCAATTTGAGACAATCTAGGGTTCCGAAAACTAGTTTGTAAACGTTGAAATTTAAAAATCACAAATTTGAACCGTCCAAACTATCTCAAATGGAAAGTTGACCAAAACAAAAATTGTAGATCTTGATGAGTTGAACAAACTTGGTATTCAAAACTTTTCAATTTAAAGTCATTTAGAGTTTATAATACTAGAGTCAAAGTGTTGTTTTTTCATTTGACCAAATTTGACTTGGTCAAACTTGCTCAAATGAGACACTAAATGACCTCAGATGAAAAAACTCTGAATACCAAGTTTGATCATCTCAGCAAGATATACAATTGTTACATAGCTCATTTTCTCATTTGAGAAAGTTTTATCAAACACTAGTCACAAATTCTTGAATCTTATATAGACTTTCTTAAACTATGTCACACACTTGTGAAATTTGAACTATATTTTGTTCAAACTTTCTCAAATGAAAAAATATCCTATATAAGGATTGTAGATCTTGATGAGCTGAACAAACTTGGTATTCAAAACTTTTCAATTTGAGACAATCTAGGGTTCCGAAAACTAGTTTGTAAGCATCGAAATTTAAAAATAACAAATTTTAACCATCCAAACTATCTCAAATGGAAAGTTGACCAAAACAAGAATTGTAGATCTTGATGAGTTGAACAAACTTGGTATTCAAAACTTTTCAATTTGAAGTCATTTAGAGTTCATAATACTAGAGTCAAAGTGTTGTTTTTTCATTTGACCAAATTTGACTTGGTCAAACTTGCTCAAATGAGACACTAAATGACCTCAGATGAAAAAACTCTGAATACCAAGTTTGATCATCTCAGCAAGATATACAATTGTTACATAGCTCATTTTCCCATTTGAGAAAGTTTTATCAAACACTAGTCACAAATTCTTAAATCTCATATAGACTTTCTAAAACTATGTCACACACTTGTGAAATTTGAACTACATTTTGTTCAAACTTTCTCAAAATGAAAAAATGACCTATATAAGGATTGTAGATCTTGAATCCATGACCATAACTCCATGAGACTCATGAAGCAATGTGCTTGGCTATTTCTACTCACCTGCTTGAAGATTGGTGCTTATATGATGTTTGATGTATGATGTATACGTATCTTTATCTTATTTGTTGCTTTACTCTTTAGTCTTTCGGCTTAATCTAGATGGATTATGGACTCATAGAGTGGTGTAATGGTTTTGCACCGATATATATATATATATATATATATATATATATATATATATATATATATATATATATATATATATATATATATATATATATATTTTACTCAATATCCGAATAGATATTTGTATCCCACCTTCTCCGAATCCGATTCACCGATTCGCATCATTATTTCGTATCCGTGAATCGAGTCAATCCGTATTCGTATATGTATGGAGTGTCCGAATCCGAATTGACGAAATATGAAAACAAATATAATATGAATGATATCCGTTCGTATCCGATCCGTTTTCATCCCTACTTATGCGTCATTATATACTATACGCCCATCATGCGAACCTGGCATACATCAGAAGCATACCTGCATGATCGATCCTGCCGTGCTAGCTCATACGTAGCTTATATATATTAAGTAGCATCTAGCTATTCTTTTAGTGACAGATGACATGTCAGTCGACGATAGCGAGTGTACGTGGTGACTTCGTTAATCTCGATACTTACTGACGTCGGTAACTGAGTCTCGTAAAAATTTTTTGCTAGTAATGATAGAAAAGCTTAAGGCATATATCAAAGTTAGCTGGAAAATCCTGTGACACCGAGATCTCTTTCTGAATGACTAATGACAACTGACAAGTACTAGTGGAGTACTATAGCATCCAAACATGGAGGCTTAAGATCCTATTTGTCTTGCTGAAAAAACGATTGATACTAATGCTGATGTTAATTTATTGTTAAAAAAAAATACTGTTATTTTAACGATTCGATACAGCCGATAACTTCAAACGAACATGGTTCCGGAAAGCTAGCCGGCAAATCCTGTTGCACCGAGATCTCTTTTCTGAATGACTAACGGGAAATCCTGTTGCACCGAAGTCTTCTTTCTGAATGACTAATGACAATGACAAGTTAGTAGTATTAATGATGCAGGTGCTTAATTCAAGTGGTCCACAACACTCAGCTCCACGGCTGCTTCACCGGGTGCGGTTGGTTTGACTGATGACCTGGCGGCTGGCGCGCTGTCACACTGTGACAGTAGGTGTCAGTTCCCTAGCTAGGGTCAAACACCACTACTCCCTGCCTTCAGAAAAAAAAACACAACAGGCGCTCCATTAGAGGAAGTCTCTGTTCACCTGCGATGGAACGCCCTGTTGGTGATGCGCGCGTTTCGCTGTTGCCCTGCTGGAGCTGGCCGCTCGGGGCTCCGGATCCAGGGACCAGGGGGCGTGCAGGCGCACTGCGGGTCACACTGACGCACGTACTCTCGTGCACAGGACGCCTTTGCAAGGAAAAGCGCCGCGGCAGCTGCAGGCCGTACTATGTCACAAGTGGCTCCTGCTGCGTCGTGTCAGAGTTGCAAGTACTGATGTCGGGACTTGGAAGGGCCACACAATGCAACGCAACACACAGGCTGGCTGTCTACTCCCTCCGTCCAGAAAAACGTTAGCGTTTTTTTTGCTGTTGTTGACTGTTGCATGATCGATCCATCAGCCAGGCGTTCACGCGTGAGGTAAAGTAGGAGTCACTAGATAGTCAGTGTAGAGCTGCCAGTGCCAGCTTCAGCGGCTCTGCGTACGTCATGCCTGCACATATAGCACCGCTGTTTCGCTTATGGACACGCACGACGCGTGAGCTGTCTCGAAGCACTGCCGCACGAGTTGTAAGCTAAGCCCTTGTAAGCTAAGCCCTTTTTAGTTGGACGAAATTTAGGAATTTAGTTACGGTAGTATTTTCGTTTTTATTTGACAATTAGTGTTCAATCATAGACTAATTAGGATTAAAACGTCCGTCTCACGATTTCCAACCAAACAGTGCAATTAGTTTTTTTTGTCTACATTTCGTCTACATTTAATACTCCATGCACGTATCGCAAGATTCGATGTGATGGCTACTGTAGCACTTTTTGAGAACTAAACGTGGCCTAACAGAACCGTGTATGGTACTGGATAGCTAGATACTCCGTCCGTTCTAAAAATATCTGTCTGTTTTTGTATTTTCGAGAAATAAAATATGTTAAAAAAATATTAATATTTATGGTATATAATTGATATTATTGGAAATATTTTTTAATCTAGTTTTTTAATAAATTTATTTAGAGATACAAATGTTTGCACGTATTTTCTATAAATCGAGTCAAACTTGTGGCATAGAGACAAAAAAACAACAGATAATTTGAGACAAGAGAGATAGATATATTGGATGATAGCTCTGCATACACGTGTACAATACGATGAGCAAGGAGCATGACCTCTGCTAATATAGACCGGTGCCAGTAGCTATACTAGCACGTTCGTCCACTTATATGCGTCATACACGCCCATCATGCGAACCTGGCATACATCAGAAGCATACATGCATGACCGATCTCGGCATCTTACCGTGGTAGCTAATAGCTTACGTAGCCTCTAGCTAGCTACTTGTTCTCGAAGCGGGACAGGCGGTCTTCCGCGAGCCTGGTCCTGCACCCGCTGGTCTTGAACTCGCTCCAGGTGAAGGCCCGGTACCGGCTCCGGCCGCCGTCGCCCAGCAGCTGCGGCAGCGGCGCCAGCCTCTCGCCGGGCGGCGGGCCGCCGAAGAAGACCATGGACACCCGGGACTTCTCACTGTTCACCACCACCCTGTGCCTCACGCTCCTGAACCTCCCGTTCGTCAACACCTGCACGCACGCACAGCATCATCAGTCGTCGTATGTACGTCGCAGGAACGAACAAAGAAGCTAGCATGCATGCAGTCATGCTGCTGCAGTGCAGCATATGGCATATGCTTTGCTTGGCCCGTTCCGTTCCGTGCTGTTTCGAACGAAAGGCTACTATCTACCGCTGTACGTCTACGGGTACGTGTACGTACCACTGTTTCACGGGTACAACTTGGGGCCTAGCTACTAGTACGTACCTACTAGTACGTACCTAGGTATATGATCGTACGTGTATGTACTCCGTACGTGCTAATTACGTGTCGTAAGCTCGATCGTGTTTGACGGATGGTTGTTGATGTTGACTGATCGATCGAAACAGATCTCGAGTACGACTGGTGCCAGATTATTCATCCCAACTCGCTAGCTCCTACCAGCTAGCTAGAGATGGCTGATGATGACACGGTTAAAAAAAAAGAAAAACAATAGTAATAGTAAGATATCGAGGTACGTACCTGCAGGGTGTCGCCGACGTTAACGAAGAAGGCGTCGCCGTCGGGCGGAACGGAGGCCCAGGCGCCGTCCCGCAGCGCGATCTCCAGGCCGGAGGTGCCGTTGGCACGGAGCACCGAGATGACCTGCGGGTCGGTGTGCTCGCCGAACCCCGTCAGGCTGGGGTTCAGCGCCGGCCGCGGAGGGTAGTGGTTCACCCGCAGCATGCAGTCGCTGTCCGCGCGCGTCACAAGCCGCGCCAGTGCGTCCCCGTCGCCGGAGCCGGCGCCGGCGATGCCCAGCCCCTCCGCCATCAGCTCCAGCACCGCGCACGCTATCCGCCGCACGGCCACCGTGTACTCGTCCAGAAGGTCCCTGAGTCAGCGTGCGTGCCAACGTACATACGTTGTCAGACGCGCGCACGCAGGCGAAAAAATCACAATCGATCGAGTATAATTTAAATCCGGCGACAGTGACGGGAGAAGCTGGGCATGATGGCGCGCTTGCGTTCGTGTCGAGTCGACCTGCGCCCGCCGCCCGCGCGGATGCACGTCACCAGAGCGCGCGGCCGGCAGCGCGCACCGCAATAAATTGGGGTGGGCGGCGCCGGCGCGACGACGGAGACCATGCAACGAACCGACGTCGCGCGGCGCGGCTCGTGGATCAAATGGCGTGTACCTCGGGCAGTCTTATCTTCCACGTACGGATACGACACCAATTTCTTTTCTCTTTTTTTTTCCAATAGATTCCTAGTAGTAGCATTAGGATTTTATTTGTTTATTATTGAGCATCATGGATTTATTGAAGATCCATTGCTGCCACCGTGCTGGGATTGTTCTTCTTGGGTTTTTGTGCTACGAGCACGTGCGTATGCTTGGTGTGGTATTGCTCCACGTGACAGATTGCAAGCACGAGCAGAGCATGGAGCTGAGAGGGAAGGCAATGCAAACTTGCAAAGAGGTGACATGTGTGTGCTTGTATGCAGGCAGACAGGCAGCAAAGGGAAAGTAACAGGCTAGCCAGCAGCGAAGCGATGCTGGTGCAACGCCGAACGCCGGCACCGTTCTGCCCCGCTGCGAGTGGCGGCGACTCACCGTAACGGCCCGGTCGGCGCGGACGGCGACGAGGCGCCTGCGGCGGCGGTGGCCGCGGCGGCGGCGGCGCATGGCAATGTTGAGGAGGACGCGGAGGCGGTGGGCACGGCGGCGCCGGCGGGGGTGACGCCGAGCAGGAGGTACTCGACCCAGCCGAGGTCGCCGTTGCCGCCGATGCGCTTGCTGCCATACCCGAGCGTGGGGGCCTCCTGCTCCTTCTCGCCCTGCGGCCGCGCGAAGAACCTGGCCGCCGCGGCCTCCGCGGCGCGTACGAGCTCGGGCGGCACGCCGTGGCCCATCACCCGGAAGAAGCCGTGCTCCTCGCACGCCGCCACCAGCGCGCGCGCCGCGGCCTCGCGCGCCGGGCCAGACGGGGCGGACAGGTCCACCCACCGCACGTCGACTGGGGGCGGCTCCGCCGCCGGCAGGGCGATCTGCTCGAGCTCACCCTTGGCGAAGACCACCATGGCCGATCGAGGAATGAAGCAGAGGAAAAGCAGAGGGAAGGGGGAGGTCGTCTCGTGTGTGCACAGAGCGCGAGAGCAAGAGTGCCGCGAGCGAGCCTCTTATATAGGAGTAGACACGGAGGGGAGCAAGAGTGGCGCGCGGGGAGTCGGTGGATGACTTGACCGTCAGCAACTCAGCACAGCGTGGTGTGGTAATTCTAGCCGTCTGATCAAGCATCGCCGGCCGAGATCAGGGCCAAGTAGCCTGTGTTCATGTCGCCGTTAAGTCTTTGCTTGCCGCTGTTGCCAACAATCTGTGAAGCTCGATCTGGGCTGTTGGATTGCTCGGATGAGGAGATTGCTCCAAGAATTTGCATGACTCCGGTTGAATTTGGAATGGATTTTTCATCGATTTTTTTTTTTGGAATGGATCCTTAGGATTGTAATCTCAATCTTTTGTGCCCAAGTTGGTATTGACGAAGAGACGCTTTATTCCCGTTGTTTTGTCATCAGGCATATAGAGCATGTTTGGTTATATAACCGTCAGTGACGGATCTATATATAAGTTGTGGGGCCAGGTATGTTTCATTAGATAGAATTAGCGATGGATCTATGTATAAATTGTGAGGCCGTCTGGCCTCGTCCTAGAGTTTTTGCCCAAATACATCTAACCCCCTTTATAAAATTTGCAATTATATGTGTTCATTGTGTAATAGTTGTGATAATTGACTTACAATCAATAAGTTTAGCCCCATATATTTTGAATCCTAGATCCGTCACTGCATACTATGCAAATGTGCCGCTTCGAGCGTTAGATTTTGGACATAAAGAGCTTGATATGCTTCTTGGCCTAGGCTCCAATGATCCAATCCAACCAACATCATATACACTCATGTATTGCATTCAAACACGTACTATTAGAAAACCCTGGCTATTAGCTTTAAGTATGTTAAGTTGGTTGAAATGATGTTTTCTAGCATGTTATGATGAGTTCGATCACACAAAGGTTAATACGTTTCCTCTAATACGTTTTCTTTTTTCTTTTCTACTGTAAACCTTTCCGTTATCTAAACTAAACAATGTAGAAGGAAGAGTTAGCTACATGAGACCTAAACCTCCACATCCAGACATCCTTGTCATAGCCCTAGGCACGGCCCTAGCTAGGCGATGCCAGCATGGTAACCCCCCCCTCTGAAAAAGAGATGTCTCGTATAGCTCATGTGAGTTGTCCATTATTATCTTCACAGCTATGCGGTTTCAAGAAATAGCAAAGGTAGATTTACATGTGGTTGTCTGTCATGATCCTTTTTATCGAGAAGGTAAAGAGGTGGCGTGTACATTAGTATTGTTAACGATGCCTTAGGTCGTCATTGCTTGGCTGGTTGGTTCATTCCATTGGGGGTTTGTCAAGTGGTTCTGTGCCAGTGCCAAATCGTTCTCAGACTCACGAAGGCGTATCTACTCGGTCCAGTATTGTCCAGGGTTTGGTGTGCATCTTCCAATGAAACTAGGATGAAGAGAAGGTGGTGCACGACACCTGACGTTAGAAAGTACCAGTAGATCAGCAAACGTGTTTTTATTTCCCCGTTCTTTCTGTTTTGGAGAGGCAAGGACGACCACATAGCCTGCGATCGACTTTCTAGTATTGGAATGCGATTGGGAGAATGCCATGCCACTAATCTTTTCCAAATGGTTGTGGACTTCTTGTGAGGTCATCTTTTTTGGTACTAAAAAATAAATAAAGTATGTATTATTGGTTTCAAACGCTCGCATGCAGTTTGCCTATAGTTTCGGTCTAGCTTGTCTATCAAAACGCTCGCAGCACATGAGGTTTGGCACGGTTGCAGGAACTATAGCTGCTAGGTGCGATCCCTTCGATCACTCCATCGATCCATGCCCACGCCAAACAAATCTGCAAAATTCAGTTCAGAGATATCATGTTCTCTTCGCCGTCATTCGATTCTCCCCTTGCTTTCCAAACACACGAATCAAAACCAACAGTACTATATTCGAAAGAACTAATTAACTGTGCATATATATGTTTCCTAGCGTCAAAAAATAGCACTAGCTACATGTCATGCATATGTTCGATCCAGTTTCGTTCGTTGTACCAGTACTGCATTTGAGACGATCCTCCTCGCTCGCTCTGTTCAGCGAATGTTTCCTTGTTCTTGAGTCCTTCTGTGCGCTTTCGTTTTTACAATGTCACTGTCAGTAGCCATCTACTGTGCGTGGATCGACTCCCGTTACGTTCTAGCTGCTCCACACAGGCTTTATTTTACACACGTTCCACTCCAGATCGCTATCGGCATTAGATTTCGACAGCAACTTCAGCGAAAACGGAGCAGCGGAGCGATTGATTCATTGACGTGATACGATGTGAAAAGATGTGGGATTCGATTGTTGGAATACCTAAGATACGCTAAGCTCTCAGTATATCAAACTAGTTGTGCTATCTATCTTTATATATTGTGTGCTGATAGACGACTAAGATGTCTGATTTGAGCGAGTAATTAATATAATACTCATGTGTTCAAACTTCAAACCTAGCTATCGACATTTCACCTTTTTTTTCTCGATCACACAAAAGATTTGCGCGTATTTGTATTAAAAGAGAAAGGTTTTTTTTTTTACATGAGGCACGCTAGGGGGGCAAAAGATTTTACAACAGGTCATTGGCCCTCCCTAGGCGAAGAACACTGCTATCTGTGGTACTACTCGCTGCAAGAGACAACCCAAATTCTTGGCGCCGGCTTGCACCCACAGCTCGGCTTCCCGCTTGATCGTGGCAAGCAGGTTTGGCACTTGGGTGACTGCTCCACGAAAGCACCTGGCATTGCACTCCTTCCATAGCTCCCAAGCAACGCAAGCATAGATCGAATCTGCGCCTTTTCTGTAGCTCCCTGTCCACTGTGCATGTGTTCAAACTTCAGACCTCTAGCTATCGACATTTTCACTTTTGAATTTTTTTCCACGCGATGGTAATGAGTCATCTCACAACTATTTCTTCTCATTGTATGCAAGAACAATATAACAAAAAAGGGGGAGAAATATAGCAAAAAAATTACCGAATAGCGTCGATTAATTCATGTAAGGAAGAATATCGTTCAGTGTATATATGCTAGCTGATGCAGGACATCTTTAATTTTCTTGATTCACAAACTAATTAGAGGAAAACCTAATAAATTACCTGTCCAATTATTTTACACTAGTTCATCAACCCGTGCTCTCGCACTGGCTAGAATTTTAGGAGATATATAATTATTAGGTATTGTTTAATAATCCTTTCATTCCAAATTATAAGAAGTTTTGGCTTTTCTGCATATATTGTTTTTATTATGTATCCAGACAGTATATCTAAGTGTATAGCAAAATTTATGTATTTTAAAAACTCAAAATGTCTTATAATTTGAAATAGAAGGAGTACATGTACATCTGACAAGAAAGAATTAATTATATTAAATAGTATGTTTTTTATCTTTGTTTATTTTCTAACATAAAAGACATAGTAGATACTCCGAAGTCTATATCCAGTTATCATAAAATTATTGATTACTATTTTTTCAAGGAACTAATCCATATATTTTTTGTCCATATTCATGTTTTTCCTTCACATAGCACCTCTATATATTTTTAATATGCAATTACTTTGACACCATACCATTAATCATGGTGGTTCTTGTTGCATCATGTATATTTTATGAAGTCATAAATCTAAATTTGTTTTTTTAATTTTATTCTTATCGACTGCTATAGATTTTCTCTCTCCTCAAGTTAAGTTGAAGCTCTTGTGCTTAATGTATCTTTCATGAACTCTCCCTTTTGCACTTTTTTTTAAAAAATATGGATTTTAGGTCATAGAGCATGTTCTTAAGTACTATAATAGAAGTCATTATTTGCATGCACCATATCGCTTAAGATAAGTCATAGAGCTTGAAGTGATATCTCGGCTAGGGGTAGCAGTGCTAACCTTAATAGAATTTTAATACTTAAACCTTATAGTGATCGATTTTTCACTCTTAAGTATTCTTAAAGGGCTAGGAAAATATAGCCACCAATGGTCTCCCACACTTCTCAAGATGATTGATTTTTTCTATCAAGAAATTATATTTGTAGTTATGATTATACCAATATAGACATGTCAAACATTTCAGTTAAAATACATAAGTATATCTAAAGTAACAAAATATAGACACGTTCAACATTTAGATATATTTATAGTATAATCATAAATATTTTTGTTACTTTAGATATATTTATGTTACTTTAGATATAAACATTTAGATATATTTATAGTATAATCATAAAGTTTGACATGTCAAAAATATAGACATGTCAAACTAGATTATTTAAAAATATAGACATGTCAAACATTTTTCCATGTTTTATAAGTTGTTCAAATAAATATTTATTCTAATATATACATGTTTATTTGATATGCATGATGTAACATAACATTATAGTTATTTTATTTCATGATTATAGAAGTATGTAATTTAGAAATATATATGTATCATACTTTATGGATACTGATTTATTTTTTGAACTAATATATATTGCTATTTACATGTAGATTTTAGATATTTTTATTTATTTTTATAATGGTTAAGGTACATATGAATATAAAGGTAATACCTTATTTTATCTTTCACGGCAACATATATGGATATGTTAAATGAAAACTTAGAATATTACTTTGCATTATCTTTCATTATGATAAAGGGGAATAATTTATAAAATCATAGGAGGTATTTTTAATTATCTTTCATAATGGTCGATGTGAGTAATTTAGATACAAAGTTAGAGGATTATTTTAGATTATCTTTTATACTTACAAAGTTGGATAATTTAGACACAATGTTAGGGGGTTATTTGAAATTATGTTTTATAATAGCCGAGGTGGATAATTTAGATACAAATTTAGGGGTTACTTTAAATTATTTTTTATAATAATAGCTGTGGATAATATACATATAAATATAAGGGGTTATTTTGAATTATCTTTTATAATGGCAGAGGTGGGTAATTTACATGCAAAATTAGGGGGTTACTTTATGTGTTTTTCATAATGGCAGTGGTGGGTAATTTTTAATAAACTACAAATATATCCAATGGCTATTATCGGTTATGATGATTTGAGTCTACCAAATCAAAGGCCAGATGTTTCTGATTATTATGAGAATTTCTTAGTTTTATCTTGTTTTCTAGCGTGTTTAGCGAGAATTAACATGGTGCCTCCGTTGGGGCCTCTAATTAATAATCCCACAACTAAAAAGACTAAAGAGGAGACATTGTTTTAGTGCGACAAAAACTTCGCCTCACCCTCCTTCCCTCCCCGTGCGATCCCGCAAACATCGGTCCACCTTCCCCTGCCCTGTGATCCACGAGTCGACGCTCGTACGCCCACGCCCACGACAAAAACACAAAAGGAAAGAGCTCAAAAGGAAACCTTGCTCCCGTGATTCGGTGATTCGTCTTGCACGGCCATCATCGCCATCGCGCGGGCGCCCTCATCCTCGCTCGCACCCTCGCTCCATGCGCGGTCGGCCACCGCCGTCCGCATCCGCCATGCCCCCATCGTCGCCCTCACCCGCAACTCGCCGCGCCACCCGCAACTCGCAGCGACGCTCGAGGACATGCGGAGACGTGGGGGGGCCAGCTCATAGCCCTGTCCCAGGCCGCGCGGCGGTGGCCCTCGCTAGGTCATGCGGAGTCGCTTCCGCCTGCCCGCCCCGTGCCGCGCGGCGGCGACCTCGCTGGATCTTTGTGCTCCGCCACCTACAGGATCTTCCCTCTCCCTTCCCTGAGCCCCTTCTTCTGATTTGTAATCCAATAGTTTGGTTTTTTTCCTTTTTTTGTGTGTGTTCCATGGAAGGAGGCTGAAAGCGATTATTGATGAGATCTTCAGATACTAGGCAGTATATTAATCTACGTTACGAACACGTTCGTCTTGCCTTCGTCAGTTGTGCTGCCTGATGCAGTGAATATGTGGAGTTGTTCCATCACATTTATTAGTTTTTTTGCTCCATCATGTAGATACGCAATGTCGCTGATGGCTAAATCCAAGATCCAGTTATACCCTGATCCACTCAATTTGATTTGATTCTCTTTTTGATCTTTGTGATGTTCGTTCATATTTCCCATTAATCTTATTGATCTATAAATTTCTGATTCTCTCTGAAACTATAGGTGGAGCCATGGATGCATGGTTGTCCGGTGGCATTGCAATGGGGATCATCTACTGGCTCTACTTGATTTGTTCTCCTTTGATTTCCCTAACTTCAATTGATTCATAAATGCTAATTTCTCCCAGATATGATTCGTCCCGCAGTCACCAAACTCATGGAAATAAAGGACATATGTTCTCTATTTCTCCTAGATTTGAAGCAATTAATAGTTGCATGAAAATATCACGTGGCGTCTACAGTTTCTCCATGATCAGATAGTTTTGCGGTGGACTGATGGGTGTGCTTTCTAGATGAGGAATTGCACCAAGGAGAAGTTTGTGCACATACTCCGGCGCGAAAGCACAGGGTTCGCGAGGGGGAGCTCAAAGTGCCATGGCATGACACTGCACAAGTGTGGTCGTCTGGAAGCTGGGATGGGGCAACTTCTTGGCAAGAAGTAAGCTCAAAGTGACATTCAAATGTTTTTATGCATGGTTATGAGCAAAAAGTGCTGAGATGAAGTTGGCCTAATTTTACATTGGACATGGGGGTGCTCAATGATTAGTTCGACGTATTTGAAGTTCATGTTAGGTGTTTGCAGCTTGTGGCCTATTTAAGGGATACAACAATTTTTGCCATCTTCTTTGGTTGGTCTTGCCTCTCAATTTCTATCGACATAAGAGTCCTATTACTCTCAATTTCTACTATCTAGAATATTGTTTCTGTAGTAATTTTTCTAAGAGAGTTGCTATAAATTTTTGCACTGCAATCTTTGAATAGAACTGGTATATGGATTTGTGTCCAAGTCACATGTCTATTGTTACACTACATGGAGGTGAATTATCTGGTTGCATAAGTGTAGAATGTCTGGCTGGAACTCGAGTGGCTCATGGTGGAGGCGTGGCCCAAGGATGCGCTCTTCTTCCAGTACAGCGCCCATGGCCTACAGCTCCTCGCCGAGACCGAGCAGGACGTAGGACGACACCGGGTACGACGAGTGCATCGTGCCATGCGACCTCAACCTGATCAAAGGTGGGTGCTCCCTTTCTCTGCATTTTGTTGTGAGCGCTCAGGTCTGAACTCACTAACTTTGTATCAGACAATACTTGCATAATTGCTTGACTGAATGTCATCTATTCTTGACTGAATGTAGCAATAATAATTGTTTGCAATATTGAAAAAGCGAGTCAAATCATATGGCGGCTATAAGAACTACAAAGCATCTAATAGTCAGCATCATTGATGAATAATATCATGGACATGTTTAGTTATGTGATTCAGTTTTCGGGGATCCGCCAAGTAAAAATCGAAACAAACATTGTCCACACTTAGCCGTCAGTATTTTATATATGCTCCTTACTGCTATGTCAGGTCTTATTATCTCCTTGTGGCTTAGGATTGTCCACACTTGAAGTCGTCGTTATTTTATATATGCTCACTACTGCTATGTCAGGTCTTATTATCTCCTTGTGGCTTAGGTGTCATCCTTTGTGGCAAAGCAGATAAAAAACGGGTCTCTAACAGCATAGAGTTATGCCGTCTTGTTGTTTTCTCTGTTCAAGTTTCAGACACCAACTCTGGTGGAGTTAATGCCACTTTCTACTATGATGGGAAAGCAAATTCGGATTTCACCTCTAATTTAATTCATTGGTAATTGGAGGAATGTTTCTCACGGCAATCCTTATTTTTATCAGGTATTTCATATTTCCTTTTCTCTTTCAAATTATCTATGCAGGGATAGGTAAAACCAAAGCCTACTAGGTAGTAAAACATCTACATTGATAATTATAAGCTTTACAAAGTTGATTGATTCGATGGTTCATCAGTGTGGGATGCATGTTTTTTTTCTTTTTCTTTCATGTCAGGTTGGCAAAGTTAGAACTGACCCAGGACAACAATCTGGAAAGTCAGCTGTATGTTGCTAAGTTGCTTCAATTGCAAGGTAATGTAAAGAAGGCTACAAGAATGCTAAAGAAAAGCTCAAAGAAAAGTGGCGTTCAAAATATAAGTCGGACGAAATCCGTTGGGTGTTTTTTTTTCTAAGCTATATTGCTTTGATGGATGTGACAATGCTACACACGATTAGGCTTATGCCACCACGGAGCTTTTTAGCATGCTTTGAGAAACATTCTGTGCATTGTGACATCTGATTTGATGGATTATTATCTGGTAGAAAATCTTATTTGAATTTCATTATGTAGGATGGCATATTTGATGAAGCGGTGCTAGAAAAATTAACCGAACCGATTACTTTGACAAGATTGGCCAGATTATCCTTGTCATGAGATCTGGATGCCATGTTTGATAATGCTCTTCTCTCCCCCTTTTTTCATCTATCTTTTGTTTTTCTATACATGAACGTGGGGAGTTCCTCATGACTCCTTTTTGTTTTTACCCTTTTCACTATCGAATGCATGCACATTTTCTATATGCATATAAATATGTGTTGTCTAATTCAATCATTCTGAGTTGTTATTTTCTTTTCCAGAATGCCAATGGGAAAGTCAAGTACTTGGTGTACAATACGGAGAATGCAACATTGCAACCCTAAATCTGCCACGTGGTCTTTTTTTGCGCTCAAAATCTGCCACATGGTCAGGATCAGATGTTTTGTCTCATTGATTTTGTTGGTTTCAAATTAGGTAATCTATGAATTCGAGTGACAAAGATGGTGACAAATGTACTACAAGGCCATTATCCTAAAATATTGGATGTGGCAATCATTTACAATGCTCTAAATTTTGTAGGATGATAGGTTTCATATCAGATACATCATGGCTGACCAATTTTATTTACCTCCCTGCATATATATGTAGACTCAAGTAAAAGATTGTTGTTACACTTTTGAATTTTCATCTCGATATTGGAGTAAGGCATATGTCGGTACAGAAAGTGACCAACAGTTAATATCTGTAGTTTTGTCGTACGTTGCAATCGGAGGTGGCCTAGCACTCAATGCACATGGTTTATACTGGTTTAGGCAACGTGCCCTACGTTCAGTTTGAGTCGGTCGGTGACTTTATTCCTGAGCCCAGGTGCTCGAAGTTTGTAGTGGGGTTACAAACGAGAAGGAGAAAGATGGGGTGTACAAGAGGTCCGGTCAACTCCGGTCGGAAGGGCTGAGAGCGACAGGAGCTCCGCTATGAGCTAGGTGTTTAAACGTGTGCTTGAGGTCCGAATCTGACGGTTCTGTGGTTGTGAGCTAGTGAACTTGATCGATCTAATGAATCTAAAATCACTTGAATCGACCTGGATCAATTTGTAAGAACTTAAATCAATTGAGTCTCTTGGGAGAGAGCGTATCCCCTTTTATAGATGAAGGGGGTGGCCTTAAAAGTGAGAGGGAGAGAGTACGTATGCTTCTAAACCTTGTTGCCCACGCCGGCAGGTACAGGATGATGGTAGGCGCCCACTACATTGTTGGATGTCGGATGCATGTGGGAGGTTACCTCGTCTTGTTTCGGGTATGGCAGATGTCGGTACCTGCATATACTGTTGATGCCCAGAGGCATGTGAGGAGTTTCACCATGTTCACTCGGTACGGTAAATTCCGGCGCCCACAACACTGTCGATGCCTAGAGGCATGTGGGGGGGCCTTACCGTATGGGAGTTAATGGCGCCTACAATACTGTAGGTAAAAAGTTGACGCCTACAACACTGTTCGTGTCAGGGCGGTTGAAGAGTACTGTTCCTGCAGATGTACAGGATATGGTCTCTAGTATCGTGGTTCGACTCGTGCGCCTTGCCTTGCTTTCTCTGTTCGTTCCCTGGTCCTTTCCGGGCGGGCGTCTGTAAGGTCCTAATATGGCTAGAGGGGAGGTGAATAGCCTATTTAAAAATCTACAAATCAACTATAAGGGTTGCAAGCTTGCAAGCCACCTATCCAACAATTTGATTAGTATGATAAATAGCGAAATGCAAACTTGCTCTAGCTCTACAAGGGTTGCAAGCCACCTATCCAATAATTCTAGTTGCAATGATTACTAGGCACACAACTTGAAATGTTACACTCACTAAGAGCTCTCAATCTTGTCACTCTAAAGAGCTTCACTAGATGAACTTAAAATAACAAAGCAAGCTCTCAATTCTAATTGCACTAAAGAGCTTGCCACAACTAGTTTGCAAGAATATAAATGAGTGAGTAGGGTGATTATACCGCCGTGTAGAGGCATGAACCAATCACAAGATGAAGATGAAATCAATCACCGAGAGAATTCCAAATGGCAAGAGACAACCGATTTTCTCCGGAGGTTCACGTGCTTGCCAACACGCTAAGTCCCCGTTGTGTCGACCAACACTTGGTGGTTCGGTGGCTAAGAGGTGTTGCACTAATCTCATCCACACAATTGGACACCGCAAGAACCTACCCACAAGTGAGATAACTCAATGACACGAGCAATCCACTAGAGTTACCTTTTGGCGCTCCGCTAGGGAAGGTACAAATTCTATCACAATCACCGGAGATGGCCACGAACAATCACTGACTCGTGCCAATCCTCCTCCGCTGCACCAAGTCGTCTAGGTGGTGGCAACCACCAAGAGAAACAAGTGAAACCTGCAGCGAAACGTGAATACCAAATACCTCTAGATGCAATCACTCAAGCAATGCACTTGGATTCTCTCTCAATCTCACAATGATGATGAATCAATGATGGAGATGAGTGGGAGGACTTTGGCTAAGCTCACAAGGTTGCTATGTCAATGCAAATGGCCAAGAGAGTGAGCTTGAGCCGGCCATGGGGCTTTAAATAGAAGCCCCCACGAAATAGAGCCGTTGGGCTCCCCACTGCACTAAACACGGGCCGACCGGACGCTCCGGTCATATTGACGGGACACTGGACCTCAGCGTCCGGTCGTGCGATGTGCGCCACGTGTCATCGTCTTCAAACGCCGATCGCACGATTTCAATGGTCAAGAGATGACCAGACGCGTCAGTTAGAAAGTGACCGGACGCTGGACCTCAGCGTCCGGTCATTTCCAGTAAGGTTCCAAACGTGAATTTTCACGACCGGACATGTCCGGTCATGCCCGACCGGACACAACCAGCGTCCCGTCACTCAACGTCTGCTCTGTACGCCCCACGTCAGCGTACGTCAGCACTTACCGGACGCACCCTCTGCTGCCACTGATCGGACGCGCCGGTCCAACCGAGACCAGCGTCCGGTCACTTTTAGCACCAGCGTCCGGTCGAAGACCGAAACACGCGCCCTCTGCTGCCACTGACCGGACGCGCCGGTCCAACCGAGACCAGCGTCCGATCACTTTCAGTGACCTTCGTCTTTTCTGTCTAGGGCGCCGGTGGCACCGTCGGACTGTCCGCACTTGTGTTAGCCACCAAGTGTATCACCTTGTGCACATGTGTTAGCTTATTTTCACAAACATTTTCAAGGGTGTTAGCACTCCACTAAATCCTAAATGCATATGCAATGAGTTAGAGTATCTAGTGACACTTTGATAACCGTATTTCGATACGAGTTTCACCCCTCTTAATAGTACGACTATCGATCCTAAATGTGATCACACTCGTTAAGTGTCTCGATCACTAAAACAAAATGGCTCCTACAATTTTTACTTTTGCTTTGAGCCTTTTATTTTTCTCTTTCTTCTTTTCTAAGTTTAACCATTTGATCATCACCATGCCATCACCATCGTCATGATCTTCGCCATTGCTTCATCACTTGGAATAGTGCTACCTATCTCATAATCACTTTGATAAACTAGGTTAGCACTTAGGGTTTCATCAATTAACCAAAACCAAACTAGAGCTTTCAGCGTCCCCAGTCGGCTCTGGGTGCGTCAGTCGGAGAAAAGCGGTGAGCAGGGCTTCTGCGTACCCCGATCAGAGACATGGGGTCGGAGTCGGAAGTAGTGCTTTGGCCAGGCCTTCTGGTCGGAGAGGCTGTCCGGAGGCGGCTGGAGTCGGAGCGAGCGCTCCGGTCGGAGAGGTGGGCTGGAGTCGGAAAACGGGTGCCGTTCCTCCTCGGCCAGACCTTCTGGTCGGTGATTGGATTGCCCTTCTGGTCTGTTGTCTAGATACTTGGGCCGGCCTATGAGTTGCTTGCTGTCTGGTTGGGCCGAGCCTTTGTTGAGAAAACCGGTCCGCGAGGGACCCCAGATTTATGAACCCGACAGCATATTTGTTTATGTACTTATTCGGTGTGTTCGGATGAGCTTGCTGCTGAGCTGCAGGGCACCAGCCAGCCACAAATGAAACATTAGAGAGCAATTCAAGCAGAACCGCAGCAGTCGCTGCAGGCTGCAGCAGCCAGCCCTGTGTTGCCTTGTAATTTTGTTGTACATAAGTATCAGTTTCATATGTAACAAGCAAATAAAACGTCTGATGTTACTTTTAATTAATCATGAATTCAAGCAAATTAAACATTGCAGATGATATAGATGGGTAACTAACTCAGAATCATCGCCACTTGTAATAATAATACATATAATTTAACTATTTCTATATATTGCTGATGGTGAATTTTAACACATATACTCAAGTGGATACCTTATTCTATAGTATATGTCTGCGTGGAATAGACCTAAAGCCACACATTTATACGGTAAGTATAACATATTTTGTTTTAAGGTTTTGTGAGAGATTTTTCAGGACACGTAGTATTACTTATGTGACAGGCATTAATATTTACATATATACTCGAATCTGTGTACATGATGGTGTGGAGATGTGGCGGAACTTATTCATGTATTTATTGACGCAAAAAAAATGGATATCGAAGATTTCTTCCGGCCGAAAGGTATATACAGTAGAGTTTGTGAGCCTGCGACACTGCGCTCTCTATAACTGTGTTAATTTTTCGAACTTTGCTTTTTCGACTAAATGTCACTTTAACGTTGATATTTAATTTTACAGTATTTTTATCTTATCATCTATGTGTTTTTAGTATAAAAATTTAGTTGGTCTGTGACAACGCATGGGCACTAATCTTGTAGTAAGATAAAATAGAGGGGGAGAGGGAGAGAGAGAGAGAGCGCGCGCGCGCGCACGGGCCATATAAGCATCGATCATTTGCATTTGAGTAGAGAGCGGTGATGTGAGCGGGAGCGGCCGTCAATTGGCCTCGCTGTCCGGCTGTCGACTGTCATTGACGAAATGGTAGGATCCAGGAGGGGGACCCGGCCCATGATATGATAACCACTTGCAGAAGAATACTCGGCGGGTCTCTTTCCCCGCCACTGTAGTGCCACAGTGCCGAACCGGCGATCCCAACGTAAACAGCAGCGACGGTGACTCGCGATCTGCGCCTTGTTTAGATGCCATCCAAATTCCTAGTTTTTTCACTCTTTCTCCATTATATTAATTTTTAGCCGTTTGTATGGAGTATTAAATGTAGGTAAAAAAAATAACTAATTATACAATTTAGTTGGAAATCACGAGATGAATCTTTTGAGTCTAGTTAGTCCACGATTGAACAATATTTGCTAAATAAGACGAAAGTGGTACTATTTATCGGGTTCACTTTTTTTGCAAAGTGAATGAGGCCCTGAAGTGTGTTACTGCATCCTGCACTCCTACAGGCGGCAAGCTAGCAGGTCCCAGAATAAATAACGTTATGGAAAGCGCGTAGGTCAATTTTTTTGAACTTTGACTAGATTTGTAGAAAATACATGCAACATTTATATATCTAAATAAGTTTATTATGAAAGTATATTCAACTATCTATCTAATGATACTAATTATGTATTATAAATATTAATATTCTTTTATATATAATTGATCAAAGTAGAAAAAGTTATTTTTTTTAAAACGAGAACGTCTTATATTTTACGATAGAGAGAGCACGGCTGAATTTCAATCCTCCCGTTTGCATTGCACGCAGCGAAATGAAAAAGAAAAGGCGCAGCGAAATGGTGAGTCGTCAGATGAAATGAAAAAGACCCCAGCAGCGAAATCGGCAGGACATGCCTTCAGGTGTCTGGTTAGCAGAACGGCCGGCCAGTGACACCTGAATTCTCCTCCATGTAGCTGGATGCTTGTACTAGTAGCCTGTAGCCGTAGCTGCGGTGCACAGACACGTCACCTGCCCGAATCCAGCACCAGCAGTGTCTGCAAAGGCTGCAGTAGCCTGCAAGGCTGGCTGTGTCACTGTGTGACATGGCTGTTGCGAGCGAGCTAGGGACGGTTTCCATTTCCCCCTCGTGCCTAAAAACCAGGACGAGACAACGGAGTGGCGGCTCTTTTTTCTATGGTATCCTCAGCCTCGCCTCGATCCTTCATGAATCATGAGCTAGCATGGATTGTTGTGTGTGTGCTGAATGCAGGGGCAGCCATCTGACTGACATGTCCATTATTGGGCACCGGTGAGCTGGGGGCCTGAGGCAGAGCAGGCGACTCGTTATCAAGGCAGGGCATGCAATGTACGTACTTTGAAGAGTCTTTTATGTCTTATTTAAATCCAGTGTATAAAGTTTTTGGTGTTACACGTAAGGTGTTGCATGAAGTGTTTGAATATTAATAAAAAATAAATTATAGAATTCGTGAGTAAGCCGCGAGACGAATTTATTAAGGCTAATTAACCCGTCATCGACACATATGTTACTGTAGCACCACGTTGTCAAATGGATTAATTAGGCTTAAAAGATTAGTCTCGCAAGTTAGTCACAGACTGTGTAATTAGTTATTTTTTAGTCTATATTTAATATTTTATTCATGTGTCCAAATATTCGATGGGATAGGGGTAAACTTTAGAGAGAGTAAGTAAACAAAGCCTTAATCTTAACTTTGACTATATTTAAAATAAATTGTATCAATATTTATATCTCGAGATACATTTACGCTATAAGAATATGTAATATTAATCTAATAATGCCTATATGGTTATGGTATAACAAACATTAGTATTTTTTATATGGCTAGCCAAACTTGGGTTTTAGTACGGAGCGGTAATACATAGTAGGCCAGCGGTGCCTACGAGTTGATACTTGGTGACTGATTAACAGCCGCTTGTACTTTAGCCTGCGCTCTCATTGTGGCGTCGTGCTCTGCCGTGCCACAGTACGTGTGGTGTGGCCCGCCGTGGTGACCCGAGCCGAGCGGGCGAGCGGCACGGGCGCGAATGCGCGATGGGATGGGATGGGATGGGATGGGCCGATGGAGGCCGCGCGCGCGCGGTCGGCACTGCTCCCAAGTCCCACCCACCGCACCCGTACGTCAGCACTCAGGAGGACCCCTACCTACGGCAACGAGCTAGCCAGGGGCCGACGGCCGGCCGGCCACCCGAGCCCCCGGTGGTCCAGGCACCAGGGCTGGGACGCGTGGCCGCCCGCCGGGGCCGTCCCCCACTGGCCACTGCGCGCCGTCTCGCGTGCGTGCGGTGCGTCGCCGATCATCAGATGGGAAAACCGGGACCGTGCTTCCTGCTCGTTAATTATCTGCTGGTGCTGGCGGAGACACGCATGCATGGAGGAATCTCGCCCCGGGATATGCCGGGTTTCCGGCGAGTTCTCCCCGGTGATCGGGACATCTAAAGCGACACTACGTGCCATAATACTGTGTGACTGTACCCGTGGCTAGCTGCTGCTACGCAGCGTGCTACGACGAGCCCGCTCGTGCACCGCCCGCCGGCTGGCCCGGCCCGACGTGGCGGCGTGTCCGGCGACCGTGCTCCCTCCCCACTTGGTCCGTGCATGCAGAATCGGAGATTGAGATTGGTACGCGCCCGTCCGCCTCCTATCTCCGTCCGCGTGGCTCGATCGTTGGCAGCGACAGTAGCGTGCCATGAACCTGGACGCGCGGCCAGGCCATTCCACAGCTAGCCCACCTCTCTCGCTCGCCCATCCATCGACATGGACGTCGTCGACGACGTACGCCTGCTCTTGCCGTCCGTCCGTCAGCCCCGGTACGTCACGTTCAGTCCAGTCAGCCATCTGCTGCGGCCCAAACCGGTCTGCTGGATCCCCGTCCTGCGGCCGGACCACCTGCAAACCTATGATACCTGCTAGTGCTAGTGCTAGCTTCAGCTTTGACGCCTTGGTCCTCTTGCCTGCCTCGCGAATCGCAAGATCACTGCTAGAGCGAACAAGTGAGCTCTGGGGCCAGTCCTTAGCAGCACATTTACTTTTTTTATATAGTAAAAAAACATCATAACGCATCGCTCCACGTTTTCGTTCCCTTCCAGAAACATGGTTGGTAAGGGCCGGCCAGCATGAATTGGACCCTGTGATCGATCGATCAGCAAAGAAAGATGCCAGCAGGTTGGCCGTGCCGTTGACAGGTGCGCGCGTGTACTGCTGGCAAGCTCCGGCTCCGCTGTCACAGATCCATCCATCGGTGATCGATGGGTCCCCAAGTGGCCGGGATCGAGCCGTCCTCGAAAGGGAAAACAGCGGCGCCCCGGCGCCAGTTGCTGGCTTCGTTCGCCTTCGCCTCGCTCGCCCTGGCACACGTACCGGTGGCTCTAATCCAAGCACGAGCAGGATTGCGATAGTTCAACGCACCGGCGCGCGCGCGCGCTTGGGACTTGGGAGTGACGCGCTGACACAGTGACACTTGTTGCCTCATGAAAAACTCGCTGCTTCTCCACGCACATGCGTGCGCGTCGCGTCGCCCGGACGCCCCACGGTATGGGAGATGATCGTGATGCAGATAGATATGCGCCAGTACGTCCATAGAGCAGTGCGTGATTCATGAATGAAGCTCCCACGCCCGTCGGCCGTAAGTTGCGATGGTTGTGCTAGCTACCTGCGTGAGGTCGAGAGGAATAGGATGTTTGGTGCCAGAAAACCTCTCTTTTGATACTTGTTGGGAAAAAGTCTACTCCACCCACCCAACTATGGGGTAGTCTACATAACCCCTCAACTATAAAACGGTCTGATTTACCCCGTGAACTTTCCAAAACCGTTTATTTTACCCCCATGCGGTTTTCAGTGGCGGTTTTACTTCTGATGAATGATGGGTTTGCTACCGTAAGGGGTTTTGTCTTTTTTTTTATTTCCGCTGAATCTTTGAAAAATCATAATAAATCACAGAAAAATTATAAAATGAAAAATCTAATTTTGTTGGACTCCACATGAGTAGATCTACACAGTGAACATATAATATGGCACACTTTAGCACAAAACTTTCACTGTAGATTTATATTAATTAGGAAATCTAATTTTGTCTATAATTAATTTCCACTGTAGCAAACCCGCCGTTACTGTAGCAAAACCGTCGCTGAAAACCGTCTGGGGAGTAAAATAGACGATTTTGGAAAGTTTAGGGGATAAATCAGACCGTTTCATAGTTGATGGGGTTATGTAGACTACCCCATAGTTGGGGGGTGGAGTAGACTTTTTTCATACTTGTTGGGATGGGAATTGTAAGAGATCGATCAACCGAATAAGCTCATGCTCCCTCTGCCCCCACCCCAACCCCCCCCCCAAAAAAAAGTGATGTTTTTTTAAATTTTTTATCTCGTTTGACCGTTCGTCTTATTCGAAATTTTTGTATAAATATTATTTATTTTGTTATGACTTATTATATCAATAGAGATACTTTAATAATATAACTTATTTATTTTATTATTTGCACAAAATAATTAAATAAGACGAACGGTCAAACAAGAAGTCTAAAAGTAAAAAACGTCATTTATTTAGGACGGAGGGAGTACGCCCTAGCTCCATCCAAAGAACGCAACCCCTAGCGTAGTCCTAAGTAAAATAACTCAAATTTGATCAAATTTATATTAAAAAACTATAAAATGTTTCATCAAATAAGGCATGGCATATATTTTCATAAAATACTCCACTTATTTTGAGTCATAAATCTAGTATATATTTTTTCTTATAAAATTAGTCAAACTTTGTATATTTTGACTATGGCAAAACTAGAGTTGCAATTTTTTTCCTTAGAATTTAAGCAATGAAAAGTAAAAATTGAGTGGAACTGGTTTTTTTATCTTATATATAACTGTTTGGAACTGGTTGGATGAGCAAAACAATCCAACGTGCTCTTAAAAAAGTTGGACTGTCCACATATTGTCGTAGGGAAAATCAAATTGGAATCGTATAGATAGAAAAGGATTACAATAGCAATGGCCCTGGGCTAAAAAAAGATTGGCAGCGGATGGGCTGCTTTCTCGCTTCGCATCGCTGCCGTAAGGCCCGACCGCCCGGCCTACCTAGAAATTCCAGCCCGATAACGTACCAACATTGTAGGACATGGGCCTAATGCGCAGCTGTTAAGTATGAACTTGTTGGGCCAGATGCGATATAAGTGTTGTATTGATCTCTCCTTTTTTTGTCAGGAAATTATTGCCTTTTTCTGCTCAAAAAAGGAAATTATTGGATTTTTCTTAAACGCTTCTTGCACAATTTTGTTTCCACACAGGTAAGTAATTTTAATATAAAACAGCTAATTATAGTTACTATCGTTGCTTTATCCAATTTCCTCTAATTCTAACACGTACAATATTCTTCAAGATACATTCAAAGCTATACCGGGTTATAATAAGCTTTAGTTATCAATCGATTTACAAAGTTTTCCATTCTCAATTAACAATTGTCCACTTTGCACCACACATTCACGTGTGTTAAACATACGCGCGCGTAGTTGAAACCATCACTCATGTGTCGATATTCGAACACAATAGTGATAAATATTTTCTTTTTTTTATCTTGTTGTGATAAGCTTTATGTACAATAACTTTATCATTTTTCCGTCACCATTCATATTTTCCTCATTTGCATCACAAATCCATGTGTGTTTAACATGCGTCCAGTTGATATGGACCCTCATATTTTCGTATTAGACATTTTCTTATCTTTATTTGCTTATGATATATAAGACTTTTAGTAGTTACAAATTACTTACTTCGCTTGTCTTATAATTCATACTTTTTTTGCTTATCTTTTCAACCGAAACAGTATTTTTCTCTCATAACAAATCAGTCGGAACAGTGTTTCAACAGGGCTGCTGCTGCAGCTGGAGATTAGATGTCAGGCTACTGCACCAAAGCCCAAAGGCCACAAGCTTCGGGCGTGTGAGGGGCTGCTAGAGCCTTAGAAGGATCTGGGCCCTGGCCGTGTCTTGTTCGTGCTCCTGCTGGTAGTACTAAACAATGTTTTTGCAAAAAAAAAAAGCTAAACCAGACTGCAGCATGTCAGTCATAGGGGTATTTTGGTCATTTTCCATTCACCTTTGTTCCCCCACCTAATCCTACAATTGCAATTTCTTTTCGGGACGGAAAGAGTATATAATTTTCATCCCATTAATATCATCCACCTATGCATCACATCTTCATGTATTCTCTGCATGTGTTTAGTTGGAATTTTCGCTTCAATTATGTATTTAGCTTCAAAGTCGACATGTGTTCGCATGTGTATACTGTATGCATAGTGACACACGTTGTGCCTATATATCTTGACTTATTTTTTTATATTAACAATGATAGAACATACTGAAAAGACATTGCAGAAGTATTTTTTGTGTTCGATTTGAAAACAAGTGTTGTTATTCGATTTTTTTTGTACTTCATCATCCCTTCTAAATCCCTAAAGTTCCATGCAAGTAACCATCAGTAACATGGAGCGGACCAACTTGGCACGCATGGCCGTGGCCTTGCTGACCACATGTCACCATTGAAAGATCCTAGCACCTGAAATTATTTTACCAAAGGTTTTTAAAAAGGTTTCAACTTTACCAAAAAATTACTTCATCATTCCTTCTAAACGGCCTGTTCGCTGGTTAGTTTCTGGGCTGGTTTGAGCTGGCTGGTGCTAGTTGTTGTGAGAGGAAAACACTGTTGACTGGTTGAATAAGCCTGACTGAAACCAACAAACGAACAGGGTGTTTGAAGTTTGTGTGCCGATCCATAATTTTCAACTATGAGCTTTGTTTGACAGGGCTCTGGTTTCTTTGAAAATGACTTTTGTTCTGACAGGTAGGAAAAAGTAATTTTTTGGTAAAGTTGAAACCTTTTTAAAAACGGTTGGTAAAATAATTTCTCTTGTTTTTTCAAGAAAATAGGTGAAAGAGATCACATATCCAAAGTACCCTTACCTAGGAGACAACTATTTTGCTAAATCAGATATTTATGTCATCTAATCTATCCTTGGCCTGCTTGCATAACTATTCTAGTACCATTTCCATAAAAAAATTGACATTCTAGTTTGATCATATTTATATTACTAAATAAGAATAATTAGGTTTATCAGGAATATATTTTTGTTACCATACCTATTTTTATGTTATTAATGTTGATGATTTTCTCTATAAATTTAATCAAACTTAAGATAATATGATTTAGCACAAAATTAAAATGTTGTTCTTTTAGATGGAGCTAGTAGTAATAGTTTTCAGGCATGGCCTATGTATATGCAGGGGTGTAGACAAGGGGTGCAGGCAGGGGCCTACCCCTCTCCTAACGTTGCACAGTCTTCATATGTACTTCTCATAATTAGTTATTACTAAATCACTAGAAACTGTAAGTAAATAAGTCTTCTCAACTAATCTAGTATTGTTTTTCTCAAATACTCTTGATTGTCTAATATTAAATGCCTAAAAAATACGATGTGAACTTTTGATCTATGAATTGTGTCCATTTTTATCTTCAATTTAAACGTTTAGCATTTTTCTAAGCTGAAGAGGTTAAAGATGCTTTATTATAGTTCTTTAAGCCAATATTAAAGTTGATAATTTTTTAAGCCAATCTTAGGATTTGGTGATGGTACTGAATAGTTTTTATTGACACTCTGTGATCTAGTCCTCTACTAGTATATCTAAATCCTGGCTTTCGCTCCTGCGTGTAAGAACACGGTAGACACACTAGCCCTATGATTCTACGAATGCAAAGATTGAATTTCATTGAGGATAATAAGGTCTGCATTCTGTAATAGTCTGTGATCCGAGATATTGAGGACACTCGTGAAGTTGGTACGTGTCACATACTCACAGGCGTAATTGTGCATGCACGTTTGCAATCCTAGCGGTGAAGACTCTCCGTCTCATCGTATGGTTGGTGGTAGTACAAACGACGAAACGCATCTTGTTCAAACAGCAAGTGTCAGCCGCCTGATCGACTAATCAAAGGGCGCCGCCTGCCGCATCAGCCTTCTCCACGTCGGCCGCGGCAACAACCTTCTTCTCTTCATCGGCGGGCGCGTCCCCGTCGTCGTCCTCCCCGCCGCACGCGCCGTGTGCGACGTCATAGGTGGCGTGGAGGCCGACGAGGACATAGTAGACGAGCATGACGGCGGTGCAGGCGCCGAAGCGGATGAAGGCGTCCTTGCCGAGCGAGCCCATGAGGAAGAGGTTGGTGGCGATGGACAGCGAGGGCAGCCACGGCACGAGCGGCACGCCCCACACCTTGGGCGCCCGCGCCGCGGGCACCAGCAGCTGGATGCCCAGCGTGCCGCCCGCCCACGCCGGCACCAGCACCACGTAGCCCTGCCACCGCTCCGGCGACGTGCCCCAGTACGCGGCGATGCTGATGGACGACGCGATGATGAGCAGCAGCAGCGCCGTGAACCGCAGCGCGTGCGTCCGGGTCGTCACGCCCCGCACGTAGTACCGCCGGACGAGCAGCGCCGTGGCCATCATCATGAAGATGAAGAGCGTGCTGACGGAGAGCAGGCTGGAGAGGACGTCGAGGCTGGAGAAGAGGGCGATGCAGGCGCTGCAGACGGCGATGAGCGCGGTGGCGTGCACGGGGGTGCCGGTCCTCGGGTGCACCAGCGCGAACACGGGCGGGATGATGTGGCTCCGCGCGATGTGGGTGGTGTAGCGCGCCTGCCCCAGCGCGCCCACCAGCAGCACTGTGGTCATCCCCTTGAGCGCGCCCAGCGCCACCACGTACTGCGCCCAGTGCATCCCCACGCTGGCGAACGCCACCGAGTAGGCGGCGCTGCGGTCGATGGCCGTGTACGGCTGCATCATGCTCAGCACCAGCGCCATGATGCAGTAGATGGCCGTGATGACGGACATGGAGCCCAGCAGGCCCAGCGGGATGTCCCGCGACGGGTTCTTGGTCTCCTCCGCCATGGTCGCGATGTTGTCGAAGCCGCCGTACGCGAAGTAGACGATGGCCGCCGCCCGGAACACGCCCGGCACGCCGTGCGGCATGAAGGGCCGGAGGTTGGCCGGGTTGGCGTGGATGAACCCGGCCACGATGACGAACGCGATGACGACCACGTGCACGGCGGACGCGACCCAGTTCACGCGGGAGGTGCCCTTGGCGGTGAGCATGGCCAGCGTGGCGGTGACGGCGATGACGACCACTACGATGGGGTCCAGCTCGTCGTACCCCTAGGCAAGCCCCGGCGCGTGGATCCGTAGCGTGCTGGCCGGCTTGTTGATGAGCGACGCGAGGTAGGACATCCAGGACCGCGCCACGGCCGCCGTGCCGATGACGCTCTCGAGGATCAGGTTGGCGGCGGCGATGAACGCCGCGGCGTCGCCGAGCTCGACGCGGAGGTAGGCGAAGGAGCCACCGGCCGCGGGGATCTCGACGACAAACTCAGTGTAGCAGCAGACGGAGAGCATGGCGGAGAGGCCTGAGGCGACGTAGGAGAGCACGATGGCGGGGCCTGCATGGTCGTGCGCCTCCTACGCCGTGAGAACGAAGATGCCGACGCCGATGACGGAGCCGAAGCCAAACCAGGTGAGGTCCCACCACGTGAGGCACCGCTGCATCTCGTGCTCGCTCCGGCGGCGCAGTGCGCCCAGCTCCGCGGCGTCGGTGGACCGCCCCGCGAGGTGGTCCCGGAGGCGGGCGGGGGTCTCGCCCAGCGCCCGACAGTACATGCCCTAGCTCGCGAACGATGGCTCCGGGAAGAAGTCGTCCCTGTGCCATCGCCAGTAGCTCCTCGCTGGTACCGTCGCCGCGGCCTTGCCTGCGCCCTCGTCGTACTCCGCCGGCGCGGACATCTCCGCGGGCGCCATGGCCGCACTCACGCCACTGGCGCGCTCCCGCTTCGTGTGGAGGTGGAGTAGCTGGGCTCGGGACTGTGTGTGGTGTGGCGACTGGCGAGGCACCCGTACATATATGGGAGTGCGGATGGGTCGCTCGGTCTCTCGGTCGCCGTCTCGCCGAGCGGAACCGTCTTGGCTTGGAGTTTTGCGCTGCAAGACGCAGGAGGGAGGCACAGGCACGCAGCTACCAATTCAAACGCCGATTTGGTTGCAGGTCCTGTCTCAGAACTGCAGCGCGACGCCGATCGCCCAGCATTTCAGGAAAACCGGCGGCGGCTGGTTGTTGGTTGTGATTGGACGCGTTGCGTTTTCCTGCAACACATGCATGACGTACTACGTGTCACCAAAATCTTTGTACTGCTATGAAGTGATGTACTGCAAAGGCAAATTTGGGCCTTGTTTAGATCCCATCAAAATTTCAAGTTTTTTCACTCTCTTTTCATCACATCAATTTTTAGACACATGTATGGAGCATTAAATGTAGGTAAAAAAAATAATTAATTGCACAGTTTGGTTGTAAATCACGAGACGAATTTTTTGAGACTAGTTAGTCCATGATCGGACAAAGTTTGTCAAATACAAACGAAACGTGCTACAGTGTCCGAATTGCAAAAATTTATAATCTAAACAAGGCCTTGGAAAATGAACCGAGAACAGCAGCCGCAGGCTGCAGCGTCAGCTGGAGCAGGGCAGAAGAACGTTCTTGGCCCATATCTGAGCCGAACTGATCGATGTGTCCTGTTTTTCTTCTAGTTCCTGGATGGCTGGATAGGTGCCGGATGTGCGCTCCTGTTGGCCCGATTGCAAGGGCATTGGTCAGACTAGTGTCTCCATACACTGACAGACAGACATACACCTGGTTGTCCTCTCTCTCTCTCTCTTTTGAGAGGACGTACACCTGCTTCTTTGAATGATCTGTTGATATGGCCATCCATATGGGGCATATGGGTACGGTGCCGCGACACAAAACAAGGACACGGTTGGCCGGCGATCATGCTCGCTCAGCTCGTTGGTCAACAGATTCGCTCGGAGGTGGTGCACGCCGGCAAGTCGATCGAGCTCCGTAGCGCTTGGAGCCACATGCGGTGCGGGGCCGCGGGAGGAAGCCGACACGGGCGAGCGGGACAGCGGGGAGGAAGCCTCCAAAACTCGCCGATCGGGGTCGGGGCCGTCGCAAGTGGCGTCCGGCTTCCGCGGATCACGCGCCATCCATCACATCACGCGCGCCGTGCCGTTGCACTGCCTGTTCACACGCGCCGATACCGGCAGCACGGTCACTCCGTCGGAGCTGCAGCTGCTTGCCCTCGGGGATGGATTTTGCCGAAAATGATCGTGCGGAATCGAATTTTAAAAGTAGCCATGATGCTGAAAATAAATAGGTTCTTTTCTGACAGAAGACGGGTACAGACTGTTATCAAGTGTGTGAGTGTCACGGCAGAAGCATACCGGCTTATTATAAAGTGAACGGTGAATTAAGGGCTAATCAATGATGGAATGGGTTCAAAGTACGCCCGTGAGCCACAAACATAGACCGTCTTTTGTTTGAGGATGATTTATTTGTTGTTACTCGTGGAAGCAAATGAAACGAGTAAACAATCTCTGTAAAGTGTTCTGGATTTGTATCAGATACGCTTGGGTCATCAACGATCAACAAAGAAAAGTCTTCGATCCTGTTTAGCAGGAACACTAATTCTAGCTGATCATAGAAACACCTTAATGTTGTCTTTGGATATTAGAACAGTGGCTTGGTATGTTTGGTCAAATAAAATTCTCAGCAATGTGTATATAATCAAGCCTAAATTATTACCCCTAAAAATCAGAATTAATATTTCTATGGCTCTTGTACAATGGTCGGCTACAATCTGCATTGAATTTAGAGGCCAAGTTAGAATTAGATTTTAAGTTGCCTAATTCACATCCCTCTCTTAGGCATCACGGTTCCTATAACTATTCATTTCATGTGGTGGTTAATCGCGATTGCGTGAATCACATCGCTCCTGCAATTTTAGGATTCCAGTGCAGCCCTGCAAGTTGAAATATTACATTTACAATTGTTAAAAAGGCTAATTTCCATATTTAGACTGGACCACACCCTAGCCTAAAATCTTGGTAGTCTATTTAAGCAAATCAAGATATAAAAGAATCTAGGGTGGAAGGAGAAACTGTTTTCAAAGACAGACAATAGTATCTTGGTTAAAGCAATTGCGATGTCCTCTTTTGATACACTTAAACCCTTGAAAGGTCCTAATGGCTAGAGGGGGTGAATAACCTAATAAAAATTTCTACAACAACATTTAACAAAATGGTTAGACAATTATGAGACGAAGCAAGAGTTGCGTTAGCCAACTCAAAATGCAAGCCACCTACCACAATTCTAGTTTAGATAGTATCTATTCACACAATAGCTATGACACTACCCTATGTTAGCGTGCTCTCAAAGGCTAACTAAAAAACCACACCAACCAAGTAAGCAAGCTCTCACAACTAGCTACACTAAAGAGCTTGACAACTAGTTTGCGGTAATGTAAAGAGAGTGATCAAGAAAGTTATACCGTCGTGTAGATGAAGGAACCAATCAATCACAAGAGTGAATAACAATGAAGACCAATCACCTCGGAATCAAAGGATGAACACAATGATTTTTTACCGAGGTTCACTTGCTTGCCGGCAAGCTACTCTTCGTTGTGGCGATTCACTCACTTGGAGGTTCACGCGCTAATTGGCATCACACGCCAAACCCTCAATAGGGTGCCGCACAACCAACACAAGATGAGGATCACACAAGCCACGAGCAATCCATTAGAGTACCTTTTGGCTCTCCGCCGGGGAAAGGTCAAGAACCCCTCACAATCATCACGATCGGAGCCAGAGACAATCACCACCCTCCGCTCGACGATCCTCGCTGCTCCAAGCCGTCTAGGTGGCGGCAACCACCAAGAGTAACAAAGCGAATCCCGCAGCGAAACACGAACACTAAGTGCCTCTAGATACAAACACTCAAGCAATGCACTTGGATTCTCTCCCAATCTCACAAAGATGATGAATCAATGATGGAGATGAGTGGGAGGGCTTTGGCTAAGCTCACAAGGTTGCTATGTCAATGCAAATGGCTAAGAGAGTGAGCTTAAACCGGCCATGTGGCTTAAATAGAAGCCCCCACGAAATAGAGCCGTTGTACCCCTTCACTGGGTAAAACGCGGGGTGACCGGACGCTCCGGTCTAATTGACCGGACGCTGGCCCTCAGCGTCCGGTCACGTGATACACGCCACGTGTCCCCTGCTTCAAATGCTGTTCGTCAGATTTCAACGGTCGTCTGTTGACCGGACACTGCGCGCAAACTGACCGGACGCTTAGCCTCCAGCGTCCGGTTGATTCCAGTAAGGTTCCAGAAACGATATTTCTCGACCGGACACGTCCGATCATGCTTGACCGGACACAGCTAGCTTCTGATCACTTGTTGACTTCACACTACGCCGTTGGTCAACACGACCGGACACATCCCTCCAGCGTCCGGTCGCTGAGCGACCTAGTGTTCGGTCGTTTGACCGACGCCAGCGTCTTCGCTGTTACAACTGACCGGGCACGCTGGTTCCACTGAGACTAGCGTCCGGTCACTTTGTGACCAGCGAGACCAACTCCTCTTCACGTCTATCTTCTTCACCCTTGCTCAAATGTGCCAACCACCAAGTGTATCACCTTGTGCACATGTGTTAGCATATTTTCACAAACATTTTTAAGGGTGTTAGCACTCCACTAGATCCTAAATGCACATACAATGAGTTAGAGCATCTAGTGGCACTTTGATAACTGCATTCCGATACGAGTTTTACCCCCTCTTAATAGTACGGCTATCAAACCTAAATGAGATCACACTCTCTAAGTGTCTTGATCACCAAAACAAAATAACTCCTACAAAATATACATTTGTCTTGAGCTTTTTGTTTTTCTCTTTCTTCTTTCTAAGTCGAAGCCCTTGATCATCACCATGCCATCATTATTATTATGCTATGATCTTCATTTGCTTCACCACTTGAAGTGTGCTACCTATCTCATGACCACTTGATAAACTAGGTTAGCACTTAGGGTTTCATCAATTCACCAAAACCAAACTAGAGCTTTCAATCTCTCCCTTTTGGTAATTGATGACAACCCTTACACAAAGATATAAATTGAAATTCAATTGAATCCATGTTGCTTATCCAAGCATATTTACCATGTGTAAAATGATATGAACAAGTTTCATGAACTCCATATGGTAGCAATTGCTCCCCCTACATATGTGCTAAGAGTTTGGATTGTAGCTTACACATATGCTTAGATAGGAAATATAGGAGACAATGTCTATCAATTGATGCTAAGGTATAAAAGATGAACCTTTGAAGCATGATACCAATCGGAGTGCACCATTATACTATCCTTAGCACCATGGTTAGCTAGATACCACTTGAAAAAAAAACTTCGAAAGGATAGCTAGATACCACTTGTAAAAACTTTGTAAAAGATACTACTTGAAAATCTATTTGGAATGGATATCACTTGATAATACTTGAAAATGATATTACTTGTGAATAAACCCATGTATGCTAGATTTTTATTTCATCATTCCAGTTTACAATTATCATTCATCACACAATCATGGATATTTAAAATAAAACTTGTGCTATGCAAGCAAACATATGAAATGCACATTCAAATGCACCATACAAGTTTATGAGCTTGCTCCCCCTACTTGTGTGCTTAAGATTTTAATTGATCCCTTTCCTTTATCCTATTTCTTCCTTATTTCAAGTTCTCCCCCTATCACTTATATCTTTATTTCTCTTCTCCTTTGTTGTCTTTTCACTCTATCTTTGTACACTATCTATTTTTATACACTATTTCTCCCCCTTTGTCATCAATGACCACAAAGGTTCAAAAAGGTAGATAATACCATTTGTAGGGTTGAGATTATCAATGTCAATCAATGGGGTGAGGATCATATGCTCAAAATTGGTCCAATCTAGATTATTTGCCAAAGATATTTAACTCGGTTTGATCCAAGGACAAGGTTCTTTACACCTCCTAATAAGGGTTATCTTGTACTATGTTGAGTTAAACACTTAGAGCTTATTTTCTAGATTAAACACTAGGTTTGCAAGCCCACAAATATGTCATATGCTATCACTAGATCAAGTTAAGCATAAAAGCAATAGTGATACCATATAAACATCAAATTCATTTGATTGTTATGAATGAGCCTAATAAAATAGAGAGATGACTAGATGCACTAAACATATCCTTAGCAAGGATGTATGCCATGCCAAACAACTTTTACCTTGGATTGCTCGAAGGAGAGGCATGTCATATAAATAGGGGTGCATCAACATATATTTAAGAAATCCAATATGTTCAACTCATTTCTTAGCTTGCAAAACCTTTTCTCATCCAATGGCTTGGTGAATATATCGGCAAGTTGATCTTCGGTGCCTATACTCTCAATGCAAATGTCCTCTTTTTGTTGATTATCTCTTATGAAATAGTGACGGACATCAATGTGCTTTGTTCTTGCATGTTGAACCGGATTGTTGGTTAACTTGATTGCACTCTCATTGTCACATAGCAATGGCACTTTCTTGAACTTGATTCCAAAGTCATTCAAAGTGGCCTTCATCCAAAGTATTTATGCACAACAACTACCGGCGGATATGTATTCGGCTTCGGCGGTTGATAATGCAATACTATTTTGCTTCTTTGATGACCATGACACAAGTGATCTTCCCAACAATTGATATGTGCCTGAAGTGCTCTTCCTTTCAACCTTGTATCCCGCATAATTCGAGTCGGAGTAACCAACTAGCTTAAACTTTGCTCCTTTGGAATACCATAATCCAACATTTGGTGTATGCTTCAAGTACCTCAATATTCTCTTTGTAGCCTTCAAATGACTTTCTCTTGGTGAGGCTTGAAATCTTGCACACATGCATACACTAAACATGACATCCGGCCTTAATGCGGTTACATAGAGTAGGCTTCCAATCATAGACCGATACAACTTTTGATCCACTATATTTCTACTTGCATCACTATCCAAGTTGCCATTAGTTCCCATTGGTGTGCTAATGACTTTGGTATCACTAATGTCAAACTTCTTGATCATGTCCTTGATATACTTGCCTTGACTTACAAATGTACCATTCTTCAATTGCTTGATTTGAAGACCAAGGAAGTAACTCAACTCTCCAATCATGGACATCTCAAACTCATTAACCAACATCTTTCCAAACTCATCACAAAAATCTTGATTGGTTGATCCAAATATGATATCATCAACATAGATTTGCAACACAAATATATCTTTTCCAATCTTCTTGATGAAAAGAGTAGTATCAACCTTGCCCATTGTGAACCCTTTAGAGAGTAGGAAGTCCCTCAATCTCTCATACCATGCTCTAGGTGCTTGCTTCAAGCCATACAATGCCTTCTTCAACTTGTACACATGGTTGGGCTTCTTGTCATCTTCAAAACCGGGAAGTTGCTCAACATATACTTCTTCATTGATATATCCATTGAGAAATGCACTCTTAACATCCATTTGATATAGCTTGATGTTGTGGGCACAATCATAGGCTAGTAAGATTCTAATTGCTTCTAATCTAGCAACCGGGGCATATGTTTCTCCAAAGTCAAGACCCTCAAATTGTGTATAGTCTTGTGCTACTAATCTTGCTTTGTTTCTTACTACTATCCCATCTTGATCTTCCTTGTTTCTAAAGACCCATTTGGTTCCAATCACATTGTGTCCCTTTGGTCTTTCTATCAATTTCCATACTTGATTTCTTGTGAAGTTATTTAACTCTTCATGCATAGCATTCACCCAATCAACATCCTTCAATGCTTCATCTATCTTCTTTGGTTCAATGGATGACACAAATGAGAAATGCTTACAAAATAAAGCCAATCTTGATCTAATTGCATACCTCTTGAAATATCACCAATGATAGTGTCCAATGGATGATCTCTTGCAACATTGATTGGTTGGAGAATTAGAACTTGATTGCTTGCATTTGCTTGATCATTTGGTTGAGATGATGTACTAGCTACTTGATCTTGTTTATTATCATGAGAGCCACTTGTACTAGCTTGATTTATATCATCTTGTACATTTGAGTTGGAGAGCACTTGCACTTCATCATCTTCATCATCATTCACTTGCCTAGGCCTCAATTCACCAATATCCATGTTCTTCATGGCATTTAAAAGTTGAATGCCTCTAACATCTTCTAAGTTCTCATTCTCTACTTGTGAACCCTTGGTTTCATCAAATTCAACTTCATAAACTTCCTCAAGAGTACCACTTTCCAAATTCCAAACTCTATATGCTTTGCTTGTAGTGGAGTAACCAAGTAGGAATACTTCATCACATTTCTTGTCAAACTTGTCCAATCTAGTGCCTTTTTTCAAGATATAACATTTGCAACTAAAGACTCGAAAATATACAATGTTGGCCTTTCTACCATTCAAGAGCTCATATGGTGTCTTCTCTTTCAATCGGTGACAATAGAGGCAGTTGCTACAATAGCAAGCCGTGTTGATAGCTTCGGCCCAAAAGGATTGACTCACATTGTACTCACTAAGCATAGACCTTGCCATATCAATGAGTGTTCTATTCTTTCGCTCAACAAGTCCATTTGATTGAGGTGTGTACTTTGCCGAGAATTGATGTCTAATTCCAAATTCATCACACAAGTCATCAATTCTAGTGTTCTTGAACTCATTACCATTATCACTTCTAACTCTCTTGATGGTTATTTCAAACTCATTATGAATGCCCTTGACAAATAATTTGAATGTTGCAAACACATCACTTTTGTCCACTAGAAAGAATACCCATGTGTATCTAGTGTAATCATCCACTATCATAAAGTAATATTTATTACCACCAATGCTAGTGTATTGTGTTGGCTCAAACAAATCCATATGCAATAACTCAAATGCTTTACTAGTGCTCATCATGCTTTTTCTTAGGATGGGTGTTTTCAACTTGTTTGCTGGTTTGACAAGAGCTACAAAGCTTATTCTTTTTAAATACAACATCTTTCAAGCCTCTAACTAAGTCATGCTTAATCAATCTATTCAATTGTTTCATTTCAATATGACCAAGCCTTCTATGGCATAACCAACCCATACTAGACTTAGTGAACAAACATGTAGATAATCTAGCTTCACTAGCATTAAAATCAATCAAGTATAGATTCTTATATCTAAAGCCTTTGAAGATCAAATTCGAGCCATCTACACTTATGATCTCTATATCATCTATCCCAAATATGCACTTGAATCCAAGATCACACAATTGAGCCACGGATAGCAAATTAAAATTCAAGCTCTCTACTAGCAACATATTGGATATGCTCATGTCATTGGATATTGCAATCTTACCAAGCCCTTTGACCTTGCCTTTGCCATTGTCACCAAATGTGATACTATCATAACCATCATTGCCATTGGTGTTGATTGAGTTGAACATTCTTGCATCTTCGGTCATGTGTTGAGTGCACCCACTATTAAGAACCCAATGCCTTCCTTCGGCTTTATAATTGATCTACAAAAGAAGATCAATTCTTTTTAGGTACCCAAACTTGCTTGGGTCCTTGAAGGTTAGTCACTAAGCTCTTTGGTACCCAAATGACTTTCTTCTTTGAGCCCATCCATGGTTTACCAATGAACTTAGCCTTCACACCATTTGTACCCTTAGTAAGCATGTAATATGAATCAAGCTTAAGGGAGGATACATTAGCATTTTTGCTCTTGTTGGTGCATTCATGCTCTTTATGACCAACTTGCTTACAACTAGTGCAAAACCGACCATTGTTCTTCACAAAATTAGTCTTGTGAGTAGCAAAGGCCACCTTGCCTTTCTTAGGGGTATAGCCCAATCCCTCTTTATAGAGAGAAGCTCTTTGGCTACCCAATCACATAAGCAAGCGGTCCTCACCACCATAGGCCTTAGCCAAATTGTGAGTGAGCTTGTTAACCTTCTTCTTGAGATTCTCATTCTCAACCACTAGTGAGGCATCACAAGTGAGACCATCACTACTAGATGAGGTGGAAGTGGAAGTACTACAAGAAGAGTTAGTGGGAGGAACAATGATAGGCATAGATAGTGATTCATCAATTATATCACAAGTTAAACCTACATTGCAAGTTTCAACATGCTTCTTTTTATTTTGCTCATCAAGCAAAGAGGAATGAGCCTTTTCAAGCTTTTTGTGAGCTTTGTCAAGCTTCTCATTGGTTTCCTCTAGCCTTTCATGAGATGCATTGAGCTCATCAAAGGCTTGCTTAAGGGCTTTTATTTCCTTACGCAAGCTTTTGCATTCCCTTCTCTTGATGTCAAAGTGTTCTCTAGCATCTTCTAGCATGTCAATTAATTCATTCTTAGTAGGTTCATCATCATCACGATCACTAACATTTTCATTTTCATTTTTATTATCATCATCATGTTCTTCATCACTTTCATCATCACAAGTTTGTACCTTAGTGGCCTTAACCATGAAGCATGATGAAGAGTCAAAGAGAGAACGCTTTTCATTGATAGCAATGCTTGCTAGAACTTTCTTCTTGGTGGTCTTGTGATCATCACTACCATCATCATCATCATCACTTGAGGAAGCATCACTATCCCAAGTGACTACATATGAACCACCCTTCTTCTTCTTTAAGGCCATCTTGTCCTTCTTCTCTTTCTTTTCCTTCTTGTCCTTCTTCTTGTTCTTCTTGTTGTCATCATCATTGTCGCTATTGCATGGACATTGAGCAACAAGATGATCTTTGCTTCCACATTTGAAGCACCTTCTTGACTCTTCTTTGTTCTTGGATGAAAACTTCTTTCTTCTAGCACGATAGCCCTTCTTCACCATGAACTTGCCAAATCTCTTGACAAAGAGAGCCATCTTCTCATCATCATCATCATCATCCCATGAATCATCTTCTTCACTTGATGTTTCTTGCTTGGCTTTGCCCTTGGATAATGTGGCCTTGAATGCCACGCTCTTCATCTTGTCATCCTTCTTCTCATCTTTCTTCTCCCTCTTTTCTTCCTTCTCATCATCATCTCTATATGTATCATCGGTCATTATATCTCTCAACACTTGGTTTGGTGTCATGATGTTCAAACCACTCCTCACTAGAATGGTGACCAATGTACCAAATCTTGAAGGCAAACATCTCAAGAACTTGTGGGAGAAGTCCTTGTCCTTCACCTCTTCTCCAAGTGCTTTGAGATCATTGACAAGCACTTGAAGCCTATGGAACATCTCCGGCACACTCTCCTCCTCCTTCATCTTGAAGCTTGTAAACTTATCTTTGAGAATGTATGTCTTTGCACCTTTCATGGCTTGAGTGCCCTCAAATAATTCTTCCAACTTCTTCCAAGCCTCATGAGCCATCTCAATATTCTTAATTTGCTCAAATGTTCTCTCATCAATTGCATCATGAATGGCACTTAGAGCAACGTCATTGTTTTGGAGAAGCACCTCTTCGGCCATGGTGGGATTCTTTGGATCTTCAATCTCAATTTTGGTTTCTACCACCTTCCACACTCTTCTATTGATTGACTTGATATGTGTGGTCATCTTTGATTTTCAATATGGATAATTTGTGCCATCAAATTAGGGTGGCTTCTTGGTGTTGTTGATTTGAGCTATTTTTACACTGAATGTTGTTAAGCCTCAAATCATGGTGACCTCACCTCTGATACCACTTGAAAGGTCCTAATGGCTAGAGGGGGGGTTAATAGCCTAATAAAAATTTCTACAACAATACTTAATAAAACGGTTAGACAATTATGAGACGAAGCAAGAGTTGCGCTAGCCAACTCAAAATGCAAGCCACCTACCATAGTTCTAGTTTAGATAGTATCTATTCACACAATAGCTATGACACTACCCTATGTTAGTGTGCTCTCAAAGGCTAACTAAAGAGCCACACCAACTAAGCAAGCAAGCTCTCACAAGTAGCTACACTAAAGAGCTTGACAACTAGCTTGCGGTAATGTAAAGAGAGTGTTCAAGAAAGTTATACCGCCGTGTAGATGAAGGAACCAATCAATCACAAGAGTGAATAACAATGAAGACCAATCACCTCGGAATCAAAGGATGAACACAATGATTTTTTACCGAGGTTCACTTGCTTGCCGGCAAGCTACTCCTCGTTTTGGTGATTCACTCACTTGGAGGTTCACGCGCTAATTGGCATCATACGCCAAACCCTCAATAGGGTGCCGCACAACCAACACAAGATGAGGATCACATAAGCCACAAGCAATCCACTAGACTACCTTTTGGCTCTCTGCCGGGAAAAGGTCAAGAACCCCTCACAATCATCACGAGCCAGAGACAATCACCACCCTCCGCTCGACGATCCTCGCTGCTCCAAGCCGTCTAGGTGGCGGCAACCACCAAGAGTAACAAGTGAATCCTACAGCAAAACACGAACACCAAGTGCCTCTAGATGCAAACACTCAAGCAATGCACTTGGATTCTCTCCCAATCTCACAAAGATGATGAATCAATGATGGAGATGAGTGGGAGGGCTTTGGCTAAGCTCACAAGGTTGCTATATCAATGCAAATGGCCAAGAGAGTGAGCTTGAACCGGCCATGGGGCTTAAATAGAAGCCCCCACGAAATAGAGCCGTTGTACCCCTTCACTGGGCAAAACGCGGGGTGACCGGACACTCCGGTCTGATTGACCGGACGCTGGCCCTTAGTGTCCGGTCACGTGATACACGCCACGTGTCTCCTGCTTCAAATGTTGTTCGTCAGATTTCACCGGTCGTCTGTTGACCAGACACTACGTGTAAATTGACCGGACACTCCGCCTCCAGCGTCCGGTCGTTTCCAGTAAGGTTTCAGAAACGACATTTCTTGACCGGACGCGTCCGATCATGCTTGACCGGACACAGCTAGCGTCCGATCACTTGTTGACTTCACACTGCGTCGTTGGTCAACACGACCGGACACATCCCTCCAGCGTCTGGTTGCTGAGCGACCCAGCGTCCGATCGTTTGACCGACGCCAGCGTCTTCGCTGTTACAACTGACCGGACGCGCTAGTTCCACTGAGATCAGCGTTCGGTCACTTTGTGACTAGCGAGACCAACTCCTCTTCACGTCTATCTTCTTCACCCTTGCTCAAATGTGCCAAACACCAAGTGTATCACCTTGTGGACATGTGTTAGCATATTTTCACAAACATTTTCAAGGGTGTTAGCACTCCACTAGATCCTAAATGCACATGCAATGAGTTAGAGCATCTAGTGGCACTTTGATAACCGCATTCCGATACGAGTTTCACCCCTCTTAATAGTATGGATATCAAACCTAAATGTGATCACACTCTCTAAGTGTCTTGATCACCAAAATAAAATAGCTCCTACAAAATATACCTTTGTCTTGAGCTTTTTGTTTTTCTCTTTCTTCTTTCTAAGTCAAAGCCCTTGATCATTAGCATGCCATCATCATTATCATGCTATGATCTTCATTTGCTTCACCACTTGGAGTGTGCTACCTATCTCATGATCACTTGACAAACTAGGTTAGCACTTAGGGTTTCATCAATTCACCAAAACCAAACTAGAGCTTTCAACCCTGTGTGGTGAGATCAATACCATGATACGTCGCCATTTCTTTTGGGCGCGATAACAAAGTGAAAAGATGTATTGGTTATCGACGGATCCACTGAGTAGTCAGAACTTAGAAGGAAAATGGGAAAATAGGCGGTCTTAGATACAGGGATCTGGCGCACTAACACGTACTCTCTCCATTTCAAAATAAGTGTACTTCTAGAGTCTTAGTGAAGAGATCATGTTAATAAGAAATTACACATATATACACATATAAAAAGTTGCTCTAGGATGTAATTATTGCAATTCAGAAATAGAGAAAGTGAAAAAAAGACAACTAGAGTTAGGTGGTCCCATAGCTAGAGATGCACACTTATTTTGGAACGAATTTTGAATTCTACAAATGCACTTATTATGGGATGGAGTAAAAGGAAAGACTTTTTTTGAAAAATCCTCTCTAGAGTTTTAAACAAATAGAGAGTTGCTTGCCCTCGGAGCAAACGCAAGATGTGTGGTCTGCGTTTGTGACACGAACTTGACGAAACAGCATGAAAGGTCTGTAGGACGCATCGATCCCAGACTTCCCGGTAGATCACAACGACATTTTTTTGTGAATGACTTTACGTCTACTCCATTCGTTCTAAAATAACTGTTGTTTTAGAAATGAATCTGGACAAGTGCTTATCTAGGTTTTCTTGTAAGTCTCTTTTCTCTGGCGTCAATCAGCTGGGCGCTGCGACCGCACGAGCCCATGTCCACATGGATTTTTTTTTTAATTTTAACACTTTTTGTAAACTAATTTTAAATCTAACATTGTTTTTTTTCAAAACTAACACTTTTGGTCATGCCTATTGCCATGGCACGGCGAAACGTCTGTGCCGCGCCACCTGGCGCGGCAGGAGGATGACGTGGCGACGACCGGGGCTGCTGACCGGTGACGTGGTAGGGTCTGCCGCGCCACCGATCTTGGCGCGGCACTGATGCGCCATAGCCCACGACACGGTAGGCCTAGGTAAATGTCGCTCATGAGCCACCACCCTCTCTGCTCACTGCCCGCTTCGCCCGCCACGCCTTGCATAACACCCTTCGCCGCTTCGCCTTGCCACAGTGTACCTCACCGGCACAAGACCCGCCCGCCCGATGGTCGCCCACCACGGCTGCGCGCCAAGACGCGCCCACCCACTCCCGCCAGTGCAGCGCCAAGGCATTGCGCGCCATTTAACGCCCAACACGTCACGGTCGGCTTACGACGCCCGCTCATACAAAGGTAGCTCCCTCTCTCGATTTCATATTATTATGATTGTTATTTTAGTTCGGGTTAGTGATTTAGGATAGTTAGGTTAGTGAATTTGTTTATTTAGGTAGGTAGTTTTTAGGGTTTAGGTTGTGTGTTGTAGTATAGTTAAGGTTTGGTTAGATAGTTAGGGTTTAGGTTACTGTTAGTTAGGATTTTGGGTTTAGGGATTGATTAGGTATTTATTATTTAGTTAGTTTATAGTAGTAAAGGTTGTCAGTATAGATACTAGTTTTCAAGTGTCGGTACTTAGTAGTGCGTGATGCGGTGATTTGGATGACTTGATGAAGTTTCGTCAAATGCTTATTTTCCTAGTGAAGTTGTTTAATATGTCTGTTAATGTTACTTTGAATATATACATGTGCTTTCATATTGTGTTCGTATTGCAAAACAAGTAGTTCAAATTTTGCAATGCTACATAATGTTAATTTGAATACTCTAACCCTTTGTTTATCAATTTATAACAGGATGGCTCCTCCCACGCAGCACCCATTGTATCCCCTTCTTAAGGTGGAGTACGACGACCAGCACTGAGCACACATCTTGAGTGACACCGACACAGAGGTAGCCTTGCCTCATTTGAGGCCCCACACGCACACCAGGGCGCACCAGTGGGACGAGCGTTACGCGCCGTACATACGGCGTGCTGGCTTCCTCGAGCTTGTCCATGTTGTCAACTATGGTCTTTCGCCCCTTGAGCCAGCACTACTTACTGCAGCTATAGACAGGTGCGAGTGCCTTCATTGTACGTAAACATTCTTATAACAAATTTGAGGCAACTAACAGTCGTTCTATTCTTATAACAGGTGGAGGCCTGAGACCCACACGTCCCACCTACCTTGTGGCGAGATGACCTTGACCATGCAGGACATGAAGGCTATCTTTGGCCTTCTGTTGGGGGGACTTCCAGTGACAAGTATAGTTGACAACGATCACTGGAGGGAGCTGGTGGCTCAGTTCACTGGCTTTCTTCCACCAGACGACGAGGTTGCCAAGAAAAATAAGTGAGCAATCCAAGTCTATTTAATACTTGCATTGCTTTCCTGCAGCCATCAGGTCTCATTTTCTTTGGTGAATTTCAGAAAAAGTTTCGGTGTTTCATCGTCGTGGATTATAGAGCGCTTTGATTACTTGGATCCACGGGCTGATGAAGCTCAGATCGACAGGTTCGCTAGAGTGTGGCTCTGGCACTTCTTTGGTGCTTTCCTCTTCCTAGACGCCTCGGGCAACACCATCAGTTGGATCTTCCTTGACATACTACGCCAGCTGTGGGAGAACATAGCGGCGTATAGCTAGGGCAGCGTAGTCCTAGCATGGACGTATCGACAGCTATGCGTTGCCTGCCGTCGCACCTCAGGGTATGCGAACCTTGGGGTTGCTCCTACCTACTCCAGGTTTGGTGTTGGGAACGATGACCCGTTGGGAGGCCCCTTGCTACTGGTTTACCAGTAAGTACTTTGGTTCACTATATTCTTCGAGACAGTTATATATGATGAAATTATTAATGGCTAATTCATTATCGTGTTCAATGTAGCAATGGAACGGGTAGGATACACTCCCTACAACTCTATATATCTGGACGGAAGCAGAGTTAGTTAGAGGGAATGCGAGGCGCAAGTACAGGGAGTACACGGACGGTCTCAACGTCCTGACACAGCACCAGGTTACGCTCTCTTTACTATCATACATGTGTCTTGTTCGATGTACACTATATCACAACCTCACTCAATTATGAAATGTTCAGGTGCATTAGTGTCCTTGGGATGCTCCGGAGCTCGAGTACTATCTGAGTCCTATCACTAGGGATGAGTCAGACGAGTATCGCTGCAACGTCCCTCTTATTTTCTTCCACGTGGTCGAGATTCACTTGCCCATCAGGGTTTGCAGGCAGTTTGGAAGAATGACAGGCTACCCACCACCGCTTTACTCCACCAACCAAGAATTGCACGGATGCGTTATCGATTAATAACAAAGCTACAATTTAGAGGTATGTGTGGTACAACTAACAATCATTTTGTTGCAGGTATGACCGCAGGAAGAGGTATAAGACCAAGGATTGGCGCATGACACACAACGCGTACATCCAGTTGTGGTAGAACAGGGACCGACAGCCGGTCCATGCGAGTCCCCCACACGACCAGCACACCTTCGAGGAGTACCTGCGGTGGCTTCATAGGTCTACGAGGACACATATTAAGCCCCCATACACTGAGAAGGCGATTAACGAGGACTCAGAGGACGATGTGATCAAAGATGTGTACAACATTGCCACTAGGGCCGACACACAACTACAGAGAGCCCCGCTTCAAAGATACGTGGTAAGATACTCGAATGGTAGAATTTGTTATCCATTTGGTATTAAGTATGTTTACTAAAACTGTCCAACCGCGTTTCTGTACCCAGGCGACACAATTATCAAGGATGTCCAATGAAGCAGCGTTTCGGCTTCACGAGTCTAGAGGGCAGGGGCCAGGCGTTCTCGAGGCTTTTGTGGAGGTAAACATAAACTTATCCGTTCCAAAAACATTTCTTTAGTATATATGCGTTTGAGAAATGCACTAACTTTAACGTCTATTTATGCAGAAGGTGAAGCGAAGCTACAGGAAGTTAGCTCAGAAGCTGAGCTGTATGGACACTCCTTGGGTGGAACTGGCAGTCCCAACGCGGTCGGGTGGCACGTCTTCTGGCTCTTTGAGGATACTAGCTGGCTCTTCTCAGCCGGTGACAGGTGCCACTTCCGCAGTGCGTACACCACCACATCATAGCGCTGGGAAGAACCCTGCAACCGAGGACGACGACGACGACGACGACCCCCTTGGGCTTCCGCAGACAGCACCACTAGTGGGATGATTGGCCGCAGGACGAGATCAACATGTCTCAGCTAGGTGGTGCCCCGCTTAGTACCAAGGAGCCTCACAGGTACTAACAAAGGTAGTTTCTTTAAATACGTAGGCTCCATGAACTAACGATCATAAGATTATAAGTAATCGTGCATATCATATACTTGTAGGGTACGAGCCGTACACACCGGCAACGCGACCACACCGACATTGGATACACTCCTAATGTGTTGCCAACAAATCCAAAGACACAGAGGCGTCCGAGGGATCCTTACACTCCTGGGTCTTAGTTTGTTATGTCGAACGAATATTGTCGTTCGAAACTTGTGGGCTTAGTTGGTTATGTTATGTCGAACTTATGTCTAACAAATGAAAATGTTATGTGGCAGCTTGTCAACTTGCGCACGGACTTCATTCATTTGCTTCATATTCATTTCAATGCACCGCGGCAGCACTGCCGGTGAGATTAACTAGCAACTAGTTCGGGAACCGGCAGTCTCGGCGTATCTCGCCGCCGGTGGCTGACGTCTTGACCCCGATCCTCCCAAGCTTGGTCATCACCGCCACGAAATCGCCGATGAAGGCACCCTGGTTGGAAGCGTAGTAGTCGACCGTGCTGCGCGACCTCATGTCGGACTAGAGCACCTGGTCGGAGCCCACCGGCGAGGGGTCAAGGAAGGCGAAGCCGTTGGGGTCGGAGCTGCAGGTGTCGTTCAGCTGCGACGCGAAGCCAGGGTCCATGGTCACGTCGCTGCCGATCCTCACCGACAGCAGCCAATCTTCTGTCTGTGTCTAGGTCCTGCCGCGCCGTGGGCTATCGCGCGGCAGTGACGTGCCATGATCCGTGGCGCGACAGACCCTGCCACGTCACCGGTCAGCAGCCCCGATCGTTGCCATGTCATCCTCCTGCCGCGCCACCATGCATGGCGCGGCACAGGCGTTTCGCTGTGCCATGGCAATAGACGCGGCTAAAAGTGTTAGTTTTGAAAAAAACAGTGTTAGATTGTCGACACGAAAATTTCGTCCCGCGCCGAGGGCACACGAGCAAGCCGGAAGGGTCCGCTCGATGGATCTGGAGATCCGCCTAGCTTCAGCGCAAGGATGGTCGATCCTACGCATTCCTCTCGAGACGTGCCAGTCAATTTGACCCTGCAATTGACAAGAAGAGAAAGTTTATCAGTAATTTAGGGCAGAACTTACCGGTGTTGCCAGATAGTCCCGAATGTGCGGCTTCTGAGAGCCGATATGGAAGGAGATCGACTAAATAGACGATTCCAGCATATTCGTAAGAATAAATCAGTTAAAGCTCATGTGGTTGTGCAAGAAGAATTGATTATCACTCAGGATAGATCTCGTTATTTAGACAAACATTAGTCAATTGCAATAAGATATCAACAATGATTAATTTATGCTAAGCCAATGACTGCAAGTAACCGAACCCCTTTTATATAAAAGAAACAGTTCATCACCATTCAACCATTTAATAAAGATAAATCTAAGGAACATATTAGATCTCATCTATCGCTATGACCAGTGGGGCATGAGGCAGAATCATGTAGACCGTAGAAACAACAATAGACTCGACGACCCTAACTTATTACTAATATCAGTGGGGCATAAGGCAGAATCATGCAGGTCGTAATACAATAATAAGATCATGGGGCTAACACATCTTTCAACCTATCCCTACTTCAACGATCTCGTGATGTGAACTGTTCGTGAAAGTGTTCGATATCGGCTAAAACAGCCGATTCAGACATAGCGCACAGTTAAGGTCATGCCATCTTAGGAACAGATCTACCAAATAACGATCCTCACTCCACGGTGCTAACAGGGGGGTGTGAGGCAGAATCACACAGGCCGTGATGATGGGCCATGGAACAGTTTTCGCTAGCCAACAGATCTACTCAAGATCAGACATGCCTTAACCACACGCTATGCACGATCAAGATTGATATAAAACAGCCGATAAAACATAACACATCCTTTAAAGTGCAGATTAGATCAGTTTAGATTAACAAACGATGGGTTAAACAAGATATAAGGTCGATCTACATCAATCCCAATCGGATGAAGAGATATTGTTGTAATTAAATAAATAATGGAAGCAATAAGCAATATCGGTAACTTAATAAATCTATCCGAAGGAACGCCACCCTTAGATAGAGCCGATAACTTGACCTTAATCTAGTTCGAGCAGTAGAGGTCGACCGGATCGATGCAGCCGTACTTAAATTAGACAAGAGTCGATAACTAGCTTATACCAGAGTCGCAGTGGAGGTCGACCGGATCGATGCAGCCGTACGAACAGAAGTATAAACCATGATGGTACTTACATACAAGCAGTGGAGGTCGACCGGATCGATGCAGCCGTACTTGCTGAAGAACTCGTCGAGATCTACTCTACTCCTACTCCTAAGGGGTGGCCGGACCCGAAAAAGTAAGTAACTTGTATTGGATTGATTGTGTGTCTTTTACAATAGTCGGGCTTTGATATTTATACCTGGGACCTGCGCATGACTCCTATCTAAGCACGACTCATCATAATCTTTGACCCTACAGAAAACATTCCTAATTTAAGATAACTTGGACTCTAATCTTTTTCTTTTTTAAGTCAAACATGTCTTGTCTCGGCACCGATCGTAGTCTTTGTCGTTATCTGCTGGCGCTATCCGAAGAAAGCCGATTCCAGTTTTGCATTTGAATCAGCTGATACCGACCTGCACGCGATTGATTCCTCGATGACATGATCTTGAAAGTTTTTAAGTCCCTGCGACTGATCTTCCAAATTTTGATGTAAAAATAGATTTAAAATTAGTTTAAAAAAGTGTTAAAATTAAAAAAAAAATCTCCACACGCTACTAGCATCTCGGCCGGCGCGCTAGGCCCATGCCCATCACGCTCTTGTGGACCGCGCGCGCTTCGCCCCGGCTTGTCTTGGCAGAAAGTCAGAAAACCGGTCGTTGGCGACGGCGACGTGACGAGATAGACGCAGACGAAACTCAACCATCTCCTCTCCTTGCATTGCTGTCGGTTAAGCCCTCGTTTAGTTCGGCGCGGAATCGGCGCCGTCAGAGTTACTGTAGCCACAGTAGCTACTGTAGTGTTTCGTTTGTATTTGGTAATAATTGTCCAAACATTGAATAATTAGGCTCAAAACGTTCGTCTCGTAAAGTACAACCAAACTGTGCAATTAGTTTTTGATTTCGTCAACATTTAGTACTCCATGCATGTACCACAAGTCTGATGTGACGGGAAATCTTCTTTTTGCATAGTGCCAAATTCTGGAAATTGGGGGAACTAAACAGGCCCTAAGTCAAAGTAGTACATTGCACCTTTGTTCTGTAGTACAGTAAGTACTAATAACTTCACAAGCTTAGCTGTAAGAATAATCCATGCATCTAGAAGCTAAGCTAATTAACGCATCAGAGTGAGACGCTGAGTTAACCACCAGCAGGCAGCAGCAACCTTGGTGCCGCGTGTTCCAGAAGCACGTTTTCTGCGCATCTCATTCAAGGGTACGTAGTTTCTTTGTCATTAGATTAGAAGCTTTGTACGTATATCATCACAGGTTGTTGCAGGATGTACCTCAACGTAACTTTTGAAAAGATCATGCGCAGAAAGAGATAAGATCATGCGTAGATAGAGAAGACCACCGAAGTATTTTTTTTCCCCAATTATTAAACGGCTCTTTTGAATGGCAACCATGTCGATGCGACAGATATCGGATCAAGGAAACTTTGGCAGACTGAAGAGTGAGGAGGATCGATTATTCGATTAGCATGGGCACTAATCCCTGCAGACTATTAATCATATTCAAAGTGCTCAGAAGACAAAGGAGTAAATAGCACCCAACATACAACAACTCATATGGGTGTATCATTTTGGCTCTGTTTGTTTGTCTTATAATCTGTATTTTTTAGTTTATTTTTTCAGCCGAAACAATATTTTTCTTTCACAACAAATCAGCCAGAACAATGTTTCGACTTGTTTTTTCAGCGAAGCGAACGGGACTCATATGGGTGTATCATTTTGGTCCAACAAGTTGAAAAACGTGCAAATAGAGGGAAAAAACTTGTTGAATGCGCGCTTATGTGTGGTCACATGTGTACCATACAACGTATTTTGCCACCATGGTAGGTGACATCGACTGTTTTATGCACACAGCGCCGTGACTTTCTTCCCCCTTATCGTCTAGGTTCTATGCGGTTTGTTTCCTTCTTTCTTTCTTTCTGTTACTCATTCGTTCAACTGAGGACTTCCTATAGTATCGTAGCAGTGACCGATTTTTTTTTTCTTTTTGGCCCTTTTTTTTGAAATGTTTTCATAAATATGTCCCTGGCGGTATCCTTAAAAAAAAATAGACCCTGAGCTCGGTGCCGTACCAATTGGCACTGAGCTTACATGTCTCGGCGCCATAGTCATTGGCGCCGAGGTCCAATGTTATTTTCTGCATGGCGTTGATGTGACTGCTTGTGTGGCGTGAACGTGATGCCGGCTTGGCGCCGTGGATCTTGGCGCCGAGCTTCGACTGGCGCCAACCTGATTTACAGGTGCAGCCGTCTGGCAACTGGAGAGACAGATAGGGCAGAGGAGTCCTAGCACGAGCATTGAAAAAACAAACATTCATTTGTGAAAATTTCCTCTCGTACACGTGTATCAAGGATAGCTTTTTCACCCTTCCTGTTGTGCACAATGGTCTGTAGTATGCATGTCATGCTTCAACCTTTCTACTGCTTACTTCAATCTTTCTACTACTCCATAGTTTCTACCAACAGCAATGCACATGCATAAATCTTTCTACTACTCCATAGTTTCTACCAACAGCAATGCACATGCATAATTTAGAGCAGTGTTATATTAAAGTTTGTTAAGTTAAATCAAATTTATATAAAAAAATATATGAAAGCAAAACTCGGAAAAAGGGATCTAAGTAGGTTTAAAGAAAAATATTAATAACATTTATATCTCCAAATAAGTTTCTCATAAAAGTAGGTTCAATGATCTATCAAATGGTTTAACTTAAATACTAACTCCATCTTAGAAAGAATATAATTCTAGCACAGTGTCATATTTTAGTATTTTATTATAAAAAATGCATGTATGTTGCAATGGAACACACAATTTATTGAATGGTCACTTACACGACTTTTGGCTCAAAATTTATATATTTAACTAAAGTGATATGTGTTTCAATTCGTCTTTAAATCTTGCTCTAACTCAGACAAACATGAAAAGATTGGAGATTTATCCAACGATGCGTCGTATTTTAATTCATGTTGCGATTGAACTCCACGGGCCATGCTCATATAACTTCAGATCAATTATTTTTTTGATCAAAATCTGAGACATCTGAGTCCCCTCATTTGAAGGGAGAAAAAAGAATAGAAAACAATGTTAGACATAGACTACTCGGCCGTAGAAATAAAACAAGAAAACATGTATCCCTCATGTCTGCATTTTTTTTTAATTTTAACATACACAGTTAAAAACATAGGTCATACAATGGACTATCTGCAAGTTGTTTGATGTTATGTATTTAGCCAAAATCAACAATGAATATCATTTTATATAGTATTTTCTTTCCATCCGATAGAAAACGGATCAAGCATAAATAAGATGAACATCGTTACAGTATTTTTTAAACCCATAAATATAAGTCATATACATTATATGCAACCACAATATTTTTAAAAACATTTGGTAAATCAGATTTTTCCTCCTAGTTAAAAAGAAAGAAAGGTCAAAAAAAGAATGAAAGATTTTTCCCCCATGGCTCCTTCTCCGCAACCAGCAGCAGCGGACGCGGCTGCACGCGACCCCTGATGGCTCCTTCTCTATAACTGGCAGCCGCGCCCACGCTCGTCTTCCCAGCTAGTCGAAGCAAGTTGTCCCAGCAGCTTTTCGGACGCGGCCGCCCAACGGTGGCTCAAGCTTGATTTTTCCGCATGCTGCACCATATCCACGTCTCGGTGGCCACCGTCGTTCGCTCCTGCACGTAGCACTCCTTGATTTATGTCTTGGTATGTTCTATTCGATTCGGTCTAGTTGTCCATGATGTATTGGAATAAATATCATTAGATTTATTATGAAATATATTTTCATAATAAATTGATTCTAAGTCATAAATTTAAATACGATCTACTAGAAACTTAGTTAAATATGAACCATTTAACTTAACAGATACAATGGCCTTATATTCATTAGAAACTTTAATCAAGCTACTCAACTCTGCTCATGCTCACAGCCGGGGGCAGGGCTGGTGCTGCCGTGCCTGCGCGGTCCACCGTGCACAACACTCAGCCTGTTCGCTTGCTCGTAAACGATCGTAAATTTCCAGCCGGGAACAGTGTTTTTCTCTCACACCAAACCAGCCAGCAGTAAATAATACACGATACGATACGGCCTCCCGAACAGGCTGACTAAGCTCTCATCGATACGCGTGCACGAGACGCTCGTGCAAGCACAGGACTCCTATCCTCTTTCACTCTCCAGGCGTGCCCATGCAGCTGGACTAGCTAGGCAGTCGTGCGCTCTCTCTCTCTCTCTCTCTCTCTCTCTCTCTCTCTCTCTCTCTCTCTCCACGGGTATGTCTATCATCCTGCCATATCCTGCATGCAGTTGCCAAGGGCTGCGCCTGCAAGTCAGGTTGGCGCCAGGCGAAGTGGCGCCGAGCTCAGCGCCAACACCCATGGCGCCGAGCCGGTGCCACGTCCACGCCACGCAAGTAGCCACGTCAACGCCACACAGAAAATAACCTTGGGCCTCAGCGCCAATGACTATGGCGTCGAGAAGTGTAACCTCGGCGTCAATTGCTACGGCGCCGAGCTCGGGGTCCAGAAAATGAAAAGAAACCTCCAGGGGTCTAAATGTGAATATCTTTCGAAAAAAGGGTTAAAAATAAAAAATTCGGTAGCACTGATAATGGAGCCACAATGATGTTTTCTGGTGGTTGTATTCACTCAAAATGGATTTCATTTATTTGGACTAATGCGCAGTGTCGAGTTTAAATTTGAGTCGTTCCTTAGACGAGAGATCATCACCTATCCCAATGTACAATAATCATAAATCAACTCTGCGGTAGCTTCGGAGGTCATAGTCGTGGGCGCCGTAGGAGGCAATGGGGTATAAACTTGTTTCATATTGCCTACAGGTGCCCGTACCCGATAGGGTACTAATTCTCACGCACACTCATCTCCAAGCAGGTAGCAAGTACCCGCGGGTTGTCCATACTCGAGAAAAAACTACATCAGTAACATTATCAACACACAGGAACAACATATGTTGAGTATATGGCATAATGACCAAATAACCTATTAAGATTATCACAAAGCAGTCATAAAGAGAGACATGGTTCTTCGGTTCATTTATGAACTCTCTTATCTTCACTCATGGGTTTAGCTTTGATCACTTTTTGACCTATCATTCAATCAGATTGCATCCATGTTAATGGCGTGGCATACTCAAGAATGATTGGATACTTCACATTGCATGACTCCTCATGTCTTAATTAGTTCATTGGTGTTAATCCAAGTATTTTAGTCCTTCACCCCAATTTTGGTTCTTGGTACCAAGCTGTCTCTCGCTTCACCCTTACTTAGTCCCTGGAAATCAAATCCTTGCTTAACTATTTGCCCTATTTGGCCATTCTCGGGTCAAGCTTTACTTTACATCAACAACAGGCACACATGTTTTGAGATTCCAATTTGCCAAAAACCAATTCACGCGAATCGTCAATGACCATAAATATGCATAACATTCTACTTCATCTCATTTGAAATCTGAATCATTGATTTCTAAGAATTGTGTAATCTTCGGTATTCATTTTATTTGTTTTCATCTGTTCATTCATAGACAAGGATGTCTATTGATATTTCCTTTTAATCTTCTTCAACATTTTCCAATGAAACCAATTCCATATCATTTTCATCATGCCACTTGATTTCTTCATATAGCTTGACACGTCTTCATAGATTGCTTGGCAAAATGAATACAATATCTCAATATCACGTAGGTAGGCTTTCAAACAAATGAGACCACAGATTTGCACATGTTCATGTCTCTTCTTTGTTTATCACCTTTGCTTGTCATCTAGTCAAATTTAAACATATAATATGATTAATCTTTGTCTGTATACCATTTTTAGCGCTAATGGATCCAAATAACCTCTAAATAAATAAAGAAAGAAAGAAAAAAAAGAAACGGGAAGGGGAAATAGGGGTGGGATGAAACCACTTCCAGTAGCGCAAGCGACTTGTCACTTGTACCGGGCCCTGCCTTAGGCCCCGTTCGCGTGCCTTTAAACCCGGCTTGATCCGCTTTTTTTTTTCATCCGAAACAGTGTTTTTCTCTGACAAATTCCTCCAGCATTCCTCCAAACCATCCAAATTACTCCAGAATTCCTCAAAGCGAATAGGCCCTTAGTTGGCTCCTGGCATTTCCTATCATTTTTCAATCAGAAAAAATGGGGACGAAAAATCATAGGTCTGGGGATGAAATGGAGAACATCCATATGATTTCAGTTTCAGTCCGTGATCAGTGCAGTGATGAGAAACAAAAATGAGAATTACGCTTCCATAATCTAGTGGACATGTGTTGGCCACAAAAGAACTCCGGCTTAGGGCCTAGTTCAGCTCAGTTGATTAGCTAAAGGCAGAGCGCACTAGATGCCTTGCTTGCGGTGGCAGAGGACGCAAAGCACCATGCCTGCGGGCTGCCGGGGCATGCATGGCGCACAAGATGATGGCATGCATAAAAGCAAAAGATGGAAAGGAAACGGAGAAGAGAAGATTGCCCACCATCTGACTGCAGACAGAGCTGAACAATCCAGCTAGCGCACGGAACCGTCTCTGTGCACGCCGCACGCCACGGTGACCGCAGCAAATGCCGGCCCGCTATCCGTGCGGCACCGCGGCGCGCACAGGGCTGGTGGCGCCGTGCGCGCCCATCGCCACCACCAGGGGGCGGCGGCGGGGGAGCCAGGCGATCCCCACCAGCAGGTGGTCCCGGCGAAGGGACGAGGGTGGGCGCCGGCGTGGCGCTGGCGCTCGCGCTGGGCGGCGTCTCGTGGACGGCGCGCGGCGGGAGCACTGGCGCCGGCCCCGTCACGCAGCCGGCCATGGTGTGCGCCCTCAACGGCGTCACCGACGCCGCGCTCCGCGCCTCCGCGGAGCAGCGCGGCGCGGCGACCATGAAGACAAGCGTGGACGCGCTCTCCGACTCGCTGTTCCGGCGCGAGGACTCGCCCAGGGACCGCGCCACGCTCATGGACTTTGAGCAAGTCACCAAAGAGGTGTGCCCCTTTTTTCTACTCGCGTGTAGTGCAGGCCAGTGATCGGTTTCACAGCCACCGGCTGATGCTAACGTTGTGGAGTTCGTGCGCAGCATATCACCGACAGGGGGAAGCTGACGAGCCTGCTGCAGAAGGAGTTCTCGGCTTCCCGCGACTCGGAAAGGAAGCTTGACCTCGGATTGCTGCTCACCGACGTTCTAATCAATCAGGTGACCTGCCACATTTTCATCATGCTTCCTCCATTGGTGATTTGAGCTAGAGCCCTATTTTCGACATGCGTCGCAAAGAGACTGGCAGAGGGCGAAAGAAGTTTGCCAGCAGCTCACAGGTCGCTACCAGCGTGACTCGAGGCCTTACCTTCACTTGGTAATGTTTCTACACGTCTTGGGTTTGAGGGTTTCTGAACTTCTTTGGTCTGAATCTGAATACGCTACATGTTTTCTTCAGGCTGTGGTCAACGTGATGATAGCAGTGGAAGCCATGATGTCCCCTGACACCGCCACCACCGACGACATCGAGAAGATGACCAAGACCGACATGGACGCCTGGAAGGAATTCATGAACAAGAGCGAGCTGGCCAAGGGGTCAGCAGATTCCACCGCCTGATAGCTGATATAACACCGTGGTTGCAGTGCAGTTTGCCTGACGCTGAAGATTTCTGTCGAGTGCTGACTGATCCAGGGATGACTGATGAATCTGTGTGTCTTCTGATTGTCAAGTCGTTTCAATTCCAATGCCTGTCACTAAATTTTCTATTTTTTTTACATTGTATATTTTATTTACAAAAATGTTCTAGTTTGTCAATTATTACCCTGCAGTATGCCAACATATGTACACACACCCGTGCAAACAAAATTTAAATAAAAAGATAAAAAAAAGAATGGGCCTGCATTTTGCAAAGGCCTTAGTCAGCAGACTCCCCCCACATCTTGAGAAGATACCTCTCGCAGCTGCTCCCGGCGATGTCTCTCGAGGATGCCATCCTGGTGCCGCCCTGCTGCTTCCCTCGGCCGCCGCCGCCGCCGCCGCCAGGCTTGAGGTTGTGCCGGTACTCGACGGCGATCTGCTCGAACACCTCGACCTCGAACATGTTGATGCTCACCTTGGGGCTCATCTGGTCCCTGACGTAGGCGAACGCGAGCTGGTCCCGCGGGCTGAACGCCTCCAGCTCGTTGAACAGCAGGCAGGAGAAGAGGTCGCTGGCCACGCCGTGCCTCCGGATGATCACCGCCGTGTCCGGCACATCTGCAGCATGGCAAGACAACACGTGCAGTGATCATGATCCAAGATTCTGAAATTTTGGACGGATGTGTTGTTCTTGTTGCATCAGAACAGAACATGGCAGCATGTGTCATAAATCTTGTTCGTTCCGTCGAACAAGAAGATATCAGAATCAATGCTGCCGTGGACTCGTCGTGTCTCCGTCCGGCGTCTGCATTTCTTACCCGACGGATATGGAAGCTTGCTGGGGGACCATGGCTGCAGGCCGTTGGCGCAGTAGGTTTCCATCTGCGCCCTGACGGCGTCCACGTCGCCGCACTTGCGCCACCGCGCCGTCGCGAAGGCCTCCTCCATGGTGTGCCGGTTGAAGGGGTGCCTGGACACCGCCACGTCCACGCCTCGCGGACCAGGAGCGCGTGCACCAGGAGCGCCGGGTCCACCGTGAGCTGCACCTTGGCGTCCACCCACACGCTGAACCTGGCGTTCGGGAACAGCCGGTGCAGCAGGTGCTTGGCGACCACGCCGTTCATCGCCGGGTCCTCGTAGGGGAGGCGCCCGCCGCCGGCGCGACGGCCCAGCGTCACCACGCGCCACGCGCCGACGGTGGTGTGTTCGCCGCCGCCGCTGCGGGCGTCGCGAGCAGGAAGGACGCCCTGCCGCGCCAGGACCCTGCGGGTGGCGTCGTCAATGAACAGGAAGAAGCACGCCGTGCGTAGCGTCTCGGAACCCAGCCCCCTGGGCTGCCGGACCTTGTCGTGGTCGTTCATGATCGCCGACGCCACCACCACGCCCCTGCACTTCTCCATGGCCAATCTGTCTGAAAGCCGTCAACGATAAATATTCAGTGGTGTTCTTTATGATTGCTCCGCGACAGCAAAAGGTACTTGCGTATCATTTGGCTTGCATCCGAAGGCGAAATAATGACGCGCGATTACGAGCACGATCGCGGCGAAATCTCGAGTTCTTCATACGTGTGAATGCGATTAATAAGATCAAGGAGCTCACCATGTTCTGGGACGGGAAATTCCCTGAAGAACCCACAGGGAATCGCCACTTGGTCGTCGGTGTGGCTGAAGAAGGATCTCCGTTCGTCGGTGGAGAAGTTGCCCGCAAACGTGCCCCTCCCGCCGCTCTGGTACCGCAATGCAGGGGACGCCGAGGTGTTGCGGCAGAGGCCATGGATCTCTTCCAAGGCAGTCTTGTGGTCTGCTGAAGCAGTGAGTGTAAAAGATCTTTTTTAAGGGGGAAAAAAGAACACCTGAGGATCACTACAACTACCAAAGACCGTATGCATGGCAACTGACATGATCCGAGATTTTTGTTCCACAAACTCCAAGCCAAATGAGAAAACGCCAAACCAAACTTCATCCGCTGCAAACTGTAATTCGTTGACTTTTTTTTTCTTACGCTGTTATAAACGTAGATATACCACTAAACTATGTATTTGGTAAAGTAAAAACGAACTAATAACACATTCGGTTAATTTGGTTCGTTTTCGTTCTTTGGTTCGTGAAGAAAGACTTACTTACCTTGTGCATGTGAGAGAAAAATACCGTTCTATTTGGAAATTTACGATCGTTACTGACAATGCTCACAACCAAACGAACAGACTGTAAGATTTGAAACGGATGGAGTATACAGTAGCTGTAAATTAAATCTATCCAAAATGAAACGAACAGCCACGGCGATCAGGCTGACTTGTCGAAGGCGATGCGGACGACTCCGATCGTTACGGGTCATCATCAACGGCCACGCCCGGCCCGATGCGACGAAACACGAAAACGGGAAAGGAAGATGCGCCACGCACGCAACGAGAGAACGAACGGCCACGGGTGCATGCAGTGCAGTGCGGTGCCGTGCAACATCACTTGCCGGACGAGAAGGACAGTCGGAGACCTGCGAAGGCGACGGGGTTGAAGCAGAGCGCGCGGGGGGTGGGCAGGGCATGCCTGTGCTCGCCGTAGCTGGGCGGGTACCGGAAGAGCGGCTTGGGCGGGGAGGGGAAGGGCAGGAGGCGGAGGCAGCCGCGGCGGCCGGGGTCGGTGAAAGAGACGTAGAGCGCGGGCGGGAGCGTGGTGAGGAGGTAGAGCAGGGACAGGCACAGCAGCTTGGACTGCAGCACCGGGGGGCTCCGCACGCTCACCGGCCACCCCATGCCACGGCGGGGCCGCGGGGACGCGGCGGTTCTGGACGCGCAGTGCGGCGCGGCGGTTGGTTGGCCTTGGCTTGGCTCTGCTGGCCCTTGCTCCGCTCGACCACTCCTCCTGATCAGGGCGCGCGAGGACCGGGCACTGAGACTCTGAGCGCGAGTGATACTAGGAGTTGGTTGCAGACTGAGGCAGTGCCAGTGACCGTAGTAGCTTTCGGCTTTCCCAGTACTCATTTTGCGTCGTATGCATGCAGCCTCCCCCCGGCTCGGCTGTTGCGGACGCCTCCTGTTTCTCAACTGCTTAGAGTAAATTCAATCTTTAAATTTGAACCACTATATCTCTATCCAGAGAACTATCTCATGTACATTCTCTATATATCTCTTATATATAGATTTTCCTATGTTTTCGTTCTCTATACTCCATTAACTTATCATAATTGTCATTGTATGAAAAAGTTCTTTTTGAAAAATTGCCATATATTGAATATAGAGAGTGGTGTAGCCTCTCCTTAAGTGGAGAGCACGAAAGATGATTTTAGAAATTCGAAGATATGGAGAATGATTTAGAGAGTTTATTAAAGTTTTTTTTTTGTTTTCTAAATTTTGTGATAAACTGCCATAAAGAGATCCTTTTAGAGATGCTCTTAGGGTACTTCGGTAGTGCTATCAGTAGAGTAGTTCCATTCTATCTCTTTTCAATCTCCACATACTTACACAGATGCGATAATATTAATATACACATCCTTCATCTTGAACTTTTGGGATAGAGGATGTGCTAATAATACCCCTGCATCCTAAAATAAAGGTGTGATCAAACTTTGACCTCTGATTTTTCTCAGAGTAAAATACATTGGTGGTAGTAAACTGAGTAAATAGTGTCACCTAGGTTCTAAACTTTTATTTTTCTTGATTTTTGGATTTCTAAAAATGTCCCAGGCTCCACTACCGATAAAATCTAAACGAGTTTCGACCTGCTCCGTTCGCCAATGTGGCATGCCGACTAGCGATGACGTAATATGACATGTTTGGTACAATAAAGCTTACAAAACAGTGTTATCTAGGTCCCAAACTTCCAAAATTGCATTTATATATAGCCGTGCCATAAAATGTGATTACAAGCAGAATTAGTTTTATCATTATTGCTTACAAGAGGCACATTGTTATCCAAAAGTAAACGTAGCTAGCGCAGAAGAGCACGAAATACTTAATGCTAGCATAGGTGCATCATGCACGTCCTTTCCTAAACGCCTCGCTCAGTGCCTTAAAGCACGTTTGAAATCGCATCACATACTGGTGGCGGCGGCAGCGGCGTCGTCGAACAGCATCCAAATCTCGTTGACCCTGCCGCTGAACTCGAAGGGCGAGTTGTACTGCGCGACGGTGTAAGGCGAGGCCGGGTCGGCCCTACGCGCGTCGTTGACGGCGGCGGCCCATCTGGTGCCCTGGAGGCTGGCGTCGAGCCGCGCCGCCTGCTCCCCGACGTCGGCGTCCGCCACGAATCCCCCGAAGCGGCGCACGGCCGCGTACCTTGCCCCGGCCCAGCGCTCCACTCGCAGGCCCTCAGCCGGCGGCGGGTCCGCCTGGTTCTTGGCCGGCACATAGAAGCTGATGGCGAAGGAAGAGGCGCAGAAGGGCCCGTCACTGGGCGACACCCGCGTCAGCACCGGCGCCGTCATCTCGATCGTTCTCGTTGTACGCGTTTTTGCCCTGGATGTAGTTGAACAGTCTGCACGCACACACACGCAGTGTGAGGGCTTTGATGCATATGGCTAATTACTAGCGTACTAAAAATTAGCCGGCTATAGTTGATTAGCTAGTTGACTAATATCTAGTTAAAGACTTGACTAAAAAATAACTCATCTATTAGCCTCACTGGGAACTAGTTTTGTCTATTTTTTAAGCAAAGAATTTTACCTATTTTTTAGCTGGCTATATGATTAGCCCTTGTATCAAACATGCCCTCATTATTTTTATTTTATTTTTGAGCAAAGGCCCTCATTAATTTTTAGCCAGTGATTAGACCAGCGACAGCCACGGCTACGGCCTACGAGACCATATTATCTCTCTGGGCTTGGGCTCTGGCCCACTTGAAGGTGGCCCAATAAGGAACGCAAGCGTGCGTGCTTACTGCTTAGTGCTACTGTGATGTGACGGAGGCGAGAGGTCGCTTACTGGAGGAAGCCGATGCGCGTGGCGGCGACGAAGGAGATGTCGTCGATGGGCGCCGTGGTGATCCACATGGCGTCCGTGTACCGCCGGATCTCGAACCCGTTGGCGCTGTCCACCACCTCGTACGCCGGGCACTCGATGCGCTCGCACGTCGGCGGCACCGCCGCGGCGGTGGCGACGAGCAGCGCCGCGGCGACGGCGAGCAGGCTGCCACACCGCGCCATGATCTTGCTTTGCCTGCCTGCGCTGCTGCTACTGGTGCTGGATTGGGATGGGGTCTGGCGCTCGATCTCCGTCCGTGCGGCTGGGGATCGGCGGTGATAAATACCTCTGCTTTGCCCGCGGCTCAGGATGCTTGTGGCGTGGGCGCTTCCACGTCGCTGGTTTTCGAGCGCTTGGCCATCGTTCGAGATCTCGTGGTCTTGCTAGAGTCCACAGGCGTGAGGTTAGCTGCAAGAGCACGGAGAAAGCACCCAGTTTTGGTGGTTTCTGAGATTTTTTCTTGCTTCTGGCTTCTGGTCGAGCCGCTAATTGTGGGTTACACCGGCATTGCAGTTGCAGATAGGAAAAGAAAGTACGGGCAACATATATTTTCCATTGATTGGAGTACACCAGCTGACAGTTACCCACACTGAAACATTATTTGCAGTTCCTTTCAGTTTCAGCTTGCAGGCATCTGAAGTTTCGAGCTTATTTTCCCAGAAAACGTACAGAAAACACTCAAACAGTAAAAAAAAATCCAACTCCGCATTTCAGAGGGGCCTTCGTCTGTGCTATAAATAAAGCACGCAAGCGAGCAACTTCGGTGGTGTTGCAAGGGTTGGTGAGCTTAAATTGCAGGACTGATGCTTCGCTGATTGCTGGTGAAGCAAGGAGCTCATGGCCTACAGTTATGTACTTGTTCGCTTCTTGGTTTTAACCAGGCTTATTCAACCAGCAAACCATGTTTTCCTCTCACAACAAATCATGTTTTCCTCTCACAGCAAACCAGCACCGGCCAATCCAAACCAGCCCAGAAACCACGAACACGCCTGCTTGGTCTGTATTGCTGCCGTCTGTGTCAAATTCTTGTTATCCTATTAACTACCTGACAGCTATACATATCCGCAACGTGTGAATCGACAGAACTCAATTAAGGTGAACTGACTGGATTTTGTTTTCGCTCAATATTTAAAAAGGATCAATCTTGAAACTGGTTAGCTGATGAGTACTAAAAAAAACACCCCGTGACACAATTCCAAGGATGGATAGTGGATACTCGTTTTCCATTCATAAAACACTGTAAATTCAAGCAGGTAGCAGGGATACAAACATCATTATTCAGGAGACAGGACAGGTATTAGCAATTACAGCTACTACAGCAAGGAGAGTACAAGTAAAGGCTCTGTTCGGCTGATGCAGGCGGCTGAAGCTGTTTCGTTGCGAGGGAAAAATACTCTGGCCAAAAGCTCTCTGACGCCGCCGCCACCTCACTTGCTGGCAGCAGCCTTACCGGCGGTGATGGCCTCCTTATTACCGTTGGCGGCGGCGGGGGCGTCCTTGGGCTTGGCCGCCGCGTCGCCAGCGCCGGCGTCGGCGGCGCCTTCCTTGGCGAAGGCGGAGACGGGGAAGGTCCTGCCTAGGCCGGTGGGCGTCTTGAAGGTGATGTTGGACTGGTCGTCCTTGTCGACGAACATGTCGGAGAGGGTGACCCAGATGAGGAGCTCCTTGGTCTTGACCCCGGTCATGCGCTTCATCCTCCGGTCCTCGACGAAGGCGGTGACCTCGGCGGCGTACGAGACCTGGCGGCCGATCTGGCGGAACGTGTGCGTGAGCGCCTTCTTCTGGCGCAGCCACACGAAGCCCGTGGCGCGGTTGTAGCCCACCTCCTCCATGTCCGCCAGCGGCAGCAGACCCAGCGGGAGGTGCGCCTCCGCCAGCAGCTCCGTCGACTTCTCCGCGCACAGCGCCGCGCCGCTGTACACCTCCGCGCCCGCGCGGTGCGCCTCGATGGCCTGCGAACCCATCGGGGATTGAGGGGGATTCGGGATTCCGGCGAGGTGGAGGTGCAAGGGAATGGAAGGCAATGCTGGGGTGAGGCGGCGAGGCTGGATTGGATCGCTGCAGAGCCTGCTGGGGAGGAACGGGATTTATAGAAGGAAAGGGAGGGGAGGACTGGGTCGGCACTCGGCAGCAGGCTTCCCGTCCGCCCGTCGGAGTCGGCGAGGGGCGGTTGCCGGTTGGGGCGCTGCGGGGATCAGTTAAAGCGGGTTCAGTTAATGCACTGAGCCTGAGTGCGAGCTGGCGGCCTCGCCGTGGCCCGTGGCCCGTGGCGGGCGATGCGACGTGGGTGCAGCCCCGTGCAGGTGGGGCTTGCGGCTCCCGCTTCTGTTGAATCGAATGTGTTGGTGAGTTCACACCTGATGGGCAACGTTGCACGAATGCAAGACCAGGAGTCCTCAGGACCATCTTTTGGGCCTGGTTTAGATGAGTGTTAGAATCAGAATTTGGCACTGTAGCATTTTGTTTGTATTTGATAATTATTGTCTAATTATGGCTTAGCTAGCCTTAAAAGATTGGTCTCGTAATTTACAATCAAACTGTGTAATTAGTTATTTTTTTATCTATATTTAATACTCCATGCATGTGTCCAAAGATTTGATCTGATAGAGAGAGAGTGAAAAAACTTAGAATCTAAACAAGGCCTTGATTGATTTTGTACCACGAAAAGGTGAAGAAATTCAAATTAAAGTTGTCGGTTCTTTCTCCGCCGGAGCTCTTGGGTCTTGGCACTTGGCTGGTGCCTGGCCGCGTGCGAATTTTGGATGGATTTTGTACCACGAGGTTGGCTGGCGGGCGCTGTGAAATTTTTGTATTTTGGTCCTTTTTGAAAATATTTTTTACAAAAAGACCTACGCCAAAACGTTTTCTAAAAATAGACCATTTTTAGGCGTCTTAGAACATGACGCCGAGGTATGAGGGTTTCGGCATCGACCGACACGACCTTGAGGTATTGCCACGTCACGGACGAATTTTGGCCGACGGCCACAGTGGCATGGCGTGGGGTCCGAGACGTTGTCTGTCGTCACCATATGCCACAGGCCCAAGGCTGGCGGGATCGAAGGCCGAGCTATGGGCACCATCCGTGCCTGACCAAAGCTGCCCAACAACGCATCGTGGTGGCAAGAGTGGGGTCTGGGTGGGCGTCGACACGCCGACGGCGTCATGTGCCAACTCACTCAACGCCGAGGTCCTGGTCATTGATTCGCGAGGCCCCTTCTTCTTCCTCCTCCATTTCAAACCGCGGCTCTCCTCTCTCTGCTCTTCTCCCCACGCCGCCACCAAACCCTAGCCTCCAAAATCGACCCTAGGTGCCACGATCTCGGCTCCCGAAACTTCCTCGAGATAATGGTCCCTCCCCTCCTCCAATCTATCCGCGTAGATGTGCTTGCATTGTCCCTAATCATGTGGAATCATGGGTGTATGATGTTTTGGTATATTTGTGTTTACATTTGCAAAATATATGGCTTAGGATGATTGAGTGTATTGTTGTTTAACTGTTTTATGTGGTGAACATGTTAGGTTAGTTTGGTTTATAGTTATTTTGGTCATTAGGGTTCTTTGTTTATTGTAGGTGTCATTAGGGTTAGTTATTTGTTGGTCATTAGGGTTAGTATGCATTTTATTTATTTGTTGGTCATTACATTTTAATTTTTTATGACTAGAAATGATTATGTTGTTGGGGTTGAAAAAGATGAAATGATATATTTTAGTTTCTACTTATTGGATTGAAACTCCATGATATATTGATATGTGACACTACTTGTTGTGTGATGGTCAGAGATGGATAAATTAGTGAGGTTGCATCATGGAGGCCGATTGTTAGGACAAGAGATAATAGTTTGGAATTTCGGACATGTGTGAGGAGTTGTTGCGAAACACCATCTTTGACCCGCTTAGTGGAGCGAGTGAAGGTTAAGTTAGGCTGGAATGAACGAGAAGTGCATGTTCAGTTTGAAGGTGTCATAGATGTTGGGTCGTCGAAGGGTCCTCGGATCAAGCGGTTGCTCAAAATTACTAGCGAGTCTGAATGGAATGATTATAAGGCAGTTGTATTGGCCTCAGAAGTGCGATCTTTGGATTTAGTAGTAAGTAAGGAGTCTGGCTTAGGAAATGATAGCTTCGAAGCATGCCCATCTTCCCCCACTCACATAGGTTATGGTCCTTTGTCTGAAGAAGAAATACTTATCACACAACTAGGCTACGGTGGAGATGAGGAGGAGAATCCGATTGCCGATGGTGAGGGCAATCATGATAGTTATGAAGAGGATGATGATTATGTAATTGGTGATGCAGAAGAAGGTTTGGACGACGCTAGCGATGACTTTTCTATTGAGGATGAGTTTAGCGACGAAGATGATCTTAGTGGTGAAGAAGACTTTGGTGATGCTAGGGCTACGAACCGTTTTGACATGGAGATAGCTGGAGATGATGAATCCTTCGTAGGGGAGATAGTCAAGACTCGATGACGATCGACTGTTGGTCGCGTCTCAATTTTAGGGAAATAGAGATATTGTCTAGGGTCTTGCCTTTGAGAGATCCACTAGTTGGTGATTTAGAGGACCTTAGCCATGGTTCGAGGGCAAGAGTCGATGGTGGGCCAAGTGATCTTCTTCTTCGATGTTAGCGGTTGGCTCATCATACGGAAGGGCATATTATTTGCTACCATGGATGAGTTGAAATCATGGTTGTAAGAGTACTCCATTGTACTCAACTGACCTTTTAGGGTCATCATATTCAAGGAGAAGAGGTACACTGTTGCTTGTGAAGAACAACAGTGTGGTTGGAGAGTATGTGCTAGGAAGACGGAAGGTGCAAATGGAAGATTACCTCGGTGAAGCAACCACATGTTTGTGCCATCTTTGAGGCGTAAGAGAACCACACTGTTTTCAATTCTAGGTTCATTGCAAGGCGGTTATGCCCTGTGGTGAAGCATATGCCAACCATTACGGTGTCCGCGTTGGTTGAGATCATCTTCCAATGGTACAATTACTATGTCAAGTATGGAAAAGCATGGAGGGCAAAGCGGCGTGCAGTAATCGGAAATAATATTTGGAAATTGGGAAGAAGCTTATGAGTGCCTCCCCTGTAATGTTGAACATAATGAGGGTCTGTAAATCCCGGGATGCACTTCAGTATTTACCTAAGGATGGTGAAACAAGGAATGGTAGCTGGTATTTGGAAGGGCCTTTTTTAGGCGTTCAGCAACATCAAAGCATTCAAGCAAGCCCATCGTCTCAATTGATTGGGACCTTTATTACAGTGGAAATTTGAAGGCACAATGCTTATTTATATTGGGATGATGCACGAGACCAGCTTGTGCCATTGACCATTATATTGTTCGGAAGGAGGACATGGATAGTTGGTGTTGGTTTCTCGCTGCTAGTAAGACAAGTGGTAATTGGTCCGGGACGTGATGTTTGTGTGATATCCGGCGTGCATCTTTGGCATTCGGATGTCGAGAACAAGAGATTCCTGTTATGACCAAATACATCACCGGTGGTGCACCGACACCTTGCTCGAGAATCTTATAAGGCATGATCACACAAAGGACAACTTCAAATTATTTGAGGAGGTTTTGCAGCAGACAAGAGGTTCAATTATTCAAAGACAAGCTAGATGCCACGAAGTTAGCCACAAATGTTGATGGCGAGGCAATTCTTGAGCGAGTTGATGGCGTCGAAGGAAAAGTGGTCACTTGCATATGACACCGGAGGTTGGAGATGGGCTTCATGACAAGTAACATGGCAGAGATGTTCAATAGCCTTCTAAGAGGTTGTCGTGGAATGCACTGTGGATCGCTATTGCCTCATTCACCTTCTACAAGTTGAATGCTTGGTTCTTTTGAGGAAGAAGCATGCGAGGTCTCTATGGAAACAAGCAAAGCTTGGCCACTATTAGCATCTTTGAACTAGCTTTCTCAAAGAAAAGTCTAAACGATGAAGGGTTCATGTTTTGATCCGATCAACCATGGATATGAGATTCTAGAGGGTGGTGGAACTAACATTGGTGGTAAAGATCGGGGTGCTCGAAAACATAAAGTAGTGATCAACGAGAACAAGTGTACGTGTGGAAAACCGACCATATACCATAGGCCTTGCTCCCACATGATTACAGCCTGTCGCCTTAGACGTGTTGACGTTGAGGTCCCTCCCCGTATGGCCGCGGAGTTCTCTTTGAGGAACCTAATGAGCACCTAGAATCCTCAATTCGAGCCATTTCTTGACGAGAGTCAATGGCCTACTTATGATGGCCCCAAGTATGTGGCTGATCTTAGTTTACTCTGGAAGAGTAGAGGACCTAGGCGGCGGAAGCGGTTCAGGATGGACATGGACCGAGCCACGAAAGGTAGATCAACCACGAGTAAGGTTGGGAGATATTTTGTAGAGGACACCCAAAAGAGCCGTTGCTCTGGTTGCCATAAGACGGGCCACAATAAGAGAAAATGTCCTGAACTTCTTAGACAACAGGTATCCACCAAGCTAGCTAATTGAATTGCTTTGTGTAATAATGCATTGGTTTACTTTTGTTTTTTATTGTTATGTTACTTCGTACCACATATACATGCTTTAACTTATACTAATGCTTTGGCATTCCTTATGTTGCAGGATGGATCGGTTCCCCCTTCTTGATCCAAGGTTCGATGAGCACCACCGGGCTCGGAGGATCGAGAACGGAGAGGTATATTCAATAATTCATATGAAACAGTGCATTGTTCATCTTTTGCTCTATATTCCATGCTCTTTATAAAGTGACATGAACTAATACTTTTTCATGCTTGTTTTTTGCGGTGTTTTGAACGAGGCCAATGACACATGAAGCCTCACGACCATGGTCTACTGACGAGAGGTACACGCCTTATCAGTGGCGAACCTTGCTACTATTGCTTTTTGTCGCCGAGGCACGCCACCTTTCAACCCATATTATACGGCGTTGATAGATCGGTGGCGTCGAAGACACACAGCTTTCACCTACCGTGCGGGGAGATGACGGTCACTCTCGAGGACATTGCCATGATCCTTGGAGTCAAAATCCGAGGATTCCTAGTGATAGGAGACACAGAGTCTGAAGGATGGCAGCAGCGGGTTGAGCACTTCTTGGGACGCCCCCTAGCGCGCATGCTTGAGGCCGGAAAGAAATCGACAACAAAGCAATGGGGTGTCCCCGAGGTGGTTTTCGCTGCCAGCTTTCGGGAGTTCTTAACGTTGCACCGTGACATACTATCTCGGGCATTTCTTGATGAGTGGATGTTGATGGAGGAACAACATGGGCATCCATAGTCTATCGTGACAAGGCATTCGATGATTACATTGTTTGGCTTGGTCAACGAACAAGGCTTCAATTGAGGCCCGTTTGGATGAGCAAGACATTATTGACATTGCGGCGAGGATGAGGGCAACAACCCATATGACCAAGCTACCCGAGAAGGCGCAGCAAGTTGAGATCGCCCTGCGTTAAGAGCTATAAGTGACACAACTATTTCCATCTCGAGGTCTTAAGCGTGATAGAGACTTAAATTCTTATTTTTTTGCATAGAGCATGGAGATAATGAGGACGGTGGCCGAGCAAGGAAGGGCATTGATGATTCTGTAGGCGATCCCGATGAGGCCTCCAGAAACACAAAGACATTCAAGTAGCCTCCTGTCATTCAAGTGATGTTACATCTTTATATAGTTTTGCGACCAACCCCACTTACTAATAGTGCTTTCAAAATGCAGCGTGCCATGCATCGCCCAAAGGTAGCTGGACGCCTTTGATGTAGACGTGCCCCCGGATGTGGTAGTCCCCAACAGCTTGGTCTTTGGACCTTCAATTGCACACATGTTGAGGGACTTCATCTTCACATGGTGCACATGTTGGCGGGACTTCTTCTTCACATGGTGCAACAACTAGTGCAGAGGGTGGTCAAGGACATGGTCCTTATGATGATGAAGATGATGAAGGATGGGAGAGTACTATGAGCATAAGTATGATGAGATTGGCATGTCGAGCTTGAAGATGCACCCCAAGGAACTTAAGGCCCCTCCGGTTCGGGACGCCCACATACAGAGGGCCTTGAAAGTGGGATGTACACTCCAGTGTACTTGGCTCAAATTTTAGCATACACCAATTAGCTCAATATCTAAACGAACATCTTTTGATATGCTTGTTAAGTTACATCTCATTTTTGTTCCTAACTTAGCTCAATAGCCATTGAAAGTTGTTAAAATTTACTATTATAGGAAAAGAGAGATCAAGGTGAAAAGGAGCATTGGAGAAGGAACGAACTAAAAGTCGCAGACCTTGTCATATGCTTCTTTGTGCGACCTTATGTAATGTTCTATGTATCTTATGGTATGCACTATGTTTGGACTATGTTTGATATCACTATGTTTCGATGTTGAATGCGTATGTCGTGTGGTAACGACATGGACTATGTTTGATGAAGCATATCACTATGTTTGGGGAACACGCTGAATGTGTATTATATGAAATTTTGTATTCTCATGAAAACATCAACTTGTGCACTTGTGAACTGAAATGTTCATTTTTTTTTTTTGTGTACTCAAATCTCAAGGCGTCAAATCAAGACACGCCGATGGTAGGCACTTCTGGCGTTTAGTCAATTAACGCCGATCCAGACATTGGAATCTGCTGGTCCTGAAGGGACGAGGTGCCCAAGCTTGAGTAGTAAATTGACGCCGACCCTTTAGAAACGGTGTTTATTCATTTGACGCAGAGAGATAGGGCCGTGGGCTGAATCGACGACGCCCACGGCCCAACGCGTCGGCGTGGCTCGACTCAACGCCTCTGTGTTCAAACTCGGCATGGACCGACCGACTTCCAGTTGAGTGAAGCCCAAACTGGTATTTCGGTTGAGCCAAACCCTAGGGTCGACGTGGGCCGACTCAACGCCATTTTCTTTACCTCGGTAATGGGTAATGACTCGACGCCATTCTCTTTTTCTTTTTTTTGTTCTACTTCTTTTTCCTTTTCTTTTTTTTATTATTCTTTTTGGTACTCTTTTATTATTTCTTTTATTCTCATTTGTAATGTTCGATTTCAATCCCCCTATTCTTAGAGAGAGTCAAATCTTTTTTTGAGTTTTGGAATCAACCATAGTACATGAAACTTAGAGATAGGTAAACTACAATTTATGAAATAGCGAATGCACTACGATTACACTCACATGAAAACTAACAATGGCATGTCACAAACTAAACCTACCATGCCTTAGGGATTGAAAGAAACAAGTGATACATACGTTACAAAGGTACTACGATTACACACTCACATGAAAACTAACAATGGCATGTTGCAAACTAGACCTAGCATGCCTTAGGGGTTTGAGAAGAACAACTCATACAAGCATTCCACATTCGAATTGACTAACAAACAAAGGTTGATCCTAATAACGGTCCCACATATTGAACTGAGTTGCGCCTTTCCCACAGTATCCCCCAAATGACGGAGGCGGTGGCGGTGGCGGTGGCGGTGGCGGTGGAGAAGGAGGCCCATGCTTCTTATGGTACGGGCACTGGCAGTATGGATTATTGCATGGTGCCTCCTCTGCATCATTGCTGTTGTCGTCGTCCGACTTGTCCTGTTACCACTTCTGAGGCCATACTCTAGGTCAAAGATGCGCCCTCAGATATGTGATCATTGTTGATGGAGATAGATAAGAATCGATCCATCTAGTGAAGCCACGATTATCGGGACAGCTTGAATCCTAAAAACCCATCTACCAATAAGTACTACTATAAACCAAATGCAAATCTAAAAAAAAGAAGAGAGTTCAAAGGAAATACAAACTCGTGGGCATCTGGAGAAGAAACGACGGCCTCCACAGTCCAGATCGTTGTACATCCGCACAACACAATCCAAGAGGATGGCATTTTGGCCAATCTTCAATGCGCTTGTCGATGATCTAAGAGGTCTCTCACGGGTGAAGTCACTCTTCCTCTCCAAAGAAAATTCCTCTATTGGTTCTTCAAAAGAATCAGGACCCAGAGAACTCTCCCACACAATTGGAGGTCCCTTCCTCACCCCCTTTCCTCTCCCTCCGTCGAAACATTTTCCACTCGAGAAACCTCCGCTCGACATTTGCTAAAACTAAACCAGAAAATAAGTTGTGTGGATGTGGAGCAAGACATAGAGCACTATATATAGAGATGAAGGCAGGTTCACCATGAATGCTACTTGACAAAAAACTTGTGTGCATACTCATTTATTGAATCTGCAAAGGCTAGATGCTTCATCTGAAAAGCCTACAACCATGACTGCTCATTTCATCTGAAAAGGCTACACCTGTGTTTTGTCACATCATATAAATGCAGTACATCACTCTGATATTAATTCATTGCGTATACGGATACAACAGTAAACGAATCTAGGCTTTTCAGCGAGTTTTCAAATAGACTTTTCATTGATGCAACGCTACTTGTAAAAAACTGATTGCAACAAAGACAAGTAGCCTTTTCGGTGATACAACAAGTAGCACTACTGAGTTCTAAGATAGTTAACGAAGCACAGGGCATAAGACCATCCGAAATAAAAGCATAGTGCATTACAACATAATAAAAAAAGTCCAGGGAATAAGTTCATCTAAAATAAAAGCAGAGTGCATTACAACATAGTAAAAAAAGTTCATCTGAATGGAGGGAGGAAGAAGAAGGGGGCCTCGACACGGCCTTAAGGGACCAGACCTCGGCGTTGAGTCGGGCGCGCCGCCGAGGCGGGTGTGTCGGCGTTAAGTGACCCCGCCGCGAGAAGCTCATGAGGCCACGATGCGTTGTTACTGGGGCATATGGCCGGATGGTGCCCATAGCTCGGCCTTCAATCCCGCCAGCACGAGGTTGGGCCCGTGGCGTGGTGACGGAGCCGACGACGTCTCGGACCCCAATTCGGTACTTTCGACCGGGTCGTCCGTGACGTGGCAATATCTCGGCGTCGTGTCAGTCGATGCCGACCCTCATACCTCGGCGTCATGTTCTAAGACGCCTAAAAATGATCTATTTTTAGAAAACGTTTTAGCGTAGGTTTTTTTATAAAAAATGTTTTCAGAAGGGAGCAAAATACAAAAAATTCCACGCGGGCGCGCGGCAGTGCAGTGCGCGGTGCAAAAGGACGGCGTCATGTGCCAATGATGGCAGTGATTCGCGGCAGCTTTCAGCTACCGACACCGCGAGCTACTGCTGTCTACTCCGACGACTCTACTCTCTCTAGCCTTAGCCGTGTCTCGCCTTTCAACTGCAGTGCGTGGCCGGTTGGCTTTGATTGTCACGGCGCGATGGTTTATGGCCCAACCAAGGCGACGCGCATTCATGGCGAGCTAGCGCTGTGTCCCAACCCCCAACTGTGCCACCCGCCAGGGACGTGTCGTCGTCCGCCTGCGGCTGCGGCCTTTCTGAGCTCAGGACGAGGAAGGAGGGCAGCGGCAGACAGGCACGCATGGTGGATTGGTGGCCGTGGACCGTGGCTGGCGGGGGTCAGTCGGTTCAGTTCACTTCACGCGTCACCGCCCCCATTGGCGTCTGTCGTCGTCGGACGCCTTCGTGGACGAACCCCGGATGCGTCAGGCACTCGCCCACGGACCCGGGGCACCCGGCGTCGACGATGACGATGACGACGAGGGGCTTGGCAAGTTGGCAGCAGCCATGGCGGCGCCGGGGACGGATGAACGTGGCGTTCGGCGAAATGCCGGTGGTGAACGGGGGTGGACAGACACAAGGCAGAGGCTAAATGTGCAGGCAACAGCGACCAGACGACCAGCGAACTAGCGAAGCATTGTCTGTGTTGTACAAGGGCTAAAGCATATAGGAGTAATAAAGTATGTTGTTCTTCTCAGAATTGTACAATAAACTTTAGGTTGTGAACTTGGGATCCAAGCTCAAACCCTTGTCAAAGTGAGTCTGTCTGCGTTGCAAGGTGAACTGAATTTTTGCAAATTTGTTAACCAGAATGTGCAACGTTTTTCATTAAGACATGGATGGAGAAAAGGGACAGCCGGTAATCTACTTAACACATGGCTATAGCTTTCTTCATAAATGGATATTTGCATATTTTTAGCTTGAAAAATTACACGGTGGGAACAAAACAAATTCACGGAACAACATACCTAAAAGGCTAAAATGCAGTAAATTGTAAAATATTAGAGCAGTTGAACTGTACATACCATTATATTTTCTAATACTGAAAAATCTGCTGCCGTCAAGGAAGCTGAGATGCATGGGTATGTTCTACTTTGGCATAGTCATGATCTGATGACCATGTGGACCACAGAAAAATTTCCTATGTGGAGTTCATTTTATCGGTTTCTTCATGTACAACTATCAATACATCTTTATCAGTTTGAACACATCATGTGTTTCACGATTCTGTTTGATGACCTGATCTCAACGACGAATTGCCTGAATCATACGTGCATTGCACCTACAGAACTGGCCATTTCCAAGAGCTCCTGCTGCTCCATTGTCGCACAAGATTGTAGATGTTTCAATGACAAATGAAATTGTTACTTGAATTCATGTTATTACATCATCTGTGCTTTAATAATTGCGTGTTGCCACATTTACATAGTTTTTTTTCTCAAGTAATATACCTGAACAGCTGATTCGATGTCTCCTAAAAGGAAGCCGGTCAGTTCAAAGTCCATCTTTAACCGATGGTCTGTCACTCTGTTATCCTGTGACCAAAACACCTCTATTTCACTATACATATATAAATGTTGGAGACATGAACATGCATTTATAAAGCATAAGAAGAGCTCCTTCAAAAGAACAGAGAAATAAAAGACAACAACGTAAACATGAGAAAACAACATAAACAGTTCTAGGTGATAGATGTCCTGCTACCTTGTAATTGTACGTCTTTATCTTCTCAGATCGAGCACCAGTACCAACCTTCAGTTGAACATGTATTACTAACATTGAACAGAGGGGATTACATAATCTTTCATGATGGCCAACTCTATTTCCTACACAAACTGAAGGCAACTAGCTTTTGTTCTCTTATCATGGTTTATTTTTTTGTGAATTTCAACTGGATATTATACTGTTCTAATAAATGTCTACTACACTGCTACTGTGTATTGAATTTGAGCATTTATCATCTGATTTCAATTGGACACAACAGCTATGACCTTTGGAAGATGCGATGCTTAAATAAGAATAGACAACATACCTGCAATTTCCTCTGGTTTTCTTATTGATTCTTGTTGCTCCCTTAATTTTATCTCATAACTGTAATGTTCATGGTACATACATTGTATATAAGGAATGGTAAAAGATTACATAAGGATGACCATGTATTATATTGGGTACAATATATAACTTGGCAACAATATATTCCCTCTACTTTGAATTAAGGGATTTCTAAAACTAGAATTTACACTGTAATTATGGTCCTCTCATCAAAGGACATGTTTAGAAGCAAAATAGCTGAGGTGATAGAAAAATATAGAGAAATATAATTCATGGTTTTAAAAGCTATAACAACTTACAGTTTTGCTCTCAACAATTGAAATGCCCGCTCTTTGTTCTGTAGCTGTGATCCCTCTTCTGTACTTCATGTAGGCTTGTGAATAAGATTAACAGTCGTCTCCACCTTGTTAACATTCTGCCCTGCATTGATTGAAATGTTAGAAGATGCTCAGTTGTAAGGGAGCAATACAGAAAACCCAATACTCTACTACGACATAACACAATTGGAAAGTGATATTACCTCCAGCTCCACCAGATCTTGCTGTTTTAAGCTCAATATCTTTTGGATCAATAACCACATCAAGTTCATCGGCCTACTATGCCATTGAAACAACATTAGGCGTCTCAGAAGAAGAGGGAATTCATGTCATAAAATAAAACTTCACACAAATGTCAAAATGGTCCACCTCTGGCATAATAGCTACAGTTGCTGTTGACGCATGAACATGGCCCATAGTCTCTGTCTGGGGAACACGCTGAACACGGTGTACACCTGACTCAAACTTCAATTTACTATAGATTTGTTTCCCCTTGACCTCCATCACGTATGTCTTGTATCCACCCATTTCTGCCTGAAAGGGACAGCTTGTGAGCAGTGTTTTTCTTATTCAATAGTCAGGTTAAGGTTGCAAGTACATACTTCTGAGCTGAGAAACCGGCTTAAACTTCCAGTTGTTGCGCTCACAGTATTTCTGAAACATGCGTACCTACAGAAAGTCATTGGCATATTTAGTAGTGGATTCTGTGAGCAAATTTGCAGATATTACACACGTATATCAGAAGTATAACTGCTATAACGACAATAGAAAAATGAACTAAGAAGAGCTTATATTCCAAAAAAGAAAATCGAAATCCTACTTGCACATTCATTATTTATTCTAGGTTATTTTTCCAAATAAACATCAAGGTCTGTGTGTCCAGCTTTAGTACTCTACTATTTGAACAAAATGAAAAACAGCTATATCTCATTTGCTAAATTGCACTCAATTGGAATAAAATCATCATCTACCTACAAGGTCACCAGCTCAAATTCCAGCTTAGTCACCACCAGCACCTGCTCTTACTGCAGAAACAAAGAAAGACAGTTCTCAGTTTCAAAACATGAATGAAAAAAAAAAAACTTGTACAGCAAAGACGTTGAATACTCATGGGATTGCCATATAACTAGGTTGAAATGTACAACTGAGAAACGGAGAGAGGTACCTTCAAGTAAGATGTTGCGTGAATCTAGAGGATCACTTGGAAGCAGTAGTAACTAACATGAGGAAATAAGAGCGGATGAGAGGCACTTCAAAATGTCTAGTGTATGCTTTCTCCAATGAAATACAGAAACAGGCATTGTAGAATGCATAAAGTTAAACAGAATGTCCAGAACTTCTGTAGTTATTGTGCATAGTGTTATGTCCTATTCACCTTTAATTTTTCTTCAAGCTCTGCAAGCTAGTTAGATAGATCCTGGAGCTCAGCAGCTATCATCTCTGACATATCATGGTCATCTTCGTTTTCTTTTTGCACAGCTATGATGTTGCAAAGGAAAAAAAAAACTAGTGAGAGTCTAGTATTTTCTCACAGGCACAAGAAATACCATAGTGAGTAAGCCAAATAGCTGATCCAGTTCAGAATTTTTTTTTTTGATAAGTCGACGGAGGCGGAGAGAGTCCCCCACCTGAATTATATTGATAAGGTGGCTCTCAAAGCCTAATGTTTGGAATACATTGTTTACAATTTCTCGCTTGACTTTTACATTGCGTTAACTATAGTAGAACGCCAAACGCAGCTATGTCTCTGTCTTTCTTTGGCAATCTAACCTTCCATAGTTGAGCTTCGATTTGCATGCCGTAAGAGTTCCTTGGAGCGTGGTCCTGTCATTCCTGAAGACTGCTATTCCTTCGCTTCCAAATATGCCAGCAGCACAAGAGCAGAAATGTTTGAAAGTGTTTGGCTGGGATATGTGTTGGCGGCGTGATCTGCTGGAGTTGTGTCACCGACCAGCTGTCATCAGCAGGGCAACCAAAGATGACATGATCTGCCGTTTCATCCGCTGCATGGCAGATATCACAAACTGGGCCTTCCACGATCCTCTTCCTGGCTAGATTGGCCTTGCACTGTAGTCTTCCTTGTGATAGCAGCCACGCAAAGAATTTGACCCTAGGCGGCGCCTTGTTGTTCCATACAAACTTTGCCCAAGGTTCAGGATTGGAATCAGCCGTTTTCAGTGCCCTGTACAGCATGAAGGTATCTAAGTCACCATTTGGCTTGATCAGGGGGCTCTGTCGACGGTCTCTTCCCTCCTGTAACTGCTGCTGTTCAATAATTTCAGTGACTTGGGGTGAGTTGTAATTCTGCTGCTGCCGATCACCGAGGCACCATGCTGCTCAAATGGCACCGTTCACTGCTTGTCTGACGGTCATCTCCTGTATTCTGCAATGGCTATAGAGCTCGGGAAATTTATCCGCCATTGGGTCATCGCCATACCAAACATCATGCCAGAAAGAAGTGCTTGCTCCATCTCCCAAGATCACAGTGGTGATGGCTCTGTATATCGGCAGTAGGGACCTTAGCATATCCCAATGTTGTCCGTGCAGATCACCAGTTAGAGACGCAATATTGGCATTACTCTGTACCCACCGAGCCCATGATGACACCTGTTCAGAATGTAGTTTGTGTATCAATTTGAGCAGCAGGCATGTATTCTGAACCCCCAAATCCTTGAGGCCGAGCCCTCCTGCTTCTTTTGTGTTGCAAACATGCTCCCAGTTCAGAAATACACTGAGCAAGTTTTTGGTATTCGCTTGGATCTGAGACAATGTCAGGATCTGCCAACCTAGTCTGTAGTATACATTCAAGCATCAGACTGAATGTTTGGCTGAGGCCTTGTTTAGATGGGTGTTAGAAATCAGTATTTGACACTGTAGCACTTTCGTTTGTACTCCCTCCATCCCAAATTGTAAGACGTTTGACTTTTTTGGCCCCAAGTTTGACCACTCGTCTTATTCAAAAAATTTGTGTAAATATAGTCAAATTTAAGTCATTCTTGAAGAATTTTTATTAATAAACCAAACCACGATGAAAGAAGTGATATTTTACACAAATTTTTGAATAAGACGAGTGGTCAAACTTGGTGTCAAAAAAGTCAAACGTCTTACAATTTGGGATGGATTGAGTATTTGACAATTATTGTCCAATCATGGCCTAACTAGACTCAAAAGATTCGTCTCGTAATTTACAATGTAATTAGTTATTTTTTTATCTACATTTAATACTCCATGCATGTGTCAAAGATTTGATGTGATGGAGAGAGAGTGAAAAAACTTTGAATCTAAACAAGGCCTGAGATCAAAATTGAAAATTTTCCATATCATTACAACAGCAACGCAGTTTATATTGCCTACATATGTATTAATTTTTCTTTCCCGTGACATAAATGGGAAGTTCAGAATTGATTTAGTACAACATTGAAGCCGGACCTAACTTAGTTCTAAAATTAATTTTCCACAAGACCACAACCGACAACTTCAGCGCAATAATAACAACGGCGATATAAACCAGTTGGTAAGACTAATAAAAGAGTGAGACAAAGGAACCAATGGTGAACACACAACACAGGACAGATAACCATACCGACATTTCTTTCCAGGCCTTCTCTGCAGAATCCAGCTTGGCAATCAGATAGGGCTCCTGCACAGATATGAACAATGGATTCGGTCCGAGTGCGAAAGGTAGGATTTTCAGCGACTAAAGCACACAATGTTCAGTTCAGCTTCAGCGTGAACACAATTCAGGGTAATTAAGTGACAACAAGCCATTTCATAAAATAATTCGACCGCCAAATGTGAAATGGCTCAGAACCACTATATTAGGTTACAGCTGATCTCTGTCTCCAAGAAATGGCCGGTAAATCCGGAAATGGAGATAGCCGCCGAAAAGGAATGATTTTCTTTTCCCTTACCGGCATGCAGACCACGGAGGAGGACGGCCGCCTGCGGCTCCTGCCGTGGAAGAGAGGAAGGCCGGAGAGACGCGGGGACGGCGCGTGGAGGCGCCCTGAAAAAAGGCAGAGGGGAAGGCAGTAGGCACCAGCTGCGGATAGAAGACTGCCTTTTTTCAGCTGATGTGTGGTTGTCGGCTACTGGAAAGCCGACAGGTATAATGTCGGTTCTCTGGATGGCCGACTAGTCTCATGCTCGAAGAGCCGGCATATCCTATAGGCTCTCCAGAGGCCGCATGTCTATCGAGTATCGACACACCCAGTTACACTATTGAAGCATCCCTCCCGCAGGAGCTAACCCAACTGCACGGACTTCTGCTGCTGGCGGCTGGCGAGTCTCTCCCGGCGGCGAATTTTTCTACAGGAACCGATCCCTTCCCGTCATCCGAGATGCTACGGGAGATGGTGGCGCGGAACACCGCGCAGGTCGTCGTCCTCGTCCAGCGGCCAGCGCATGACATGGCCTTGCGGCAACGGGCTTGCGGCGAGTCTGCAAGTGGCCATGCCGGATGTGAATTCGGTTGTGCTCTTGTTGATTTCGTTTGCTTTGGCTTCGATTTGTGACAGCCTCTTCCGTCCATCTTTGCAATTCTAGAATTAAAAATTGACCTCTTGCCGTGATGTGCTGCCTGATTGGTTAGATGGAAGAGGCCACTTGAGTTTTGCTGTAATCACTACGGATTACAAAAAAAAACCTATGTGGTGTATTGGTGTGTAATGGGTTGGTACTGGTCACGTGGATCCCATATATTTGTGCCAAATCATACCAATCCATACATTTATTCAAAACAAATAGATTATTCCATGCTGTACAAGTAACCAAACAATCAACCTGTACCATCTATCTATTCAGGATGGTTCATCCCATTCATCTCTATATACCCAACTAAACGCTATCTAAGGTAAGTAATCCCACCATTAATCCTAACATGACTTAGAAAAAGTAAACAAAGCACGACTTGCAATAGCATGTGTAGAACTATGTACTTCTAATATTTAGAGGTCCACCACTAGTGCTAACGCTTGTGTTCGGCTGGTGGACTCAACAGTAGATTTTAGATGGTTCTGGATGATTCAATAATATTCTGTGTGAGAGAATAAGCTAAAACAAGCTAGTATATGACCAGCCGAACGCGCTGAACATGTCTTAGGGAATTTAACTTGCTAGGTCTATTACATTGTTCTACTGGGTGCAGCGTGGTTATTTCCCTTTTCTATCGCGCCCTAAAGATGGTTCCGCTGCATCCTTTTTGTTCTTGAGAGCTGCCTCCCGGATTTTTAGCTCTTTCTCCTGACGCTTGATGGCTGCTTCACGCATACTTAACTGCTCCCTCCTCCTAGCAAGGTCATCCTCCTTCCCCTTCAGACGGATTTGGTCGACCCTAACGCGCCACTCTTGCTCCTCCCTAATTTTCCGGACCTTCTCGCGCTCCTGAGTCATCTTCACGTAGTATTAGCCTTTGGTTTCCACCTCCTGTGGGAGATTTCCTAGCCATGTTGGAAACTTCTGATCCACCCATTGAACCCACTTGCAAAGGGAGATTTAGTTGTCGTTCTTACCATGAAGTCATTATCCAGGTCAGGGCACGTGAAGTACCTACAACCGTAGTGACCACCTTCAAATGACATGGACAGGATCGTCCTAAACCCGCAATGGCACTTTGGTCGCTCACGCGACTCTGGGAGTTGAGTTGGGTTGGTCCTCTAGGACGACATTGTTTCTTAGTTGAATGGGGAGGGGAGGCGGCGAGAGATGTATGCAAAAATCTTCCATGAATATGTCATTTGTGGATTCTGAACGACTAAGGCTGCCGCTTCACAACGCTCTCGCAGATACAACATTGTGCCCCTCAGGATACCCTCCACAATTGCAACCAAAGGAAGCGACCGTGTACCTTTCAGCACCCAGTTGTAAACCTCCGCTAGATTCGTTGTTATTATGCCGTAGCGTGCACCATAGGTGTCATGCAACAATGACTACTTCTCGATGAGCTCCTCTTTAATCCAATCTGAGAAACACTTTAAAGACCTGCCCCCTTGCGTCGATGAGTTTTGCTTTTAGGATCATTAGGATCGGGACCAAGGCCTTGCGGCTCCTCCTCTCATGCCACAATAGGTTGACGACACACTTCTTTCATGTGGCTTGTGGTCAGCTCGTCTAACCGTTGCTAAAGGAAATTGAATTTTTTTTCTGGTTCTGCTTGCATAGCCTCTTGAACAGGTCCATCAAGCGCTTGCTCCTGAACTGCTTGTAGAAATTACTAGCTAGATGCCTCATGCACCAACGACTTTGTATATCAGGCCATTGGACCTCTGGATCCCTACCGTTCTTCAACTTATCCACTGCATTCAATAAACCTACATTACGATCATGCATGACACAAACATTTTTCCTTTCTTCCACGAGAGCTCATTTCAGCAACTTCAGGAACCACAACCAGCTTTCGCTGTTCTCCGATTCAACTAGAGCGAAAGCAATAGGCACAACCTGGTTGTTGCCGTCCACCCCTATGGCTGTTAGCAACATACCTCTGTATTGGCTAGTCAAGAAAGTACCATCGACACATAGTAGAGGTTGGCAATGCTTGAAGGCCTGTATCATGCACCCGAAAGACCAAAAAGCTTATTTGAGGACACGGTCCCCCTTCATGTTCATGTAATCATTAATATCAATTATAGTTCCAGGGTTTCTCGCTTGAATGGTTGCTAAAAGAGTTGGCAGGTGGAGATATGAGTCCTTATAATTACCGAATCTCTTCTCCAAGGCTAGTTGTTTTGCTCTCCAAGCCATGTCATAAGAAATCTCATAGTCATATCTATTCTGAATAGCAAGCATTATCCAAAATGGAGACATCCTAACTTTTTCAACTATCTCGCCATACATTACGTTTGCCACGAATTCTGCCGTCATGTTCTTATGCTTGATCAACGTTGTCTACAGCAAGCAACTGTGTGGTTGGACAATAGTGGCTATGAAGTTGCCCTTAGTACGTAGCATATGACATGAACACGCCGAGTACAACCTGGGGTTACACACTTCCTGTCCCACGTCGTGGGGTTAAAAATAACCACCTTAGACTGCTTCTTTTCGAAAAAAAAAACCCACCGCCGAACTGCATGCTAATGTACGTGGTGGACGCGCGCTTGGACAGCCGTGGCCGGCGTCGCTTCCCCGCGTGCCCGCCCGTCGGGCCTAGCTGGCACCGAGCGGACGACGAGGGCGACAGAGACGGCAACGGCGCTGCCACTGCGCCCGTCGGGGGACAGTCCATCGTCGTGTCCGTGAGCGGATCCGAGGCGTCATCGAAGAGGGAGAAGTGGAGCGTGCGCGCGATGGCCGCATCGGGAAGGAGTGGGACCGGAGAAGTTGCGGAAACCCGTCACAACCATGTATGCCAGTGTCAGCGGCGTGGCTACTGCCTAATTATTTACTATTTGGCTCTTTATTTGAACAAAATTTACGTTTGTCTCTTGAGAGATTTAAACTCATCTTTAAACCTTGGAGGTTGACGTCATGAGTCCTGACGTCGAGGTAACACGTCTCGGCACCACAGATCTTGACATCGAGATATCTGACCGTGCACAGCAGAAAATCCTAGATGACATTGATGCTTCCAATACCTCATCGTCAGAACATATAGGGCTGAGCTCGACGCCACGTATCTTTACCTGCGGTGCGTAGCGGCGTGTAGGGCATGTCCGCGGATGGGACTCGACGTTGGGGCTGTGGCGAGCCCAGCGGACGCGACGTTGGGGCTGTGCGCTCCTTGAAGATCCACACAATCAATCAATCAATCTCCTCGGTCCTCACAGCAATTGAAAAAGTTCGAGCACACTGTGTGCACGGGAGGCGAAGTGGCGAACAGCTCCGTGAAGAGAGCAAGGGGAGGCAGTGCCGCAACAGGTGGAGCATTGCATTGCGCATGCACAGCACAGTTTTGCTGCGACGCTACTGTTGCCACAGTGCTGTACGCAAGCTGGTGTGGTGAGCGCAGGAACCGACGCGTTCAAATTCGCGGCTGCTGCTGCTGCTCAGCGCTCGCTGCATGTACAGTGAAATGGACTAGCAGCTAGAGCGAGCTAGCTAGCTACTACTTCCTGCAAAGATGGAGGGCATGGCAGCAGTTTCGCACCGACAGAGACATGCAGAGCCAAGGGGCACAACACAAGACGTGCACAGCACAGGGGACTAGGCCCTTGTTTAATTCTAAAAAGATTTCCAAAAAAGTACTACAGGATCCATTACATCGAATCTTGCAATACATACATGGAGCATTAAATGTAGACGGAGAAAAAAACTAATTGCACATTTTTGTGGGAAATTGCGAAACGAACATTTTAAGCCTAATTAGTCCATGATTGAACACTAATTGCTAAATAAAAATGAAAGTGTTACAGTAGCCAAATTTCTAAACTTTCGCCAACTAAACAAGGGCTAGGTGTCTATTTAGTTTCTAAAATTTTGCAAAAAAATTTTAAGATTTTTCGTCACATCGAATCTTTGGATGTATGCATAAAACATTAAATATAAATAAAAAAATAAAACTAATTACACAGTTTAGACGAAATTCACGAGACAAATCTTTTAAGTCTAATTAGATTATTATTAGATATTAATTACCAAATAACCACGAAAGTGCTACAGTATCATTTTCAAAAAAATTCGCCAACTAAAGGGAGGCGATGCCTGCGTGCACTGCCACTGACGAGCACTGTTGGCTACCTGGGGACTGGGGGCCGTGGTACAACGTACAAGTACAGTGGCAGCGGCAATGATGACGATCGACGACGGTGACAGCGACCAGCGCAGCACAGTGCGAGCGTACGCGCAGCTGCAGGGGTCAGGGGCAGGGTGCAGGCGCAGCGACAGAGAGAGAGAGAGGGAGGAGGAGACCGGGCAGGCTACGGTCTAATCGTAAGGATCGCGTGAATTGCTTGGTAGACCGGGAAGAGTATTTGGATTGCACGTGTATATTATGCAGTCAAGCTGATGAAAACAAGAGGTTCGTGGTTTTGAGCATGAGATTAATAATTTTTCAAAAATGATCCTTAGATTTTTGCCGCATGCTTACGTCTACTTGGTTCGTGCATACGAATACGAGTAAAATTTAATCTCCTGTATTATTCCACATGGGCAAAATTGGCAACCAGCTAATAATATTTACGGTGGCCCCGTTCGTTTCGTTGAAAAAACAAATCGAAATCCTGTTTCAACTAATTTATTATGAGAGAAAAATACTATTCTGGCTGAAAAAACAAACCGAAAAAGACGAATTATAAGAGAAACGAATAGGGCATGTAGTACTACCCGTTGAGATCCTGTGAGGAAACGACCGCACTACCTCAGCGATACTTTCCAGTACGAACGAATAGTATTTTCCTTTCAATATTTTAACATAAATCAAATCTCAGCGAAATGAACAGAACCATCGTGCATGTTGCGGATTTCAACTACAGTTTTGCTACTGGCTTTGTTCAAAAAAACGAATGAGTCTACTTATGAATCAAAATAAAGACGAAAGAAAGGTCTGGTTTGTTGGGAGGAATTTAGAGAAATTGAGAGGAATTTATGATAACATAAACAGTAAAAACCATTCATAAACAGTGAATACCGGAGGAATTTTGCACACCCGAACTGCCCCAAAGTTCACAGCAAGGGCGCGTTTAGTTCCGGCCAAAATTGGCGTCGGATTTCCAGATGCACTGTACTGTAGCATTCGTTTGTATTTGGTAATAATTGTTTAAATATTGACTAATTAGGCTCAAAACGTTCGTCTTGTAAAGTACAATTAAACTGTGTAATTAGTTTTTAATTTCGTCTATATTTAGTACTTCATACATGTACTACAAATTTGATGTGACGAAAAATCTTTTTTTTTTTACATAATACCAAATTCAAGAGATTGGAGGAGCTAAACATGCCCCACACGCACGCGGAAACGAAGACCGAAGATGCATTGGACCAGGACACCAGAAATCATGAAGATTTATTTATATCCTTGACTGATTGATTGATGCTCAAGTTGGTACCCGTACGTGGTCGGAGAATTGAGAGCTCGGGGTCAAACACAATCCAGGAGAAATCTAGAAGATGGAGACGTACAGGATGGAGGAGGGTAAATGAATGAAAAGATGCAGACAAAAGGTGGGATGTCCTGGTTCGGGCAATCAATCACCCCCGTAGGATTTTCTTCTGTACACGGCTAGGCATCTCGGCGTCAAAATCTGTGGCGCCGAGACGTGTTATCTCGACGCCAAGACTCATGACGTCGACCCCTAGAGGTCAAAGATGAGTTTAAATCTCCTAGAAGGTTAAACGTAAATTTTATTCAAATAAAGAATCAAATAGTAAAAAACTAGGTGGCTACTGTCCATCTAGTCCAATGAAGTTTGGATTTTTATCATAAGATGTCCAACTATCCAATGTTGATTTTGAACCTCACCTCCAGCTATGTCCAAGGTCAAATAAATCCAGTTCAAAAGAATCCACAAAGAAAAACTCCGATTGGGCACGGGATGACGTCCCCAGGTGTACTTGTCGGCTTCTGGGCGGCCTATAGGGACTTGTTCCCTTTTGTACGATCGATAGGTACCTGTCGGCGCCTGGTAGGCCGATAGGTCTTTGTTCCCTTCTTAGCGGTTGATAGGTACCTGTCGGCGCCTGGAACGCCGATAGGGACTTGTCGGCGCCTGGAAGGCCGACAGGTACCTGTCGGCTCCTGGACGGCCGATAGGTACTTGTCGGCGACTTGAAGCCCGATGTGTATCTATCGGCGCTTGGAAGGCCGATAGGTGCCCATCGACGGTGCCCTAAAGGCCATCCCACGGACCACTAGTAAATCTAACAATAGTTTTCAATTGTGACAGTTTTTTGTCAGGCGCTCCTTCATTTTTTTCGATTTTAGAACTCGTCAGGACGTATTGGCTATGAATTTTTGGGTTGAGCAACAGCTCAGAATTTGTGGATAAACACATCTTGCATGAACCAAAACTCGTCCTTGCTCGCAACTCAAACGCCGCTGAAAGTTGCTCTTCTTGTTCATGTCCGATGAACATGTGCCCAGCCTCCTTGTTTTAGCATCAACATCTGGGGGTTGACGCGTGTCGTTACAGCACGGTTGTTGAGGTGAACAAGTTCCCTTGAGCTGGGAGGACAGGCGCCATACAGAAACTCAGAAAGGGTTCCACCTCAGGTGCAGATCGCCAACTGAAACAGTGCTTGTTTTCAAGCACCACTAGTACTTCAACCTTCAAAAACACAAAGTAATATCTCTACATTGGGCACCAAATCAGAGACCGTCTGTCAGCTCAGTGACGAAGAGGACAAGGTGATCTGGAGGTGGACCTCAGACGGAACGTTCACGGTGCGATCTGCATACAACGCCCTGCACATTCCATCACTCCCAATCCCCGACTGTGATCTGATCTGGGAAGCTTGGGCGCCGCTGAGAGTCAAACTGTTCATGTGGCTTGCTATTCGTGCGGAAGGCAGTGGACAGCGGACCGTCGGCGACGACACGGCCTTGACGCTGACGACCACTGCTTCCTATGTGACCAGGAGCCCGAAACCATCAACCACATCGTTGTTACATGCTCTTTCTCCCAGCAGATTTGGTGGAACATCGCTGCAGCGCTCGGACAGCCGATGATGACCGGCAATGGACAAGGGCTGAGGCACGGGGAGCAGACTCCATCTTCCTACTAGTCTCCTGGGAGCTGTGGAAAGAGCAGAATGCCAGATGCTTTCGAGGAGCGAACACTCAAGTGCCGCAAATCCTAGCTGTGCTCAGGCGTGAGGCGGAGTTCTGGGTCCAAGCCGGAGCCCAGAATCTTGGTTGTCTGTTACGCCGAGTAATCCATTAGCTAGAATCAGCGCTGGGCGGGCATGAGCAGATTGGAAAACCTTGTAAAGCCCGTCTTGTAATCCAAACAATTTCTATCTTAATACAAAGACGCACAAATTATTTGCGTGATCAAGAGAAAAAAAAAACACAAAGTAATGTCAATTTATGAATACTGAAATCGATCATAGAAGTGTCTGTGGCGTTTCATTCACAAAAATATGATCATGTGAACTAATGTCACAAAAATGAAGCTTCCATTTAGCAATGAAGTTCAGTTCTTCACCTTGTCAGATGGTTCCTTTTTGCTCCCTCCAAAACCAACAAGCACAATCTTGTCCCTGTAGTGCAATGGAGCTGAAACCCTGCAAAAGTTTTGTGTTCCATTGTGCATCAACTAGAGAAATGGTTAGCACACAAATAAACATAAATATCAAAAGATTCTTCCTCTGAAGACTCTTTATTATACTATAGAATGGGCAACGCATTAAAGTTATACTGTTATAGTAATTCAAATGTCCACTATTGAAGTACAGTTCCCGTGGAAAACTATTACAAAGATAGATGTTTGAAAAGTAATTTGAAGTTTTTTTTATCTATGCAATAGATATTATATATTTGGAGGAATCTTATAATATGCACTATGCAGTGCTCAAAATTTTCAGGATAATCTTAAATAAAAGAAACCGTATCTGCTTTCCAACATTGCATGGAAGGTGAATTCCTTGTGAAGTCAGACATGCCAAGGCTTGTGTGGCGCAATTGGGCACCACCGAAATGTAAATTCTTCACTTGGCTGGTCCTCCAAAACCAAATCTGGACCGCAGATCGTCTCGTAAAGCTTGGTTGGCCAAATCAAGGAACATGTCCCTATGTCATGCCACAACTACAAATGTTGTTCGCTTGGTTGTTCATTGCTAATACTCTATTCAGATTTGGGATCTCATCTTTGCATGGTTTCCCAACACTTACCATCGCGCAGCCAATGGCAGCACTACTCCAGGGTAAAGGATTAGTGGACGGAGATGGCCAGTCAACAAGGCTTCCTGTTAAAGGGCTTTCTCTCTCTTTTGTTGTTAGTCATGTGGGAAATCTGGAAGGAGCGTAACGCGTGTTTTTTTAAAACAACACTTGTCAATTCCCTCACTGCAAACCAAAATCAAGGAGGAGGCTCGCACCTGGTGCGCTGTAGGAGCGAAGCGCCTTATTGAGATCTTGCGATTGAGAGTTTGCATTTGGTGTGTTTCTTCTCAATGCCAACCATTGGATCAAAAGTGTGTTTCTTCTCAATGCCTCAAGATCATCTCTCATGGATTAAAGGGCCCACAAAGTGGACAACCCAAGTGACAAAGTGGCCCCACTAGAAGAAACCCACACTAGAAGAAAAGGAGAAGCACCCCACCCTTCGCGTTTGGCCCCACCTGTCATAGGGGGGTTGGCTGACCCCCTAGATGGTCGGGCAACCACCCCACCTTCTCCACCGCCTTCCACCTTCGTGCATGTAAACAAACACAACATTAAAAGATCTCAACCATGCATTTTAAGGCAGTTTGATCGAAGGATGGAGGATAGAGAGCACATGGATCCATGGGCCCACACTAAAGTGCTATAAATACCCCTTCCCCTCACTTTCATGTCATGACCACAGAGGAGGATCTACTCTCACTTTAGATAGGAGAAGCCCTGCTCTAAAAGTAGTAGTACAAATTAGGAAGAGAGTGAGGGAAGTGTGTAGAAAGGCCCGGATCTATCGGTGTATTCTCCAAGCTATACCTCGGCGGATGCGCTCTTCTTATACACAGGAAAAGAAAATGATATATTGGTGTTCTAAAAAGTAAAAACACATCTACAAAACTTAGTATTTGTCATGATGCATGATAGCAAAAAAAAATATTTAGATAAGGTACCTGCCCTAATTTTGTATTAGAAATCCTAAATTATTTCCAAATCCGATGCTTCTCTACTTTTTTTCCTTCTCTAATTAACCCTTAACACCAGCTAAAGGTAATGGTTTGGAAACCAAACCTTATCTAGGCCAAACTAATTCATAATTAAACCTCAGCCTACATGGACTGCATCGCCGAGACCGAGGGGAAGATGGCGCATGACCCGCTGACATACTGCCTGAGCTTCACCGAGGAGACCGAGGGCAAGATGGAGCAGGACCCGCTGATGTACAGCCCACGCAGCGCCGTGAGGACCACGACAACCGGCATCCCCGTTGGCGACCAAGCCGGGGCCATGCTACCGGGGACGCTGATCGTGGGCGCGGGGCCAGCGGGGTTGGCGTGCGTGGCGGGGCTCACCATGGGATCCGTGCCCTACACACTCATGGAGCGCGACGTGTGCATCGCCTCGATGTGGCACCACCGCATGTACCGCAGGTTGTGCCTACACGTGCCCAAGCGCTACTGCGAGCTGCCGCTCATGCCGTTGGTGCAGCTACCCCATGTACCCAACCCAGCAGCAGTTCCTCGCCTACATCGACAAGTACATGCGCACCTTCAGCATCTGCCCCTTCTTCCGCCAGTAAGTGGTCGTCGCCGAGCACGACGGCGAGTACGGGTGCGTGCGCACGAAGGATGCCATCACCAGCCCCATGAACAGAGGCGGTGAAGAGTCCATCATCTCCTCTACTAGGGAGTGCCGCTCCAAATGGCTCATTGTGGCCACACGGGAGAACGCCGAGCCTGTTGTACCTGAGATTGAGGGAATCCATAGCTTCACGGGCCAGGTCATGCACTCTAGCGAATACCACAGCGGCGAGGCCTCCCAAGGCAAGAAGGTGCTCGTGATCGGCCGTGGCAACTCCGGCATGGAGGTGTCTCTCGACCTCGCCAACCAAAATGTGCACACCTCCATGGTTGTGCGCGAATTGGTGAGAAATTAACTGTGTGTTTTTATTATCAGATAGATTATTAATACTTTTGTTTGCAATTTGATTATGTATTCTTTACTTTTATGTATATATATATTTTTTTTGTTATATTTGGTTCAAATATATGGAAGATGGATTTAACTGATCATTGTGATCACTATAAAAGAATTCGATAATTTTGGTAGAATTTGTTTCGTTGATACTAACATTAGTGAAAAGTTATAAGACATTTTGCATCACTTGATTTCACGTGTTTTGGTAGTTCTTGATCTCACCAAATATGTTAATCCTGCTTTTTTACAGTAAAAAAATATACACGACTTATAGAGCCCTTGGCGTGATAATAAATAGTCCGTGATTACTTCCTGAGGATTCATGAGCATTGTTGATCCTTTTTCATGGAATGGAATAATAAAACATAAAAAACAAATCCTTTTAGTCATAGTTCAGTTAGCCAAATAAACAGGAATTCTACCTATTTGGTTAACAACACTAGCACTAACAAGTTATGCCATTTTTTATATTGTGGACGACTGAATGGTCACCAACACAATTCTTTATACCATGCTACCTATATATATTATGTTGTTTTTCTATTTTTTCCATATTGGAATGTGATGTACAAATCAATACTAAAACTAGTTCAATATTTACAAGCATATATAGAAGCTGCACCAAGTGTTATTGACTTGACATGTTTTCTAAAGTTCTAGTAAAATAGGGTTAGCTCCAAGTGTTTGCCCCTCAATCTTACTTTTTTTATTTTTGCTAAATGCCTTTTTAATTTGTATCCTTATTGTAGAACCAAACCAAAACAAGTGTTTGCCTCTCAAGTTTATTTTTATTTTTTCCCTTTTTACTAAATGTATTTTTAATTTGTATCCCTATTGTAGAAGCAAACCAAAACAAGAGCCACTTAAACTTGTTGCCTCTTTCATTTTTAGTTTATATCTTAGATAGATGGTAATTTCTCTTCAATTGGTTGTAACTGTGATTAGTGCACTATCAACTTATGTTGTGAACTATAAAATCAATTGTATGTTTTGTGATGTTTGCAGGGGCACATCCTTCCAAGAGAGATCATGGGGCTCTCAACTTTTACTTTATCCTTGTGACTTCTTATGTTTCTACGTGTGCAGATAGTGGATCGAATCCTCCTCCTGCTCGCCTGGTTTATTCTAGGAAACACTGCACGACTTGGTATTCCTCGACCTAGTAGGGGCCCATTGGAGCTAAAAAAAGCGTGTGGGAAGACACCAGTGCTTGACGTGGGTACAATAGCAAAGATCAAGTCTGGAGACATCAAAGTAATTAGTTAATTCTTTTGAGTTTTTGTTGTTGTCATTATATAACTATCTTAATTGCATAGCTCATACTATTGTACTTATTGCATATTTCCACCCATCCGAGCCATTATTTCCTAAAACCGTGGTTCTTTGACTGTTTATGACGGTACGGCACGATGAGAAGGATCCAGTTCCTCCAACTAGTTCTTCCAGACCTGTTAGACGAGCACCACGCGACACCGGTTGCAATGCTTCGTCCGTCCCTCTGATCCCTACTGGCATCCTGGGCACCTGACTACTGCTGTAGAATGTCAAGAAGTCACCGGTACAACTCTGATCACTGTCGGCGTAGGCACCTGGCTACTGCTGCTGCTGCAGAAGGTCAAGCAGTCGTCAGCACAACATGACTCGATGCCGCTGCTCCCCATCGACGGCCTCGCCGGTTGAGTCGGCTCCGGTGGCGGCGGCGAAGGTTTGTAGCCTAGGAGCGTTTCCTTGTGGCTAGTGCTGTGGGGCGTCGTCGGCGATGCTGCTGTAGAGCTTTGTGTACAGGTCATCGGCGATGGAGCCTAGGAACAGCTCCACGAGGTCATCGTCCGTGCTCCACAAGATGTACATCTCCACGGGGTCATCGTCCATGCAAGCGGCGCCACCTTTAATCCGCCATGTGTTGTCCTAGGTGAGAAAAGGGCACCGCAAATATGAAACTATCGCAAACCATCTCCAAAGTCCAAACTGAACTAGCCCATTACAGCTACTGCCCCAAACTGAACCAACCCGTTAGAGTTTTCAACTTATTTCCAACCAAACCATGTTAGCCTAAATAGAAACCCAAACCAGTAAATTAAACACGGTTTTGGCCCAAACCATTACTAGGTTCAACACCAACACATGAATCCTCTATAAGAGGTAAGACACCACCACCGCTAGATTGAGTAACAGTCCGAGCATACAGACACGCCGCAAAATTATAGCGCACGCAAAAATTCTTCTCTAAAACTCTATGGGACATCAAGCTTGCTTGTTTAGCTAATATACTCGTCTTCATGTATTACATTGATGTAAAATCAACTATTGCTAACGAAACAAGCCAAAGCTAGATCGAAATAAACTAAACAAAAAGATGACCAACTATTTGAAGCATTCTAAGAAGGCAAAATGCGGGATAACTCTATGTGGCCACTCTAATTGTATAGACAAACATTGGTGCGCGACAAATTTTATATTGAGTCATACAATTTTAGTTGCTCGATCTAAGAGAAAGCGGTATCGTTTTAAATCAATTGCAATAATATAGCATAATTAACCAATTACTGGAATTCTAGAAAACGAATACACGTAAGACAATATTTTAAACAGGTATTGGTACAATTTTGATTAGTACACAACATGGAGACGGCTCGAAGGCATCATCACTAAATCTTGTTTGGCTGCAATAGTATCTATCTCAATCCCAACACATCTTAAACTAAAGTGTTTTAGTGAATTAGGGTGGAAAATTCATAAAGGAGATTGGGGGGGACAATCATAGCCGATCTGAGTTGGCTGGGATGTTTGAAGTAAATGGAGCTATTGTGGCTATGACAATGGTGAGGTCACGCTTGTGGCGAGTTGTAAGTTGAAACTTATTTTCGCTTATTTTTTTCTCGAACACATAGAAGATCTACATGCCATCGTATAGAGGCACGAGCACACAAAGGAAGGTACAAATCCTATAGTGACGCATAAAAGAAGAGAAAATCACCTACGCCCACACAACTAGCACCGAAGCATTATGGAGACATGCTTACCACATGCTGAAGAGTAACGACCAGGAAGGATTGCTCTCAATCCCTGTGCGCTAGCTAAGTTTCACAAGCCCGCCTCCTCTAAGATCTGCCTTGTGACCACATTCACTCGTGGGTCGCTCGCCGTTGAAGACACATATATTTATGTGCTTCCAAATAAGACATGATACAAAAAATAACCATGGAGTTGAAGCCCTTTCGTCTTGGCCTGTCCAGCTATCTTGCTGTCTGCCACCACCAATCTCTGAACACCAAATGTGGGGGGTCGATGGCTCTAGGCTGTGGAAACCAAATACACCAGCCTTGTAACTACACCCTCTCTTCATTCTAAATTATAAGATGCTTTGGAGTATATAGCTTTTACTATGCACTTAGGACACCCGCAATGATATGAGCTAGTTACTAGCTCTAATACAACCTCTTCAATGATACTAACTTTTAGGGTATAGCTCATAAGATGAATAGCCCTACATGTCATCCTTATACAATATTGAAACATGTGTGTCGGTGTTTCGAACAAACACGAACTAGTAAATGTATATTTGTTGCACATTAGGCTCGGATGGTGTACTAAAGGACACAAGATTTATACTGGTTCAGGCTAAATGTCCCTACGTCCAGTTTACTGCTGCTCGTGTTATTAGTATCGAAAAAGGTTCGTAGTAGGGGGTACAAATGATCAAGAGAGGGATAGGTCTCAAGTCTCTGATGGAAGAGTCGAAAGGATGCCGAGAGCTCGGTTGCTGCTTGGCTGTATGTTGTGTGTGGAATCGATCCGTTCCCTTAGCGGGGTGTCCTGCTCTCCCTTTTATAGACCAAGGGGGGAGCAGGGGTTACAGATGGGAGAAAGAGGAAAAAACCAAAGATAGAGAAGGTCTTTCGAAGGTGCCAGGTCTTCCTTTTCCCTTGAGCCTGTCCTACTGACATGGCAGACCACGCCAGGGATAGCATGTTTCGCTGATTCTGATAGGGCCGGGCTCTGGCTTCGTTTCAGCGAGTGGTCACGTCCCATCCTCCCCCGACGGACGGTGCAGTGTGTCAGGGTGCCGATCCATGACTCTGCGGGGAGTAGATAGGGAAATGACTATACACCTATTACTGTTGATGACGTGAGTTCCCTCTTGGATTGTAGTGGTTGTCGTATGCTCATGTTAGGATCCGCGCCCGAGGGCTGATGGCGGCGCCCACAACACTGTAAGACCAAAGTCGGCGCCTACAACACTGTTCGGGCTCTGCCATGCCTGGAAGGGCTTAACGTGCCCGTCACGTCGTATCTTGATGGTACCTTTATGCAGGCGTGCAGGGTATGGTCCTCGATACTACGGTTGTCTTGAATGTCCCGTCTTACCTCGTGCTCATCATCATGCAGGAGCAGAGCGTAGTCGTCGGGCGAGGCGGAGCCTGCCCTCATGCGTCGGGTGAGGCGGAGCCAGCCCTCAGCCGTCGAGCGATGTGGAGCTAGCCCTCAGCCATCGGGCGAGGCGGAGCCTGCCCTCGGACGTCAGGCGATGTGGAGCTAGCCCTCAGCCATCGGGTGAGGTGGAGCCTACCCTCGGACATCGGGCAAGGCGGAGCCTACCCTCGGACATCGGGCAAGGCGGGGTCTAGCCCTCAGGGGTGGGGCAAGGCAAAACCAATCTTCCATCATTTGGGCAAGAAGTGTAGTAGCGTTCTTGTCTGACCGGAAGTGTCAACGTTCGATGGTTATTAGTTCCACCTCATTGGGTACCCTGGTATTATGTCCCCGACTGTAGCCCCCCGAGCCCCCGGGTGATTCGGATAGAATCGCCAGAGGGGTATTTCGATTCGCCAGAGGGTGCACGCGAGCGCACCCGTAGGGTGTAGCCCCCGAGCCCTCGGGTGATTCGGATAGAATCGCCCGGGGGGGTATTTCGGACCCTTCGCGTGTATGACTATGAGATTTGGTGTTTTTGACAACTAGATAGCTTAAAGGAAACCCTGGTATCCCATTCGCGGGGATTTGTCCAGGGTCAGCCCTATTGAGACTCGATTGCGGATCGAGGCTCCCTTGAGGCTCGTGCGCCTAAGTTCTGGCCTCTCGCGGGCCCATCCCTCGTTGGGATGGCCGTCAAAACTATTGGGCCAGCCCTCAAACTCCTGGGCCCAGGCAGGCCGGAGAAATGCCTTTTGACCCGTATCCCCTCTGTGGGAAAAGAGTCCTGGTCTACTCGGGAAGGCAAAACGTCCGGCGTGATTTGGGTGGGAAAGGATAGGGATCACGGGCGCATATCCCGCGACGTGATGTGGTGGCGTATCGTGGTAGGCTCAGAGATCTAGGCGGGTGGTTGCTCTTCTCGCATCTGTCGTCCCTATAAAACCAAGGGGTTCGCCCCCAGGGTTCCGTACTTTACCATCTCGCCTTTGCATCTACGACTTCCACTGCCAATCGTCTGAGCCTCCCGAACCCGCATCGTAGCCGTCGTCAAGCTTGCGTTCACCCCCCTCCCAATCATTCAATGGAGCTGTGGTGCAGATCTGACATCACCCCTTAGTGCCTGGAGGGCCTCGTTCGCCATGGCCTCCTTTGCCCGCTGACCGCCGCCGAGGAGTGGCGGCTGCCCGGTGATGAGGATGAGCCATCGCCGCCCGAAGGCTATGTGGTGTCCTTCACTCGCTTTCACGAGCGGGGGTTCGCCATCCCCGCCCATAAGTTCCTTCGGGGGCTGCTGGATTACTACAAGGTGGAGTTGTAGCACCTTACTCCCAATGGGGTCCAGCACATTACGACGTTCGTCGCCCTATGTGAGGGGTTCTTGGGGATTAGTCCCCACTTCGACCTGTGGCGACATCTCTTCGCCGTCAACCTTTTGAAGAAGCGGGTCAGGAAGCAAGAGATGAGCGTGCCGGTGGGATGCGCCGGCATTCATCTCCGCAACAACCACGTGAATGAATACCCGTCGATGAGTCTATCGACCTCCAACAAGGGGTGGCATTCGCATTGGTTTTACATCAAGGACGACGTTGCCTCCCCCTTGCCAGTGTTCTCTAGGCACATCATCGAAGAGGTCCCAGAGTCATGGAAGTCGGGTGTCCCGGACAAAGCCAAGAAGAAGATCAAGGACCATCTCGCTGCCCTCAAAATTCTGAAGGAGAGGGGCATAAAGGGATCAGGGATCATCGGCGCCTACCATGCGTGAAGGGTGGTGCCACTGATGAGCCATGCGCTTCCCCTATACCTGATGGGGACCAGAGCGTCGCTCGAAGGGACGGCGCTTGTCGATGAAGCGCTCCCCCCCTCCGAAGTGGCGCAGTGCATCAAGGAGATGATGGAGCCTTCGAAGGACAACGCCGGTGCCGGGGCATCCCCCAATGCAGCTGGAACCGGGGTTCATCGACTTCGTAAGTTCTCTTTCCCCGTGCCTCCTTTTTACTTGAATTTCGGACCCCGATGCTGACCTCAGGATAGCGGGACCAGCCGAAGTGACTCGTCTTCTCAGATAGCCCAGCTCCGCTGCTGAAGGACCCGCTCGTGGCGGCGGCGAATTGCACCGTGGCCGAGTGGGATAGGAAGATGAAGGAGTTCAAGAGGAAAAAGATGCTACAGAAGCAGCAAGCATTGGAGCGAGGAGAGGAGATAGATAGTGACGACGATGATGACGACGATGACGAGGAGTATGACGAGGTAGTTGCCGATGTGGAGTGGGATGTCATAGAGGGCGAGGATACGCTGACAGGCACCCAGTTGTCCATGTAGGGACCCATCTCGTTCCACATCGGGGAAGATGCAGCCGTGAGGCCGAAGGAGGCGGGCCAGACCGTTGGCCCGTCCTCAGGACCGGTGGGAGTGGATGGATCCGCCACCATGCCCGGGGTGCCGGTGGAGGGGGGGCAGCTCCACTGCCGCGCCCCACGAGTTGATAGGGGCGGGCGGATCTGCCGCCGCGTCCGAGGTGCCGACACGGAGGGGTGGCCCCGCCGCCATGCCCTCAGAGGCAAGGGAGATGAGCCCCTCTGCCTGGGAGCAGGGGGCGGGCTCGAAACGGTCCCGCCCAGACGAATTGGAGCAGGAATCTGGGGGTTCGTCCCCAAAACGTTCCTACCGCCCAACAGCGCCAGCGTAAGTCACGGATTCCTCTGTTTTTCCTATTTTCTATTTTTCAGTGTGATCTATGCCTTTTAACTTTTGTAGAATCTTGAGACAGGGCTGCTCTTTGGCATTGGCGCCCAAGACGAGCGTTGCTCTTCTGGCGGGACGGGCGCTGTCGCCAAAGTTATTAGGACCGGACCGGACTTCGAACCGGTGAGGCCATCGGTTCACTGGTTCACTGGTCCAACCATTAAGAACCGGTTGAACCGTCGGTTCGATTGTTTTGGACCGGATGAATTGAACCGGTTACAAATAATTCAAACCGGTGCCATATAATGTTGTATAAGAGGTAATTAGCAACATAAAGTTGATCAAATAAATATATAAATAAGAGGATAATAGCATAATTGCATAACTAACTTCCAACTAATCTACCCATAAGTACACAACACATACTCTAAAGTCTAAAATCAGCACGTGTTTGTTGACGATCCTTAATTCAAATATTCTGATCGTCAAAAGATAATAAAACGAATAATGCATTTATAGCAAGATAGGTCTTAATTTAACAAGTTTCCCAAGTATTGATTCTAGAGTTGTTTTACAGGATATGTCAAAAATGTGCATGAAAAAATAATATATGGAGCACTTACAAATTGATGCATAAATGACTAGAATAATAATTAAATATTCACCATTGTAAAATATCTTGAATACTAAAATGGAGTGTATCGTTGCAAAGTGCTCGCTGAGATAATTAAAATAAATATATGATTTGTTCCATTTAGAGTTAATCTGAGAAAATTATGAATTTTTTAAATTTAAAGGTGACGTCGTCCTACACCAACGATGCCAAAAGTCAACAGAGCTAAGCCAGGCGCAACACCACCCGCGTCCACGCATGCAATTCAAATTCCAACATGAGCAGCAGCCTAGTGGACCCACAGCTGGTAGGTGGACAGCGCACAGCCTCACACGCACTCCACATCTGCACTAGGACCACGTTGCAGCCTGACGCACGCTAGCTGAACTAGACCGGGACGGTTCACAAGGAACCGGCCGGTTCACCGGTTCTGTAAAAAAACCGGCCGGTTCAACCGGTTTTTACCGGTTCAATTGCGTGGACGGTCTGTAAAGCGAACCGAACCGTTATAGTCTCTGGTTCGGTTTTTTACCGGTCGGACCGCCGGTCCGGTCCGGTCTAAATAACTAGGGCTGTCGCCCGACGTCGCTCCTGTTTTGGGCAGGAGCGGAGCCGATGTTGTGCCCTCATCGGCCGGTCAGACGCCGCCTTGCGATGGCGCCCGTGCCCTCGGTGGGTCAAGCAGGGGCCAGGGCTGAAGAAGCACCCTCGGGGGTCTCCAAGCAAACAGCGACGGAGGTGATTCTGCCGCCTATGTTGGAGAAGACGGTGCTGCCGCCCGTGCTTGTGGCGCCCTCTGTGGTGGGCGTGGCGCCGTAAGCCGAGGCCCCGACGTCGCAAGCATAGGTGGCTACGACCGTGATAATCCAGGGGCTGCCGGACGCAGCCACGATGGTGTTCGAGGAAGCGGCACGATCCGCGCCACCAGCGGCCCAGGCGACGGAGTTTGAGGCGGGCCGGATGGATGAGGACACGGCCAGAGGGCCCTCGGGCATCATGGCGGTGGTGGAGAGGACCAGTGGGGGTCACTCTCGGCCCTGGTGTCGGGGGGCAGCCACTCACCCATTTGGGGTGAGTCGCTGCTCCAGTGGATGGATCCCTAAGACCCAACGTCGACTCTCTTCTCTACCGAGAGCATAGAGTAGGAGAGTCTTGACGAAGGGATCTCAGCGATGATGGATGTCCTAAACCAGGCCAGGGGCATCCTGCATGACATCATTATTCCCAATGGCCGGGTATCCGCTTGATCTTCCCTCTCGCTTTCTTCTTTCTCCATGTATTTTTGTATTTTTGACACTAGTCTTCTTTTCAGTCCCTCATTGCTCATAGCCGGGAGAAATCTAGGTTCCTCCACGAGCAGAAGGTGGAATGGGACCACCTCACCGAGGAGCCTTGGCAACGTGGAGATGTGAGCGCCTAGCTTGCTGCCGCCCAACAGCGGGAAGCCGAGGAGCGTCGGGACACGGAGGAGATCCATGGGATGTTCCAGGATCTATCGACGAGGGTGTAGCAAGACGAGGAGGCGGCTGCTAGGGTCCAAAAAGAGTGGTACGAGCTGCTCTAGAAGGATGCTGAGGCCTGCCAGTGGGCCATCGACCTTCCGACTGAGCTGAAGATGGAGCGGGATCTCAAGCTAGAAGCCGAGGATAGGTCAGTGGCCCTGCAGCAGAGGGCGAATCAGGATGCCGAGGTGATTGCCCGGCTACGCAGGGAGCGAGACGAGCTGTGCTAGGCTGCAGAAAGACTTCACTCGGAGCATGGCACAGCCCGTGAGGAGCGTGACTAGGCCATCCGAGAGCGCGACGAGGCGCATCAGGGGGTCAGCTCCCTTCGGGCGGATGTTGGAGCCGCGATGGCCCAAAGGATGGAGGCCGAGAGGATCTTTGTCGGGCTAGGCACAGAGCTAGCCGAGGTGTGAGGCTTTCTTCAAGCTGAGAGTGATGAGCACGATCTCCTGCGCGCTGCCGTCAAGGTGGTTTTCGATGACCTAGGGGTGGCGCGGCCGAAGGAAACCGGCTCACTCGCGGCCCGTGCCGTTGATATCACGGCGTGGGTGCGCCAGCTTGAGGAGAATGCCTTTCACGCCAAGATCACCCAAGCCTTTGATGTTGCCCGCTCTCATTATGATCAGGAAGTTAACTTGGAGGCGATGAGCCTCGGCTTCGCGCCTGGCTATGAAAACTCCGAGCTGGATGAGATTGAGAAGGCGGTGACTCCTATTGCACGAAACCTGGTGGACAGGTTAAAAGACATAGTTCTCCCCCCTGAGGAGGTAGTTAGTCGAATGAGTTTGATAAACATTTATCTGTAATCTATGGACAAGTGTTGGTACTTTTGTGTCTGAAAACAGATTTCGCAATTTTGTCTCGTAATTTTGTTTCGTTCGTTTGATCTTACTTTCTTCTCTTTTGCAATTGAGAAAAAAGGTTTATGCGATCTGACCCTTACGTTCGTTAAGACCATAGGGCCCAAGGTGTATAAGGGGAAATTTCGATTATGTTGGTGAGCAAAGTTACCATAGTCGTCGGGGCATGGGCTTTTTGCAGTCTTACCAGGCATGCTCGTTTATCTGTTCCCACAAACCTTGCCGCTAACCTTAATGCGAGGAAGAGGTCTGATGCAATGACTGTTTCGAAAAAAATGGAGGTATTTATACCTTTATCAGCCCCCGAGTGAGATCTGACCCCTTGCGGTCGCTGTGGCTGGATGTTACTGGAGACCGAAGTGAGGTTAGTGAACTTACTGTTGTATTCGTATGTACCCCTTACTTAGGGTTTTAGCGATCATTTCGTGATCGTGCGTTTGGTCTCATTGCTGGCCCGGCCTTCCCCGAGCCCCCGCGCGTGGCGGGGATTCGGTCAAGGGTTGGCTTATTTTGTGACTGTCGCCCCATCCACGGTTTCCACAACTTGAGGGGTTGAGGCGACGTCACTTGCCTCGATGGCTCGAGTGACGTGCCCGATGAGCTCGCTAATGGGGATGTTCGAATGGAATCCAGTCCCGTCGCTCGTGACAGGGTCGATGACGCCCTTGGGTGGCATTCCGTTGTTCCGTAACCCGCCTTCTAACAGATTCCCCCTCAATGGGGATTCTATAGGCTTGGCTAGAGGCTGGATTGAACTAGAAGGTTGAGATGACCCTATCCGCTTCAATGCAGGTTGGGCAAAGGCCGCTGAGGCTCATCTACGTTTTCTCCCTTGGCTCTTGTTTGACGCGAGGCGGCCTCGGACCCTTCACGGGCCAGCCTTCGAACCTCGGTCTCTTGATCTTGGTTCGAGCGGATCGAGCCCCCGAGCCCCTTGGGGTCTGATAGGGGTCGGTCGTGTTTTACGCATCACCCCGTCCTCGGCTTCCACAACTGGAGGGGCTAAGCTAATGGCACTTGCCTCGATGGCTCGAGTGTCGTGCTCAATGAGCTCGCTAACGGGCACGTTCGTGTGGAATCTGGGTCCATCATTCGCTGATGGGGCCAGCAGAGCCCTCATGTGGCATTCCACTACTTCTTAACCCGCCTCTCGGCAGATGCCCGAGCTGTTCAATAGGCTCAGGTGGCCTGTTGGCCTCTCCTCGATGGAGATTCTGTGGGTTTGGCTCGAGGTTAGAATCGAACGAGAAAGGTCAAGATGTCCCTGTCCGCTTCTGAGCGGGGTTGGGCAAGGCCGCTGGGGCTCATCTTGGTTTTTCTCCCCTGGCTCTGTTTGACGCGAGGCGGCCTCGAGCCCTTCGTGGGCCAGCCTTCGAACCTCGGCAGTCGCCGCTCATATCGAATGAGGCGGGTGCCGCTTCGTGATGTGACATGAAGCGTTGAGATACAGCGATTGCATATGCAACGTTTGGATGTATGGGATTAATGTATGATTTAATTGAAATGAAAGCGGGGGTCGGTAATGTTACCTTGGTGGCATGAGCGATGAGAAACTCTTACTGGACATGTCCGCACGGGGTTCGGGTGCGACGTTTGCGACGGAGCCAGCGTAACCTGCACGAGCATCACAATTTTTCATTTTTGTCTCTCGGTGGCGATCTGAGCCGTTTGATTAACTTAGTGAAAGCTCTAGTTTGGTTTTGGTGAATTGATGAAACCCTAAGTGCTAACCTAGTTTATCAAGTGATCATGAGATAGGTAGCACACTCCAAGTGATGAAGCAAATGAAGATCATAGCATGATGATGATGATACCATGATGATGATCAAGTGCTTGGACTTGGAAAGAAGAAAAAGAAAAACAAAAAGCTCAAGGCAAAGGTATAAACCATAGAAGCTATTTTGTTTTGGTGATCAAGACACTTAGAGAGTGTGATCACATTTATGATTGATAGCCGTACTATTAAGAGGGGTGAAACTTGTATCGGAATGCGGTTATCAAAGTGCCACTAGATGCTCTAACTCATTGCATATGCATTTAGGATCTAGTGGAGTGCTAACACCCTTGAAAATGTTTGGGAAAATATGCTAACACTTGTGCACAAGGTGATACACTTGGTGGTGTTTGCAGGGTTGAGATGGTGTTGGCACATTTACACTTGGTGGTGTCGGTGCTTTCGGGAAAATGGAATGCCTATTTTCTATTGCGCCGGATGCAAATTCTTGTGGTTGGCACATTGGAGCAAGGGTGAAGAAGTTAGAAGTGAAAACGAGTTGATCGCGAAGACGCTGGCGTCGGTCTACTGACCGAACGCTGGGTCTGAAAGCACCGGACCCTAGCAGCGTGTGTCCGGTCAAACTGACGGGTCTACGCAGTACCGAGGGTATTGCACCGGACGCTGATCTGTGTCCGGTCAAGGTGGACCGGACGTGTTCGGTCGAAGAAATACGCCTCGGGGAGCTTACTGGAAATGACTGAACGCTGGGGCTTCAGTGTCCGGTCAGTTTTACCGGAGCATCCGGTCAACTACGTAGCCGTTGAAATCGGGCGATCGGCGTTTGAAGCCAATGACTCGTGGCGCTCATCGCACGACCGGACGCTGAGGTCCAGTGTCCGGTCAATATGACCGGAGTGTTCGATCGGCCCGTGTTCAGCCCAGTGAAGGGGTACAACGGCTCTATTTCACTGGGGCTCTATTTATAGCCCCATGGCCGGCTCAAGCTCACTCTCTTGCACATTTTCATTGACATAGCAACCTTGTGAGCTTAGCCAAAGTCCTCCCACTCATCTCCATCATTGATCTATCATCATTGTGAGATTGGAAGAGAATCCAAGTGCGTTGCTTGAGTGATTGCATCTAGAGGCACTTGGTATTCGTGTTGCGCTGCGGACTTCGCTTGTTTCTCTTGGTGGTTGCCACCACCTAGACGGTTGGAGCAGCGGTGGAGGATTGGCACGAGTTGGTGATTGTTCGTGGCCATCTCCGGTGATTGTAAGGGGAGTTGTACCTTCCCAACGGAGTGCCGAAAGGTAACTCTAGTAAATTGCTCGTGTCATTGAGTTACCTCACTTGTGGGTCGGTTCTTGCGGTGTCCTATCGTGTGGACGAGGTTTGTGAAACACCTCTTAGCCACCGAACCACCAAGTGTTGGTCGACACAACGGGGACGTAGCGTGTTGGCAAGCACGTGAACCTCGGGAGAAAATCGATTGTCTCTTGTCTTTGGCATTCTCCCGGTGATTGGCTATATATTCATCTTGTGATTGGTTCATCCCCTACATGTCGGTATAATCACCCTACTCACTTATTTACATTCTTGCAAACTAGTTGATACAAGCTCTTTAGTGTAATTAGATTTGAGAGCTTGCTTTATTATTTACATTCATCTAGTTGAGCTCTTTAGAGTAGCAAGATTGAGAGCTCTTAGTGGGTAATTACATAGCAAGTTTGTGTGCCTAAGTAATCATTGCAACTAGAGTTGTTGGATAGGTGGCTTGCAACCCTTGTAGAGCTAGAGCAAGTTTACATTACGCTATTTGTCATACTAATCAAATTGCTCTAGTTGATTTGTAGATTCTTAAATAGGCTATTCACCCCCCCCTCTAGCCATATTAGGACCTTTCACTTAGGCAACCTGACAGCTTCTCCTTGATGGAGATTATGTAGGTGGACCCCCCCGAACCCTTCTCAGGAAGGCGGATGCTAAAGCTTGGGGTGCGGGGAACTGTGAATTCGATTATGCTGGTGAATAAAAACACCGTAGCCGTCGAGGCGTATGGTCTAGTGGTTCATCCATTTTTACTCAAAGTTTTACACCCGCACCCCGTGTCTCTGGTTTTCAACGTAAGGTGGGGTCGGGCGAAGAGGATGTCTAAACAAGTAAACATTCTTGGTAGCCCCCGAGCGATGTCTGTGCCCCTGCCATTGCTGGGGTCGAAAGCTCGATAATGAAATTAACACACAAAGTAAGTAAACAGAGGTGCTTATCTTTCGGTGGCCGTTCGTTTGTTGTTTTACTTGGGCCGTCCGATCGACCCAGGAGGCCCATTGGGCCCCCTGACGGAGGTTCCATCGTCGGGTCCTTCCAGGTCCTGCCTGGGGAAGCAAAGTGTCGCCTGCATGCGGATGCGCCCTGATTCTCACGCCCGGCGTGCGGTAGTGGTGGGCCATGCCTAGGCAACATCCTATTTGACCAGGCGATGTCTTGTCGATTAGGGCGCGTCCCGTCGGTCCAGGCGCGTCCCCTTGAATTCCCCATCAGCATCGAATTCTCATCTACATTGAATAGGGGAAGGGAGAGGATTTTTCGTCCCAACCTTTTGCCTTTCCTCAGCTGTTGCGCCTCTTCCTTAAATAGGGAGGGAGAGGGGAGTTATTGTCCCATTCCTTCACCTGTTCCTAAGCCGCTGCTTCTCCTCCTTTTTCCTTTTCACCGAGCGCGTTCGTATGTCACGGCGGTTCCTAAGTGAGAGAGGGTAATGCGAGGGAGATTATAAGTCATAGATCTGTTCGTGAATCCAGAGCGTGATGTCGAGCTGGAGGTCATCCAACATAGATGAGATGGTGCTAGTCGCCTTCGCCGAGAAGGGGCCGCTTTCGCCGAAGGAGGAGGCACACTAGAGGGTGCTGAGCATCATCGGTTTTGCCATCGTCCACGAGGCCTTAATCGGGATGGGGCCGTACAAGAAGCTCTTCCAGCGGATCTTTTTCGGGCAAGTCTTGTTGGTGGGGAAGCCGCCTAGGAGTGCATCGATGGAGGGCTTTGTCCTTGCACCGCTCAGATCGGCCAGTTCATGAAGCTTGATGAGATGTCAGAGACATCCATCAGCCACGGTGGCCTTCCTTCGGTGGGAAGCACCCCCCCCCCGTTCAGACACCGTTGTCAGGGTTGCAGTTGATCATGATGGCATAGTCCCTGGATGCCCCGGTGAAGGTGCCATGGTCACCGATGTGGTGCTCGATGTTGCAGACGATAGCTCCCTCAGGGATCCCTCGGAGCGGCAGGACATTGCCGATGGAGAGCGCGGCGCGGCAACCGTAGTAGTACTTAGAGTAGAAATGGTAAAAAAACTATAATCGAATAAGTTATGGGGGAGCCCCCTTGTGAACAGTTTTATGTATTCATGAATACATCAATCCCTTTTCGTGATGAAATCACATTGTAAGCGAAGAATTTATGCAAAAATGAACATGTTCTCAAATTTTGTTATGGCAAACAGCTTTTCAGCTCTTCTCCCTCTTTTTGGCAAAAGAGGTTTAATGCCTTCCGACCCTTCCCATAGTTACAGTCGTAAAAGACTTGGACTGCGGGGGAGATAATTATGATCACGCTGGTGAGCAAAGAGACCATAGCCGCTGGGGCGTGGGTTTCCCACAGTCCTACCAGTTATACTCAGATTTGGTCCTCGAAATCCTAGCCCTTTGGACTTACCGTGGGAAAAGAGGGAAAACATAGAGAATGTTTGCAAGATAACATAGAGAATGTTTTTGCAAAGTAAAAGTGCTCATACCAGCCCCCGAGTGAGGTCCGACCCCTCTCACTTGCAGGGGTCGAATGTCATGAAAGATCAGGGATTTTGATGACAAAACTGATAAGAGAAAGTATGCGTTTATTTAAGGGTAAAAACGACATAGCTGCTCAATGTTTCAGGCGTTGGTGAAGACCTCATCGTCGATGGTTAGCCCCCGAGGCTGGATCGGACGGACCGTTTCGGCCCGTTCCGACCCTTCATAGCGCACCGAGGGCTTGTGTTGATCGCTGGCAAAGACACTCGTTGGCATCGGCTCTCGACCGGACACCGCTTTTGCAAGTGCGTCGGCCACCTCGTTGAGGCGCCTTGGGATGTGATTGAGTTTGAGGTTGTTGAACTTGTCCTCCAGCCGTCGGACTTCTTGGCAATACGCAGCCATCTTGGCATCGTGGCAGCTCGACTCCTTCATGACTTGGTTGACGACTAGCTAGGAGTCGCCCTAGATGTCGAGGCGTCGGATGCCCAACTCGATGGCGATGCGTAGGCCGTTGACGAGCGCTTCATACTCGGCCACATTATTGAATGAGGGGAAATGGAGACAAACCATGTACCTCGTCATCAGGGATCCGTCAAAGTACATCGTCGAGTACTCTTGATCGACGACCGCTGGTGGTGTTTGGACCTTGGTCCATTCCGCGATGAAGTCAGCCAACACCTGGGATTTGATCGTCGTTCGGGAGGCATACATGATGCCTTGATCCATCAACTTGAGTGCCCACTTTGCGGTTCTTCCCATGGCATCCTGGCTCTGGACGACCTCGCCGAGGGGGAACGACGTCACGACCATCACGGGGTGTGACTCGAAGTAGTGGTGTAGCTTCCTTTTGGTGATGAGGATGGCGTATAGGAGCTTCTGGATTTGGGAGTAGCAGGTCTTAGAGTCGGATAGTACCTCACTGATGAAGTACAGAGGGCGCTGCACCTTGAGGGCGTGCCCCTCTTCCTCCCGCTCTACTACCAGGGCGGCGCTGACCACTTGCGTGGTGGCCACTATGTATAGTAGGAGGGATTCACCGTCGCTTGGAGGAACTAGGATCGGAGGCCTTGTCAGAAGTAGTTTGACCATGTCAAGTACCTCCTGGGCCTTGGATATCCACTCAAAGCGGTCGACTTTCTTCAAGAGTCAATAAAGGGGAGACCTCATTTGCCGAGGCGTGAGATGAATCAGCTGAGGGCGGTGAGGCACCCTGTGATTCGTTGAACCCCCTTATGTTCTGAATCGGGCCCATCCTTGTGATGGCTGAGATTTTCTCCGGGTTGGCTTCGATGCCACATTCGGAGATGATGAAGCCAAGCAGCATGCCCCTCAGGACCCCAAAAACACACTTCTCAGGATTGAGTTTGATGCCATTTGCCCAGAGTTTTGCAAAGGTCTGCTCAAGATCAGCAACGAGGCGGTCAGTCCGTTTGGACTTAACTACGATGTCGTCGACGTAGGCCTCAACGGTCCACTCAATGAGGTCCCCGAAGCATTTGAGCATACAGCGCTGGTACGTAGCCCTAGCGTTCTTCAGTCTAAATGGCATTGAGACATAGCAGAACGATCCGAAGTTGGTGATGAAAGACGTCGCGAGCTGGTCAGACTCTATCATCATGATTTGGTGGTAGCCGGAGTACGCGTCAAGGAAGTAGAGGGTTTCGCACCCCGAGGTAGAGTCGACTATTTGGTCTATGCGTAGTAAAGGAAACAGATCCTTTGGACACGCCTTATTGAGACCCGTATAGTCTACACACATCCTCCATTTCTCGCTGTTCTTTCGTACAAGATCGGGATTGGCTAACTACTCTTGGTGGTATACTTTCCTGATGAATCCGGCCACTGATAGTTTTGCTATCTCTTCACCGATGGCCCTGCGCTTCTCCTCGTCGAAGCGACACGGGCGTTGCTTCACCGGCTTGGAGCCTAGATGGATCTTCAAGGTATGCTCGGCAACCTCCCTCGGAATGCCTGGTATATCTGAGGGTTTCCACGCAAAGATGTCTTTGTTGCCGTGGAGGAAGTCGACGAGCGCGCTTTCCTATTCGGAGGAAAATGTGGTACCCTCGGAGCTGTTGGGGTCTATGAGGACCTCCTTGAAGCTCTCTGCCGATTCGAACGACCCGGTCGATTTCTTCGCGTCGGGCGCTTCTTCGGTGACCTCCTCCTTGAGGGCGGTGAGTTCTTCGGAGGCGATGATTGCTGTGGCGTGGCCGCAGCACTCGACCTCGCACTCGTAGGCCCGCTGGAATGAGGTGCCAACGGTGATGACCCCGTGGGGGCCCATCATCTTCAGCTTGAGGTATGTATAGTTGGGGACGGCCATGAACTTCGCGTAGCATGGACGTCCCAGGATGGCGTGGAAAGTTCCGGGGAGCCCAACCACCTCGAATGTGAGGGTCTCAGTCCTGTAATTGAACATATCCTCAAAGGTAACGGGCAGATTGATCTACCTGAGTGGCGTGGCCTGCTTCCCAGGCACGATGCCGTGGAAAGGTGCACGGGTTGGGCGGAGGCACGTCCGGTCAACGCCCATCTCGCCGAGCATCTTGGCGTACATGATGTTGAGGTCGCTGCCTCCATCCATCAGTACTTTGGTAAGTCGCTTTGGGCCGACGATTGGGTCGACCACAAGCGGATATCTCCCTGGGTGCGGGATGGTATCCCGATGGTCGGTCCGATCGAAGGTTATGGCGGACTCCGTCCACCGGAGGAAGGGAGGTGTGGCCGGTTGGGCCATGTAGACTTTGCGGCGTGCGACCTTCTGACGATGTTTGGAGTCATAGGCCATTGATCCTCCGAAGATCATAAGGCAGTCGTCTAGCGTCGAAAAGCCATCATCCTTCTCCTCGGCGTCGTCCGTAGTGGGGGTAGGGTCCTTCCCCTGCTCCCCTTTGTTGGAGCCTCTGGACAAGAACCGCCACATGAGGCCGCAGTCCTTGAGCAGATGCTTAACAGGAAAGGCGTGGTTCGGGCATGGCCCCTCAAGTAATTTTTTGAAGTGGTTCGGAGTGCCCTCCGCGGGCTTCCAACTACCCTTGCGGTCAGCAGCGGCCACGAGCGAGTCCTCGCGCCATTGCTTCTTATTCTTCCTTTTGGTGGAATGGTTGGAGGTGCCTTCGCCAGCACCCTCGTCCCGCCTTGCCTTGCCCTCAAGGCGATCGAATATTGCTCCGACCGCCTCTTCTCCTGAGGCGTGACTAGTGGCGATGTCCAGGAGTTCCTTGGTGATTCGCGGGCCCTTGCATCCCAGCTTATGAACCAACGACTCGCAGGTTGTCCCGGACAGGAAGGCTCCTATCACGTCTGCGCCGGCGACGTTAGGGAGCTCGTTGCACTATCGGGAGAAGCACCGGATGTACCCACAGAGGGTCAAACCAGCCTTCTGACGGTAGTTCTTGAGGTCCCATGGGTTCCCAGGGCGCTTGTATGTGCCCTAGAAGTTTCCCACAAAGATCTCCTTCAGATCCGCCCAACTCTGAATTGCGTTGGACGGTAGGTGTTCCAACCATGCTCGTGCCAAATTAGCCAAGAACAGTGGAAGGTTACGAATAATGAACTCATCATTATCTGCACCATCGGCTTGACAGGCAAGCCGATAGTCTTCGAGCCAAAGTCCGGGGTTTGTCTCCCCAGAGTACTTAGGGATATTGGGAGGTGGTCGGTACCGTGGCAGGAAAGCAGCATTGAGGATGTGCCGGCCGAAGGCCTGAGGGCCTGGCAGGCTGGGGCTCGGGCTCCGGTCCTCACCACTGTCGTAGCGTCCGCCACGACGAGGATGATAGCCACGGTGGGCTCCTTCTCTCGGGTCGCTATAGGTGCGTCTGCGGGCGTTGAGGGTGCTGCGTGCGTCGCGGTTATAGCCAAGACGCTGATGTATCTGGACCACAGCGCGCTGCCTGCCGCCTTATGGTGCCTGGTGGACTAATGCGTCCCAGGTGGGGCACACCGAGGGCGTGCGCTGGCTGGTGTCGAGCTCGCATCGCCGAGACAACGAGCTTTCCGCCTGCTGTGCCGCCGTACGATCGAGTAGCGTGTGAATCTCACGGTGGACCCGACGATCCTTGGGCGTTGTGGCCTCTAGAAGGCCATGGAGCAAGGCCGTTGCGGCGGCGATGTTCTGGCTTACCCGAGCGAAGTGAGGAAGGGTTTCATCATCGACGATGATCCTTTGATTCACATCACGGGCCACGGCGCGTGCGCGCCCGCCGTCTCCACGGCGTTCGACCTCCGCGTATTCCCGCACAAGCTGGAGTTTGGCTTCATCGATCTCCCACTTTTGGGCTCTTAGCTACTCTACCCGTATGTGAGGTGGGGCCGCTGTCCCCCTTTGGTTCCATCGCTGAGGTTGCCCGGCGGGGTAGCCTCCTCCGTGGAGATGCTTTCGACGTGTCTCTCGGGGGTACCCGCCATGAAACATTCCTGGGAGGGGTGATGGCTCCCTCTGCCAGAGTCAGAGCCAGAGTCTGACCCTGGCTCCTCTGTGAGGATGCCGTGGAGGGATTCTGTGATGCTTTCGATCATCCCTATGAACTCATTGTTCACGGGGGACGGGATCGTGCGCTGTGCCACAAGGTGGCTAACGGTCGCCGCGGCGTTGCGGAGACCGAACGGAAGCGCCATCGAGGCGCTCCGTGTGGAGTGTTCTAGTGAGAGGGTGAGGCGGCGCGGGTCCTCCCTGGACAACCGGGGTCCAAGGGAGACGCCGGGCTGGTGCTCAAGCCTCCCGTAGTTGAAGCCAATGGAGGGGAGAGATTGGATGGCGGCGTGGGCCAACGCCAACTCTCCTCCCACCATGACGATGAAGTTCAGGTCACCGAAACGCACGTGTGCGCTCGGGACCCAGCCGATTGCGTGGCTAGCCATCGGAGGCCTGATTTGGAACGCGCAAATGCCCCTACCTGGCGCACCAACTGTCTGTGTTTCGAACAAACACCAACTAGTAAATTTATATTTGTTGTGCGTTAGGCTCGGATGGTGTACTAAAGGACACAAGGCTTATATTGGTTCGGGCTGAATATCCCTACGTCTAGTTCGCTGTTGCTCGTGTTATTAGTACCGAAAAAGTTTCGTAGTAGGGGGTACAAACGGCCGAGAAAGGGACAGGTCCCAAGTCTCTGATGGAAAGGTCGAAAGGATGCCGAGAGCTCGGTTGCTGCTTGGCTGTGTGTTGTGTGTGGAATCGATCCGTCCCCTTAGCGGGGTGTCCTGCCCTCCCTTTTATAGACCAAGGGGGAGCAGGGGTTACAGATGGGAGAAAGAGGAAAAAAACAAAGGTAGAGAAGGTCCTTCGAAGGTGCCGGGTCTTCCTTTTTCCTTGAGCCTGCCCTGCTGACATGGCAGATCACGCCAGGGATAGCATGTTTCGCTGATCCTGATAGGGCCGGGCTCTGGCTTCGTTTCAGCGAGTGGTCACGTCCCATCCTCCCCCGGTGGACGGTGCGGTGTGTCAGGGTGCCGAGCCATGACTCTGTGAGGAGTAGACGGGGAAATGACTATACGCCTGTTACTGTTGATGGCGTGAGTTCCCTCTTGGATTGTAGTGGTTGTCGTGTGCTCATGTTAGGATCCGTGCCCGAGGGCTGATGGCGACGCCCACAACACTGTAAGACCAAAGTCGGTGCCCACAACACTGTAAGACCATAGTCGGCACCTACAACACTGTTCGGGCTCTGCCATGCCTGGAAGGGCTTAACGTGCCCGTCCCGTCGTATCCTGACGGTACCTTTCTGCAGGCGTGCAGGGTATGGTCCTCGGTACTGCGGTTGACTCGAATGTCTCGTCTTACCTCGTGCTCGTCATCATGAAGGAGCAGAGCGCAGTCGTCGGGCGAGGCGGAGCCTGCCCTCAGGCGTCGGGTGAGGCGGAGCCAGCCCTCAGCCGTCGGGCGACGGAGCCTGCCCTCAGACGTCGGGCGATGCTGAGCCAGCCCTCAGCCGTCGGGCGAGGCGGAGCCTGCCCTCGGACGTCGGGCGATGCGGAGCCAGCCCTCAGCCGTCGGGCGAGGCGGAGCCAGCCCTCGGACGTCGGGCGATGCGGAGCCTGCCCTCGGACGTCGGGCGAGGCGGGGTCTAGCCCTCGGGGGTCGGGCGAGGCGGAACCAATCTTCCGTCGTTCGGGCAAGAAGTGTAGTAGCGTTCTTGTCTGACCGGAAGCGTCAACGTTTGATGGTTATTAGTTCCACCTCATTGGGTACCCCGGTATTAGGTCCTCGACAATGTGCATGAGCTAGTTTTTTTCTTTCTTCTATTAAAATATGAAACAATGTTTTGAACTAGCTCATAAGTCACCATTGGAGCTGCCTTTTAATATATATTAAAAATAATATATAGAAAAATTAAAATGTCTTATATAATTTAAACAGGATAAAATAAGTGGTGAATAGTCGCTTCCTCTTACAATGTTTTTTTTTGAAACATGGAAATTCCATTACTCAGTAACTGGGCCAAATTGTTGGCCAACCGTTCATAGATACAAATTGGGATACTGTAAAAAAAACAGAAGCACTATCTGAACTCAACTTATACCCTAGAGCCACCAAACCATGGGCAACTAGATTACAAGACCGAGGATTATGAATTACTAGCTCTATCCCAAATTATAAGACATTTGACTTTTTTGACATCAAGTTTGACCACTCGTCTTATTTAAAAATTTATGCAAAATGTCACTTCTTTTGTCGTGGCTTGCTTTATTAATAAAAGTTCTTCAAGAATGACTTAAATTTGACTATGTTTGCACAAATCTTTTGAAGAAGACGAGAGTGATCAAACTTAGAATCAAAAAATATCAAACGTCTTATAATTTAGGATGGAGGGAGTCTACCCATGAATTAAGTTACATCGCAAACCAACCCGCTAGCCGAATTTCGATCAGCATCAGAAGACGGCTGCCTAGACCACCATCATCGCATCCATCTCCAGTATGATCTTTTGCAAACCGAGGTCAGCCTCTCTGTAATACCTACAAGCAAGCAATGAGCTCCGCGTGACATGGTTCCAGCACTCTTCCCAATCTGCCAAAGCCGGTAGTGATCACTTCCCCTTCAGAGCTGCGGATGACAAAAGCCCCAACCACCCCCGATCGTTCCTCCTGCTGGAAAGCCCATCACAATTTATTTTCGCAACTGTCTTGGGGTGGCTTTCTCCATTTTTTCTTCCGTCGAGTTGACGGCACCTCTTGCCGTTTTAGTGTCGACTCTGCATAAGTTTGGACTAAGGGGGTGTTTTGTCTCATCGAATGTTTGATATATGTATGGAGTATTAAATATAGACTAATTATAAAATTAATTGCATTATTTGCGACTTATTTGTGAAACGAATCTTTTAAGCCTAATTAGTCCATGATTTTTAACAATATGGTGCCACAGTAAATATGTGCCGTAGAGTACTTACGGATTATGTAATTTGTTTTTTTATTAGTATCCGAACACCCCATACAACATCCTCCCGACATACCTCCTAAATTTTAGTCACCGGATCCAAACACCGCCTAACTACGCTAAGCTAGCAGCACTTCTTGGTAGCTCCCCTTCACGTGCACCACACCATTCTAACCACCACTCACTGATACAGCAGGATGGCCACTTGGGTCTGTAGTTTTCCCGTGAATTTCAGACTCTCACCGATCACTTCCTTGCCCGAAAGGTCTGTCGTTAGTTTTTCCGTCAGGACCTGTTTGGTCCTCGAAATGAAGGCTGGAACGATTCCCGGCTGAAACGATCGTCTAATTTGTATAACATTGACCGAATAATTCCTCGCCTCAATGCTGGCCTTACGTGTTTCAGGTTCAGTTCACTCCATAACTTCCGCAGAATGAACAATGTTGGTGTGCGGAAGACAACGACTCGCGAGCCGGTAACAACATACCCGCTCGAGAATTTTGACTCCATTCGAAGCATTTTACACAATACTCAAAATATTTTCATCGGGGGAAAAAAAAAGGCACACACCGAACACAGTGCACCCACCAGGAAGGAACACAGGGCAGTCTGAGCAACCGGCACCGGTCTATGCACCGAGTCCACAAGGCTCCCCCACCTCGAACCCACCGATCATCGCCGTCGCCGTACCCGTCTAAAAATACCTCCCGATCTCCGACGAGTTGTCAACTATGGCATCTCCCGCGCACCCGGCGACCCACCGCCCGCGCCTCCGCTTCCGGCGGCCTCTTCGCGCGCAGCCGCCGCCGCCGCGGCTGCCTACTCCCTCTTTCTACTCCCGCCGCCCCTCCGCACCCCAGGTGAAGTCCCAGATCCCTCGCCACCTTCTTCCTCCTCTGGGTAGAGTTCTCCTCGTGATTGTCGCCTTCCTGGCATTCGTAGAGATGCTTGCGTGAATGCGCGAAGTCAAGTGATCTCCGATTTTTCGCCCTGTTTCACGTGTCAGCAGCATTTTTGCGCGACTTCGCGTAGTTCGATTCGATGCCGTTTTATCGGGATATTCGCCCGAAATAGTCAGTCTGTTTCTGTAGCAAAAAAACGAATGTTCTGTGTAGTGCTTGCATGAACATTACTAGGCTTGTACCGTTGTGCGTGGGGTACGATTTGGGGCGTTTGTGATATGAGTTGATAACCACTTTATATCAGCAGCAAGAAGCTGCAAGCAGCCTTACAGAGTATATGTTTACAGAGGCCAGTGCATTCAACAGAGGGCACTGGTGATCATGATTGCTATAGGAGCACATATGCTCAAAAGATGCATTAGTAGGAACATTGGCAGAGAAGGCCTGTCTAGCCAGGGCATCAGCCGTGGTGTTTAGTGTCCTACTGATGTTGTAGATCTTCGCTCGTCGACGATTGGCACAGTTGGCAAACAACTGGGTATAAGGTTTCATTCTCCAGTCCGGAGGATGTTCTTGATCAGCTTCATTTAGGAAATGGACCAACTGCTTGCAGTCAGACAAGAAGGCTGTGTTGTTGAAGTTGAGCAAATCAGTGACTGTTGCTGCAAGTGAAAGAGCTGCAGCCTCAGCCATGATGACCGAGTGAGCATCGGACATGATGGCCTTGATGTAGATCGTTTGTGCCGGCTGTACCTGCGTATTAACTAGAAGAACTCCAAGGCCAGCTGCTCTTGGTGACATCAAAGGCTGGTCAGGCAGCAAGGAGGCATCAACATAGCACCTGACACCGGGCAGTAGAGCTGGCATGAGGATGGTGTACCTGTCCATCTGGGTGGTACCGATCCCCTGGTCGAGGCTGGGAGCCTGGGAACCTGCTGCAGTAAAGGTTTGTATACCAGATACTTGACTCGGAGTGGTGGCCATGACTGGATCGTCATTGTGATGGTGGAGTGTGGTGGGGTTGGTGGTGTTACCTGCAAGTATAGAGGTCATACCTGAATTGGCAATGTGTGGATGCAAGTAGGTCGTTCCTTGCTGCTTGTGGTTGTTGTGTCCGAATGGTTGGTTCAGGTAAGTGCTAGCAGTCGCTGGGTGAAGATGACTGTGCTCCGAGTTTGTTGCCTGGTTGGCTGTGATGTTGTTTCCTGTTTGTTGCACCTGGTGATGAGTTGTGATGTGTGCAGCCACGGCGTGATGAACCTGCCAAGGAGTCCAAGATTTTCTCTGGAATCGAGTGTCGGTTGTATATTTTAGTCCCTCCGTCCAGGAAAGAATGCAATTCTCGCTTTTCGAGGAGTCAAACAGTTTAAACTTTGACTAAATTTATATAAAAAACTATTATCATTCATGATATAAAATAAGTACTGTTAGATTAGTTATAGAATATATTTTCATAATAAATTTTGTTTTGAGACATAAATGCTAATATTATTTACTATAAACTCGGTCAAACTTGAGTTACTTTGAATGGCACGGATCCCATAATTGCATTCTTTGCTGGACGGAGGGAGTACTTATATAAGCCAATGTTTGTCCCATTTAGCTTTTGTTTCGCCAATGGGGAGCGTTTGAAGTTGTGCAGTTAGTCTCAGTGGCCACTATCTTCTGCAGGTATCCCAATTAAGAGCCATCGCGTCAAGACCTTCAAGGAGGTGTCATGCTGTTCAAACTGTCACAGCATTTGATGATGTACTGTGACACCTCTCCACTTTTAGTTACAATATTTCACTATGAAGTAGCTTGTATTATGATTTATATTTGACAGTGATTTGGTGCAGGATCCTGGGGATTTCTCGCTGGCGCATGATGATGGGGACTTCTCGCTGGCGCATGACGACGGGGACGAGCAGTTTGGTGTTGCTCCATATTCGAGTGAGAGTGAATGGAGTGATGATGATGTTGTTGTATTGACCGCATTCACGGATGTTGAGTTGCCGATGACAGTCAAGAACCGGGCTGAGGGCGCATTAACTATAGCTGCCCATAGGCTCTCCACAATTGACAAAGGGCATAAGAAGAGTAGGTAAGAGTGCTAAGACAATTAGCTTTCCATATTTTGAAAAACAAATAGCTTTCTAGACAATCCTAAAATCTAGTGGTTGAGTACCTGAGGTGTGTATTATAGTTTACCTTCTTTTCTGTATTGGAAAAGGGGCTGTAGAATAGCAGCTTTGCATCTTTTGGTTGGCAGTGAAAGAGGCTTATGTGCAATAATTCAGATGCTTATATGGACAAAGTAATGTACCAAAATAGGAATATGGCTATTTGTTAATTTTTTATGGGACGCGTAGCAATTATTGAACTATCCTAGTAGTAGTAGTAGTAGTAGTAGTACAATAAGAGCATGTATGCTACTATCTTCCAGGTTTAATACTATATCTCAAGGGAATGTTGCAATTCTTGTTTGTCGTGGTAAATGAAACAGAAAGTATGCCATACTACTAATATGGACAGATAAGCTTTTTTCCATCTGATTTAGTTAGGCTCTAACTAAGTTCTTTACATCGATTCCCAGAACTCAACAAGGGCTGATGAATAATGTTGGACTGGTTGCTTTCTTAGCAATATTACTTTTCTTTGTCGACTGGTGTTCTTGGAAGATTGTTAGACTACCACTGGACTCCTTTTACTTGACACGCCCTTTTTTAATATCAGTAGTTTTATCAGCACTTGCTGGATTTCTTTTTGCACCAGTCGCTGATAGCCTGAAGATCCACCATTTCCGGAGGAGAGGAAAGTCTGTTTCTCCGTCAAGTAGAAAGCCAACCCCGGCAATGGGAGGATTATTCTTTGTTCCTGTTGGTATTTTTGTTGCAAAAAGAGAGGTTGGTTACAACTCGAATGGAGTTAATGGAGCAGCTATGATTACCCTCATATTTGCGATGGTTGGGTTGCTTGATGATATTTCGAGTCTTGCGTCAGATGGCAGTCATAAAATACCGCAATGGATAAGGTTCTTGGTTCAAGTGAGTTGTTCTTTTCCAAAGTGTCAATGTGAAAATATGCTGTCCTTTCCTATTACATTGAATTGAACTTTCTTACTATCTTGTGTATTTTGCAGATTGTTGCTGGCATTTACTTCTCTATCTGGTTGGGTTCTGCAGATATTTCAACACCATATAACATGTAAGCATTCGTGTAACTTATATATGCCTTACTCCATCTACAGCTTGATTGATTCCAGTTTATCAATGAAGGAAATTTCTGGTTCCTCTGCCTCCTCCTTTTGGCCTTGCACTCATTGGAAAAGTATATATGGTTCTGGCTGCTACATGTTCACTTTCGATGGGGCCGGCAGTAACACTGGTTGATGGTCTTGATGGTTTGGCTGGTGGTATTGCTGCTTTAGCACCCAGAATGCTTGTTCATTGCGTGATGATATTGGAATTTAAAGTATTTGCCAAGGATGTGATGAAAGCCCTTTTAGTATCGTTTCTACAACAGTGAGCAGCATAACTTAAGACAAACATAACTAATCTGACTTTGCTTTTTGCATATTTCTGCTCCTTCTTCCTATTTCCTGCTGAAAGCTAAAGCTATAATGTTTCTGTCACATATCCCTCGTTATATGTGCATTCTGATCAGTTTGCATCACCGGATTTTATGTGTAGCATTATAGCATACCATCATCCAATGTTTTGAGTTATATTTGTGGTCTACTTAGAATCAAGGGTGCTGCTGTCAAAGTTCAACTAGCATTTGTTTCATTTGTTTGCATTTTTGTAGGGTCATGACCTTCTCAATTCAGAACATAACCATATGGTCTAATTTCTTTTGGTGCTCAGGTTCCTTTTCATATGGCTACAAATTCTTTCTGCGGAACAAGCAGACATCCCCTGAAAATCCGTCCCTCACATTACTACCTCAGATTGTTAGGCATAAAGGAACCTTATATTGTGGCGGGTGCATACATGATATCATGCTTCTTATCTCTGTTGGCAGGATACCTTGGCCTTGTTTCAGCGTAGATGAGTAGCATTCTTTCATTGTTTTCTTTTTCAGTTGTGGTACATGACATAATTCAGGCAGCCGTTATTGCTTCATTTTTGCCGGATCTGTGTTTCAGTGATATGAAATTAACAGATATAGAGGAACTGTAGAGTGAGGCCTGTAGAATTCCTCAAAAAGGGACCGTGCGGTATGCTCCGCTTGTACCGTGAGCTGTTGGTATTTGAATGTAATTTGTTTGTGAGCTAGATGAATAGCGTTTCAAAATTCAAAATGTATCTACTCAGGCAAGTCTTCCTTTTACAATGGATCAGTTAGCCTTGCTTGCAAGAAGGAAGTTTAGATGAACTTTACCATGGTTAAAGTTTTTTTATCCTGTTTAGGCCATGCTATTGGCACCTGACATCGCAATTACACGGGATGGCCCGGTTGATAGGCCCAAAGTACCGGGAATCATTATTGTTGCTCTTGCTCCCAGTCAGTGCACGTTTAATCGCTCTTTAATATTACACTGTATTAGGTATAGATATAGATTATATGGTGTTTCGATAGATAACAATGTTGTCATCGCATCAACGGTACTGTAGACTGTGGAGTAGTTAATTCCATTTTATTATTATTTATTTTTCGGGGTTTTATTTTGAGTCGAGGTCGAGCAGCCACCGTCCCTACTTGCAGATGGGATGCGATGTTGTAATATTGCGACTTCGGCAACATGTATCCTACTTGCGAATGGGATGCCATATTGCGATATTGTGACTTCGGCAACATACATGTATGTCTTTTGTGTCTTATCTGTGTTTTTTATATAAAAAAAACTTCTTTCTTTTCTTCTTGCAAGCAAGCTTCTTTGTGCCTTCTGTGAGCAGCAACCACACCTTGTTTAAGTCTGCTAAGAGTGGTGTTTTTGCCCCCAACCACACTTTGTTTAAGTAAGGCTGCTAAGATTGGCAAGCACAGCAAGCTAACTAGAGGTTCAGTTCTATTCAGGAAAAGGCAGATGCTTGATGTTAAAAAAAAAAAAACTCTAGCGGCATCTGATTGATTTCAAAATGAATAAGTCTATTTTGACCACTTAACTCTTCTATTTGCCAAATTTTGTCCGTGAATTCCGATATCATCTAAATGGTACCTCAGCTATTGATAGTGTTCAATTTTGACCCCAAGATCCATCTTTAGTGTGGTTTTCAATCAACGTAGCCATGTTTGCCTCTAAGTTGTCATTTTTCTATAAAAAAAAATTGTAGCTGGTCGCTTGAACTTATCAGCCGTACCGTTTCAGCAAAATAACAGTGTTTTTCTCTCACAACAAATCAGCATCAGCATCAGCCGTTTTTCCAGCCAGCCGAACAGGTTAAGTCTACCTAGATATGTCCTAGGTCAAACCTTTTAACTCTGTCCAACATCTAGTTTCTTTAAAGAAAAAAGACAGTGCATGTTCTCCTCACTAAAGAAAAGAAGCAGCCAGAGAATAACAGTGCTTGATGGAAACTAGAATTGGAAAACAAAAAAGTAAAAATAAACAAAAAAAATGGTAAATGATTTTCAAAATCCTTAGTCCAATAGCGCTGTTCTGAAATTTTACTGGATTCTGCCTGTGGCGTCACATGACTTCGCTTGTGCCATTTTCTACTTGTAGATTCTGCTCCTGCGTCACAATGACTTGCGTGGATCCAGATTGCTGTATATTTATATTATTATTCGCAGTACTGATTTCCATGTCGTTAGTTTATTCTTAATAATTGCACCTGTCAGTTGTTAATGTGGACCTTGGTCGGGAGCCTTTCAGGGTTCTTTGCATTGCATCCTCCAGTTGTGGATCAGCTCTCATGTCACCTCAGAAACCGTCTAGTACTCCCAATCATTGCATCACTGTGGGCCGGGAGGGGCAGTTCGGACCCAACCCAAGACCGGGAATGACGTGGGCGCGTGCGCATCAGTCCAGGCTGGCAGTCTGCTAGCTGGGCAATGTCGATGTAGTATTTATGATATGAAATGAAGAAGGGAGATCGTGATGCTGCAAATATTTTAGTCACGGGGCTAGTTTAATCGTCGTGCTTTGAAAATTATAATATTGCAAATGTGTGTTTGTGCCTTTTCTATGCAAGGGAAAAATGATGCAGAGTTGGTCTACGTACGCATCTCGCAATCACGTACGTAAGGATCTTCTTCGAACCTAAGCGTGAGCGACGACCTCGCTCCCGTCATCGACGGCTTGTATGTATAATATATAATACATTACGTACTGTAGACTATTACATATAAATGCATCCGGATCGAATGCAAATCTGAAAGTCAGCAAGGAGATCGTGATGCAAGCAAGGGCCAGATAGATCGTTGCAAACTTAAGGTAGAGCGATTTGAGGCTGCGTTATCGCTGTCCACGTACAGGTAAATGCAGCAAATCCTTAAATGTTTTGTTGTTTTCGTTTTCTAAAAACTAACTTTGACTAAATATATATTAAAAAATATTAATATTTATGACACATAATTAGTATAATTGAATAGATATTTGAATCTAGTTTTTAACAAATTTATTTGGATACATAAATGTTGCACGTAATTTTTATAAATCGAGTCAAATTTATTGGCACGCAAAACGCGACGACACACATTTAGGGACAGAGGAGAGTACTCTTGCATTCTAAAAAAGTGTTATTTTAATAATAAATCTGAACAAATATTTATCCAGTTTTACTTTAAAACAATGATCTTTTTAAGAAAGAGGGAGTCGATGTTCACGCCGCAGGCTGAGAAAACGCACTCGCAAGAGCGCGACTCAACTCGCAGCTCGTGTTTATCAAAAATTAAAAAAAATCGCAGCTCGTGGATCGCGAGGTTCTCATGTTGCATGTCATGTCGGGACAAAAAGGGCACTGTAGTCTACTACTACTACTCCTACTAGTAGGCTACTAGAACTTGAATCATTGGATAACCGATGGATAAGATTGCGACGCGCCGGCTATCCCAGGCGGTGGTGGTAAAAACATCGACATCGACAGTTGCTGGCTATGGTGGCTGACGGGACTACCGAAACATTGCCAAATTAAAACCTCCTCGCTTGGAGCCGTGCAAACCATTTTTAGGAATGTTTGGTTTTGATAGCCCAGTTTCGTCCCTTTCTTTCTCGTTTCTGGTACTAGCGAACATGTTTTTTGCGTTATAATAGAACATATAGCATCCGTTATCTGTTCTAATATATTTTAAAATTAGACTTTGTACGTACCTTGACTGAGCTTCCACTATTGTATTAAAATTGTACTCTTTTATATATATACGCATACACGGATATGCGATGTCATTGCTGTTGTCGTGGTAATTTTGCTTTCGCCGCGGCGGGGCAGCAGACACACAAAAACGGAGGGCTTGGTTCTTCTGATCGGACGGCCTTGCCTGGCTCAATCTGGCTGCACGGAGCACGAGAAGCTTGCCTAGCTAAGTGAGCCAATTTGGCTCTCTCAGTTGGGCAAGGCCTTGTTTAGTTGGCGAAATTTTTTGAAAAATGGTACTGTAACACTTTCGTTGTTATTTAGCAATTAGTGTCCAATCATAGTGTAATTAGGCTTAAAAGATTTGTCTCGTGAATTTCGTCTAAACTGTGTAATTAGTTTTATTTTTTATTTATATTTAATGCTTCATGCATGCGTCCAAAGATTCGATGTGATGGAAAATCTTGAAAAAATTTGTAAAATTTTGGAAACTAAACAGGCACCAAGGCAAAAACTTGCTGGCATAGGTTTTGAGATCTTCAGGCAAGTCATCCAAACACAGCAACCAGTTTCTATCCTCGCTCATCGAGGTGGTACAATGACCGGCGAAGGAACCAAGCAGGCCCGGAATGTTTGGTGGTAGCCCAGCCGCTGGCAGAGAAAACGTACTCACAAGAGCTAGCGCGACTCTTACGCCTCGCCTGCCCCGCTAGCACCGCTCGTGGTGGCCTTGCCTGCACGGTGAAGGAGGAACGGAAGCCGATGGCAATGTGACGGGGACGAAGAGAGATGCATGGCTTCGTGCCTTTGATTATTATTTTTTTTTGCTTGGTTGGATCCATCTCGCATATTATGAAGATAAAACTCCCCTTTGTAGATGGATCAATCGCACTCGAGAATTAAACACTAAATAAAAGAGAATTATCCTATTTTGTTCCACTTGGTCCCAGGCAATGTGTCAACTCCACTTCCTCCCAAAAACACGCACACAGTGTTTACTCCCAGGACCCCTCACGGCCTCACCGACTAGTGCCCGTGCGCGGCGATGCTGGGCACGTGACCAGAAGAAGCCACACGATTCGGGCATGGAGGAGGAGGATGACCCTAAACCGAAGGCTGGGCAGTGCTCCGTCGTGAAAAAATGATCCGTCGCGGTGGTCGATGGCACACGTCGAGCAGTGGGGGTGTGGGCGTACCGTCGTGAAAAAATGATCCGTCGCGGTGGTCGATGGCACACGTCGAGCAGTGGGGGTGTGGGAGTACCGTCGTGCAGTGTGCCTTCAACCACCGCGACGTTCCCTGCTGCCCTGTGCGAGCTAACAAGGGTTGAAGCAGTGGGGACGTGGGTGCGCCGTCATGCCATGGTCTCCTGGTCTGATAAGGTGACCTACGGTTTATGGGCTCGAGAGCCTAGGCGAAAGCCACGCCCGACTTGTCGGTTGCTATCGACGGCGACATCCTTGGGTGCCGTTAACCTTCTTGGAGGCGTCGATACAGCCTCTCCAACCATGTAGCTGTAGGATATCTCCAGGTGAAAGCCTAGCTCCAGTTCTCTGGGGCCGGTGGCGGTGGCATCGTTGATGTCGCGTCCTAGTTGTGGGCGTCGCGTGGAGGGTCGCCTCGGGCTTAACCACAACTCTTCTGCAGGGTCTTCTTTTGCTCACACCTCCTAATTAGGGGGCACAAGCTAGATACAGGATGATGGCTACTACTAGTGTCCTAGCTCTGATGTCCTCCAGGTTATTTGATGCATCTTCTCACCATATGCCGAGTTAGCGGGACCATGATCCTCTCTCTTAGATCTCCTCGTTCTCCAATCGTCGGTCCTCCAACCCTTAAGGCTTCCTCCCCTCTAGGGGCGTAGGTGGAAGGCGACTGGATCCCGGATGATCTCCATAGAAGATGTGCATCACGACTGTCGTCCGTCACCTTGACTTAGTGCCTTAATGTCGCATGTGGATTGGAGTTCATCGACGTTTTGCCTACTGGTGGTACTATGATCAACAACCATCGACATGTCTCTGTTGTGGGGGTTGTGGCTTGGTTTATCCCTGTAGCAGTTGGTGATGGTTGCTTTTTTTTCTCGCCTTTCTCCTTTGGTAACTCTGGGATCATGACCAACATTGTAACTACCATTACAGGCCCGGGCGCGCGCGATGCTGTTACGTTCACCGCCGCGCGGTTCAACGCACGTTGCTTCTCCTCGGGGTAAGCATGTCTGCTTGCGCGGTATACGCCGCCCCGTGCTTCCGTACGTGCGGCGGCAGCCACCGGCGCGCGCGGACGAGCGGGAAGCGACGTCGTGGTGGTACGTGCGGGAGCACGGCCGGTTAGCTTGCCTACCCAATGCTGGTACGGATGCTAATTATTGTTGCTCAAACACCCGGAATCCTGAATGGATGCTAACTATTGTTGCTAAGTCTATGTGCCTACTACGTACAGTACGTATACTGATTTCGGTTCTCGTGAGCAACGCCCTCCGGTCCGGTGAGTGAATTGGCACCAGCACGAGCCGCAGGCCGGCCGCTCATTCCGGGACGGACTACGGATCTGCTCAAATGACCATGGAGCGCTACAGTGCATCCGATTGCGCAAGTTGCGTTGCGTTCCATTTCAGGTGCCTAGTACTCGTAGGTTGCAACGTCAGATCTAGGAGCTGTTCTTGCACTGTGCCGGTAGCTAGCTAGACTTGTCGGCCACCTGCTGCTCTGTTCCTCTCAACGTCGGAGGGTCTTCGTTCCTGGTCGTGGCTCTCGAAGGCACGGGCAGATGCGCGAGGCCAACGTGAGGTGGCAAGCAACCTCTGCGTACGGCGGCCCTACATAAACACTCGTTGATTCCTGCGTAGTACCGAGCGTGCACCGGTGGAGACCAGCAGACCATTGATAGTAGATCCCACCTCGTGCGTGGGAACGTCCGTTTCGGGCACCTGATTACCTGAGCCAGACGGCATGACGGGAATTAAAATTCTGATGGATGGTGACCTGACCTGAACAACTCGTCGATCATTTGATTTGACTTGGGCGACTCCGCACAGTAAGGATCGGGATCGGATCGGGATCGGGATCGGAGTTCCTCGACTCAAAACACGCGAACAGTACTGGCGTGCGCGGCGCAGGCTTCCGGACGTCACGTGCCCGGTACCCCCATTGGCCATTGACCGCCAAAAAACGCGCAGAGACCAGACCACGGAGCCCGCCGGCCGGCGCTGCTTCTGTGTACGGGGAGTACTTGGGCTCCGCTCCTCGGCTCCCTGGCGGCGCGCGCGCGCATCCCGTCGATGATTGTTCGATCGGTTCGCGGTCCCGGGCGTCCCAGTTTGCGTGCGGATGCGGATGCGGCAGCCGGCAGGCGGCAACACGTGAAGGGCGTGAAGGCATATCTGACCGTGCCGGATCGTTGTTCTGGTGGTCATGGATAAGAGGAGAGGGAAGGCGGCAGCGGTAAGAGGAGAGGGAAGGCGGCGATGATTGGCCACCTCTTGTCGACCGCACCTGGACACATGGGCCACCCGGACGACCACATGCTTCCTTTTACCGCGGCTGATTGCCTGAGTTTTTTTTTTAATGTAATCCGTGAGCTGGATTGGACTTGGACGAATGCAGTTAAACCAACCATGAGGATTTGCTAGTCGCCAAAAAAAATGGAGGATTTGCTTCTCTGTCTGTCTTTTTTTGTGTGTGTGTGAAAACTACTTTGCGGGGACAGGAGGTGGGTGGCGCGGCGAGGCGATTTGCCGCCGGCCGCCGGTGGTGGGGGCGGGGGTGAGGAAGGCAGAGGCGCATCACGGGGAAGGTTAGGGGAGGGTAGGGACGGGAGGCGTGACCGGCGGCGAGGTAGCCGCTGGCCAGGGGCGATGGGGGAGAAGGTGGGGGTGGGGCAAGGACGAGCGCGAGCACAGGGTGGAACTAGGTCACGCATGACCGACGCGCTTTATCTCTATCCTACAGTTTCCCTCAGAGCATCTCCAAGAGTATCCTAATTTTTCTTCCTAAAAACTTGTAGTTTAGCAACTCCTAAAAAATTATTGGATGAATTAAACAAGACCATCTCCAAGAGTTTCTAATAATTCACTCTAAAAACATATTACAAAAGCATATTCCAATCATTCAATGACATTTTCGTTAATACGATCATCTTCTTCCTCCTAAGGAGAAGCACGTAGATGGTGGCCTTGCTGCCTTGTGCCTGTACCTGAGAACAAGCACGTACAAGTCGCACACTAGCAGCCACGACGCGGAGCCTTGGGCGCGGCGCCGGCGGCCTCACCGGCGCGGGCGAGCATAGGGCCACAACGGCACGGCAGCGGCGGCAGCACCGGCGCGGGCGAGCAGGGCCGCACGGCCGAGCTAGGAGCCACGACAAGCACGCCGACGAGCAGGATCTGCAGCGCCGCGGCGACGAAGAGGTCAGTTGGGCCACCGTGGACTCGGTGCACCTGAGCACAAAGCCGTTGCCGTAGTAGCCCCGGGGCAGCTCGGGCTTCAAGCGCCGCCGCACATTCACGGAGAAGAGAGCTTCTGCTCGCCAAGACGGGCGCGTCGAGCTCAAGGACGTCGGCATCCTCGTGGTGATGTGCAACCTGATCAACCCGACGCCGTGCGCAAGGGAGAGAGGAACACCGGAACTCCTGGTAAACCTGACGTTAGCATGCAGGATCCGCGCGACAGCAAGGGCGTGTATCTTTGCGCGGATTGTGTCATTTTTTCCCAAGTCCTAAAAGTTTAGGAGGTGGGATTAGGAGCTGTTGGAGATGAATTGTTTCAATCTCGCCAAAAAAACAAAGGATTGGGAGAGTGTTTTGGGAACTCTTGGAGATGCTCTCAGCTCCACAGTATTGGAAGAAGAAAGGACAATTGCGGCAAGTACATAGTACATACATACTGTACTGTACATGCATTGGCAATCATTGCTAAGGGTCCCATATCTACAATGGTCGTTTTATGTGTGGACTAATATTAACTCTACAATAATCTCTTGATTTGTGTTTTTATGGAAACAATGACTGTAAATGCATAGCAACAAATGATACCAAAACTAGCCGCATTGTCATAAAGTTTGAGCTTTATGAGATGTTGTTTTGGGACATTGTAGCTAGAGTAGCTTGGAACCTACCTCCAAACAGCTATGCTATGCGTGCTGGCCACATGCGGGTAGTGCGCCAGTGCCGTTGCCCTAGGAGGAAGAAGCAACAACATTATTCTAGCACGGCCACCCACCAGCTGGGAGCTTCCATTTCCATACTGATGAAATCTGAGAAGAATGAAACAGCATCACAAAAACGATGAAATGAATCGTGCCTCTCTCTGCTTTTTTTGGCCAAAAATTCACGGACGAAATTCATTGCAGATACGAGCAGTTTTCAGAACTGACTTAAGACACTCCTCCAGCACACGCACTGGGCCATGGGACGCAGTACAGCACCACACATGCGGTCACCAACCCACTTGTATTCAACAGCTGTTCATTCATGCTACTACTGGGACCCTGGCCTGGCCGAGCTGGGTCAGTCCAAGCCAACCAAACCCAACCCAAATTTGCCAACAAAATAATTGAATGGACCATGCCTGCAAACGAGACACGAGCAAGCCAACACCACAACCTACAAAATCATCACACCACCAACACCAAGCAATGAAGCACCACGGCGACGGACACGACCTGCCCCGTGCCCCCGCCAATAAATAAATCGAAAAGAAAAATGAGGGTGGAGTGGAGAAGCGGCAGCGGAACGAGATGCAGAGAGAGAGTGAGGGAGAGTGGCAGGCAGGAGCAGGAGCAAGAGGCCAAGAAGGCCACAAGAGGCAGGCAGGCAGGCACCAACCGGCTCAGAATTCTTCAGAAAGATGGGAACTTGGCGCATCGCTGCTTGAGGTACACGGCGCAGCCGTCCTTGGGCACGATGGTGGGCATGTACACCGGGTCGTCGCACCCGGGCGTCCTGTCCCGCCGGAAGTCCACCACCGACACGAACAGCGCCATGAACAGGACGAGGTGGTTCAGCGCGTACCGCTGCCCGACGCACTGGTGTGGCCCAGCGCCGAAGGCCAGGAAGTTGCGCTTGTACGCCACGTCCTCCCGCCGGCTCTCCGAGAAGAAGCGCTCCGGGTCGAACGCCTCCGCCTCCGGGAACCCCTGGAACGACGACTCGTACACGGATGGGAACACGATGGCGCCCTTGGGCACCGTGTACCACTCCGTCAGCTGGAACGGCTCCCCCGCGATGTGCGGCACCATCGTGGCCGGCGGGCGGTGACGGATCACCTCCCGCGCCACCGCCTGGGTGTACCGCATCCCCTGGATCGTCTCCGCCGTCATCGGCTCGCCGGAGTCCGGGGACCAGGCTGCCGACACCTCGGCGCGCACGCGGGCGAGAACCTCCGGGTGGGAGTCCAGCGCCGACACCGCCCAGCAGAGGGACGAGGTGGACGCGTCCTGCGCCGCGAACAGGAAATCGAACATGAACCCGCCGATCTCCTCGTCGTCGGTGTGCGCGGGCGGAGGGCGCCCCGCCGCCGCCGCCTCGTCGATCTCGCGCAGCGTGTCCTGCATCCAGAAGTCCACCAGGCACTCGGGCTCGCCGCCAGCGCGCATCCGCGCCTTGCTCTGCCGCGCGCACTCGCCCAGCGTGCGCACCAGCCGCGCCACGCCCTGCCTCGCGCGCCGGAACGCGAAGCCGGGGAGGTCCACGGGCAGCGCCATGAGCCCGACGTTGAAGAGGTTGTAGTCCCGCTTGAACCGCCGCCGGGCCTCCCCGGTCAGGTACGGCCCCACGAACACCGTCTGCGAGGTCTCCAGGTTCATATCGCGGCAGGGCACGCGGAAGGGGAACGCCCTGCCCCTGCCCTCGCCCTCGCCCTCGCTCCGGTCGAGCCACCGGCGGAGGTGCGCCAGGATGACGCGCTGCTGGAGCGCGGCGTAGGTGGACAGCGCGCGCGGGGTGAAGTTGGGCGCGATCCGGCGCCGCAGGTCCTTGTGGTCCTCGCCGAACATGTAGATGAGGTTGTGGTCGCCGAACAGCTTCTTGCCGAAGGGGTGGCCGATGAGGTGGAACGCGTCGGGGCGGACGTTGGCGAACACGCGGTGGGACAGCTCCGTGTCGCGGATGAACACCACGAACCGCCCCACCAGGAAGTCGGCGGCAAGCCCCACGCCGGACCGCTTGGCGCGCGCCGCCTGCGCGTCCCAGAACCCCGTCGGGTCGCGGATCATGTGCGCCACGCTGCCGAGGAACGGCACGACGAGCGGCGGGCCGGGCAGCGGCCCCTTCTTCCGGTGGTAGGACAGCTGCTCCACCAGGAAGTAGAAGGCTACCGCGGCCACCAGGAACGGCGCCGCCGCGCGGAGGTCCAAGGAACCGGAACCGGACACGGACAGAGACTCCGCCGCCGCCGCCATTGCTCTCCTCCGGCCGCTACCAACCACGCGGAACGCTGACCACGAACAGCAACGGCCCTAGCAGCCGCAGCCGCTGCTACAGGTCAATTTATCCTGAGGGCGAGGGCTGAGGCTCGTGGGGAGCTCGAGCTCGCCTCTCCCTCTCCTTTGACGCGCGGATGGAGTTCCAAAGAGGTGTATATTTATGCGACGCGAGCGATGGGCTGGAAGGGAAGCGAAGGTTGGAGCGGGAATCTGCGGTCAAAGGCTGGCGGGGAAAGGAAAAGGAGGCGGCCTTTTCGCCTGGCTGGCACGGCCGTGGCGGATTGGCTGATGGCCGCGGCCCGCCCGGGGTGGAAGAAACGAGGACGAGGAGGACGACGACGGAGCCGCACAGGGAGTCAGGGACAGGACAGGCAGGGGCTCTCCCTAGGCTGGCTTTGCGGCTGCGGATAGGAATTCCTTTCACGGAATGAGAAGTGGGGAGGGAAGGGATCCCATCCCAGGTTAGCGGCGACAGGGGCGGAACGGCTAACCGCCTAAGGCCTCGTTAGGTTGAGGATGGGAACCATTCCCGCCCGAGTTTCGTTGGACAATTTGAATAGCATCGGAACTGTTCCGGTCGGAAACAGCGATAACCGAACAGGCCCTAAGGCCTCATTCGGTTGAGGATGGGAACCATTCCCAGCCGAGTTTTCTTGGACAATTTGAATAGCGTCGGAACTGTTCCGGCCGGGAACAGCGATAACCGAACAGGCCCTAAGCCAGAGAATTTGGAAGCCCGTTTCTTCTTCACCGTGCGTGCACGGATTTTTGCCCAAGAAAAGCCCCAATTTTCTTCAACCTCGTCTTGGGTTTGTTTTTTCAACCCTGAAATTGGAAGCCCTTTTCCTTACAACAACCTACTCCACCTATAGCACAAACTCCATTTCAAACCACAAGCATCAAATCAAACATCATGAAGGCTAGGAAATTAATAAAGTATTACTTCCTCCGTTTTAAATTATAAGACGTTTTGGCTTTTCTAAACACATAGTTTTTGTTATGCATCTGCATATACTACATCTAAATCTAGAGTAAAAGTAATATATGTAACACCTCTGGTGTTACGAGCTCGCTAAGCACTAAGATTATAGCCTGAGAAATAGATCTATAAGTATAGTGAGTTAGTTTAATCAAATGCGATAATGAAATTCTAATAAGAAAATAAGAAAAGTAGTTTTAATTGTTTGGCACGAAAAGCGATTTCTATAAACAAGAATAAAACATAACTTGTATTTAGTACTTAAATAAAAATTGAAGTACAAGTTTTGTAGATGGAAATGCAACATTAACTTTTGGGAAACAAAGGGTGTTAATTAGTGTTCTTGGAAGCTCAAAAATCAAATTGGAAATTAAAATTAGCCCTTTTGTTGAATTGGCAAAAATTTGAAGTGGTGTTAAAAGTATCATTTTTGACGAATTATATTGAACAACAAGTTAATTAGTTCAAAGATGTTTTGTTTCTACGAGTTAATATGACGTATGGACTAGTGTATGAAATGTGTAGTGGTTGGGATTAATTAGGTTTAGGCATATTAAAAGTTACGGCAAAAAAGCTAAAGGTTGTTAGTTCTAGCTAAGTTCTTATTCTCTCTAAGTCGGAAACGATGATAGTAGACAATGCCGTTTTGATAATCAAATTCTAACAAAAATTGTTAGGCGTCAACTTCATGTTCTTGTACCGTTGGTTGCCTCTAGTCGAGTACTTGAGCATGGCTTAGGTGATAGTGGTGTTGGGTGTCACGATACTCTCATAGAAATTGTCCTAACTTCGCTAGAACACATTGAGGTAGGCTGTTGGCGCTCTACTCCTGAGCCAGCACCAAGCGTGACGACCTCACGTTGGCATCTCTATATTTTCATCGCGGGTCACCCTTCGCCGTGCTGGTTGCCTGGTTACTGTAACGTCCTGCCTCCTCGAGGCCAGGCCCGCTTACATCTGATAGCTTTCCTAGGACATAGACTGCCCTCACAGACCAACACCAGTCTTTTCTGCGCACTTTGTCCTCACTCATGCGCCCCCGGGAAGAACTTCCCGGTCGGTCACCCATCGCTTCAGGCCAAGCACGCTTAACCTTGGAGTTCTTAAGAGATGGGCTTCCAGAAAAGAAGTTACAACTTGTTGGTACGAGTATCCTATTAATCATATTAAGCCTCGAAGTGGGGTGTTACATCTCTCCCCTTAGGAGACCAACGCCCTCGCTCGGTCAACCCTGTGCCAGAACGTCCCCTCTTGGCCACGTCCAGTGTGTCGGTGTCAACAAGATGCATGTGCCATCTTTCAAGCGACCACTCTGGGTCCACACCACCATGCGCACCATGCTGCAAGAATCGACACACGCATCCGTGAAACCGCAAGGGTTGGCTCTGATATCATTCTATAACGTCCTGCCTCCTCGAGGCCAGGACCGCTTACATCTGATAGCTTTCTAGGATATAAACCGCCTCACGCTGACCAACACCAATCACCACTTTGTCCTCACTCATGCGCGACTTTTGTCTCACTTTGTCTCACTCATGCGCCGGGAAGAACTTTTTGGTCGGTCACCCATCGCTCCAGGCTAAGCACGCTTAACCTTGGAGTTCTTAAGAGATGGACTTTAGAAAAGAAGTTGCAACTTGTTGGTACGAGTATCCTATTAATCCTATTAAGCCCTGAGCCGGGGTGTTACAGTTACGCAGTCCTTAGGGGCTACAAGAGTCTCGAGCTCTTGCCTTAATCTCAACCGAGCTATAACAGGTGGGTTTCCAAGCTTTAAAATGCGTGCACGTCACCTGTTATCACCCCTCGGTCTAGGTTTGCGGTCACCGCACAAGATGAGCTTATTTGTTGGCGCCAGCTCGCACCGTGCGTCTTGCCGTCTTCTTTGGTTGGGATTCACGCGCTGGCGGGCGCGCCACAGAACGTTACTTACCTGGCGTTTGCCGACCCTGATTGGTTGAGGCCGAGCTTCCATTGCCACGCGCATGTCGCGCTTGGGCGACTGGCCGTGGTGCCGCGCGTACGTGGCTTGGCTAACGTGGCATCCGCCTCACCCTTCGATCCACCTACCACGTCGTACCGAGCATGATCCATGGCTTGCCGCGTCTAGGTCGCCAACCCCGGTAGCCGCGGTGACAAGACGTCTCCCTGCCCCGCCCTGCTAGCCGACGCCGACACGATCTGCTCGGGTTCGGCCGCTCCAATTCAAGCGCGTCGCGCCAAGCTCTCCCCTATTTCATGGCCTGTGTGCACATGCTCGGGCCGCAGCTAGCGGTCGGAGCCACCGTCTTAATTCGCTTGAGCTCACTCGCATACCTCTCCACGGCACGACCTTGCGAGCATCATGATGCCGCCCAGTGGTTCACCTAGCCAGGTCCCCACAGTCCGATTCCTCGCACCAGTAAGAGGCATAGGAGGTCAACTAGGCGCCCCATCTTTCCCATGCCCGGCCAAGCGTTACCGACAACCAATTTAGCGTTTTGCCCGCCACCGGCAATGGGCGCCGTCGTAGCCCATGGATCGGGGGTAAGTCCCATGGGGGAAAGAGCCCAATTGGTGGTGTTTCTGGACTCGTGTTAATCTCCTCTAGCTGGTGCTCATGACAGGTTGGTTTGGTTTCTAGTCGTTGGCGACGTGATGCGTCGGTGCCGCGCTCGGGGCGTCGCCGCGCGGTGCGGGCGCACGTGGCCAGCCTACGCCAGCGCTCCCCTGCTTCAATCGTCATTGGAGCGTGCACCTAGGTGAACTACTGATGCTCCACCGCCACCTCTACCCTTTCGAGAGCGCGTAGGTTCGTCGGAACAGGCACGCCGCCGCCGCTCCCGGTAGTACGCCGTTAAGTCCCTAACCGCCACTCATGCTTGCGGATTTGGCCATAGATGGTGGTCGGCCCGTTATTCCTGTCGCAGCGGGTCTAGCTTGCCTGGTGTTGTCGCCGTTGCCACCGGTGTGCTGTGCCGTTGCGCGCGGGTACGCCGAGGGCTGCCCCGATGCAAAGGCAGCACATTCCAGGGTCTTTAATGCAAAGCCTGAGTCTGTAGTAATAGTGCTCCGTTGCTCCATTTGATTAACCGAAAGCCCGAGCCCTCTTTTGCAAAAGAGCTGCGCGCACGCGGGTTCCCCCGCCTTGGGCCGTTGCTAGGTCGGCTACTACACGCGCTCGCGTCGCCGTGCTGGGCCGCCGGGCTGGAAAGGTTGCCATCGGTCCTTTTCTTTTTCTAAAGTGTTTTCTAAATTAGTTTCTAGGGTAAATTTGTAAATTCAAGATAAATTTGTGTAGATGTCCAAAAATTATGAAACTAATTTTGTTAGACTCCTAAAATCAGGATCTATATGCTAGTATATTTTGTTCACATAGTTTTATAATATTCTTAGAAGCTATATAATTAATTTGAGATACTTAATATTGTCAAAATATAAACTTGTAGGAATTGTTGTGGTAAATTGGTAATAGTGTTGGCTCTGAAATTTTTACAGTGGATTTCTAGAATTATTAGGTGCTCACTGTAATTTTTGTAGCTCCATAGGAATTAGTTTGTTAAGGTAACTAAATGAGCCCTAGTACGAAAATATATATTTAATCAATCAAATGTAAAAAATAATCGGGGGTTTGTAGAATGAAAACATTTTCCAGGAACTAGTCTTACTTGATGATGTGGATACATAGACTAGCATGTTAGAGTTATCTTATTAGCTTGTGAGGCATAATCAAATTTCTAAGAGTTTCGGTTATCATTGATTATTTACATCTACGTGTTGCATCCACGTATATCATAATAGAAACAACGATGGATCATGGAGATGACTGAAGTAGCAGAAAAGATGGTGCCTTGATGATTGTGCCACCATGATGGAATGCTAACTTTTGGTTATATCTAACCCAGGCAAGCCCCGATGCATAACCCCTATTATTTTGCACTTTATTTAATGCTCGTGCATTAAGTTTTAAGGAGTTGAATGAAAACCCACTTGCATATATATCCTTATCCTATGAGTTTTACTAGTATGGCTGGATCATGTAGATTGCTATGCTATAGGACTTCGGTAGAAGTCGAGTGATTGCCTGTCACTTGCGAGAGACAGGAAAGATATTATTGTTGTTATTATATTACTATCATATGGAATATATATAAATGATAATTGAAGAACCAGGCGGAATGGTATTTTGGATCTGGATTTGATTAGGCATTGGAGCAAGGCTCGGATTGCACTTGTTCTGCTTGTGTCGGTTAAGGACCGGCCGTTGCATTAGATTCTAGTCAGGTCACAGACTTATTACCCTGAGCACATACTTGTTTATGGGAGCAGGGAAGGCTGTTGCTCTCTTGTCGTAGGTTCCGGCTCTTTCCGGACTGACTGATTGAAGATGGGGATGGTGGAGGTCTAAGCACTATACTGAGTCCGGGACTCAGGTGGGGGGCTTGGAGTCCAAGTTTAGACGGGGACCTAGACCCCTTGACAGGAGAGTGGTGGGTTGGTCCTGCTTGTGCCTAGGGTACAAGCGGGACGTGTGTTTTGGGGTACCCAGCTGGACACATTGATTCGCGAATCGCCGGGTAATCCAGTACAACTTGTTTACAATCTAGCACTGTAGTAAGAACTGAAAGATAAAAGATGGTAAAATGGTCATAATTGCTTACCACCTGCTTGAAAGTAGAACATGTGCTTACATAGAATGGTTAGTTAATGAACTAATGATGACTGCTAATAAAATTGAATATAAGGACGCACGTTTAATAATGCTCCTGCAGATGTAATAAACCCACAAGCCAGATATCCATGCATACCCTTAGAGTCTTTTCTTTTCTCTTGACGAGTAAGTCTTGCAGAGTACAATTGAGTACTAAGGGTTTGTTCTACCCTGTTGCAGGTGACAAAAACATGTGGAGCTGACACTTGTGTGTGTAAATCTCCTGGTGGGCTTAGCGAAGATTTCCTTAACGTTACGGACATAGCGTTCATTTGAAACTTTCATCCAAAATGTTTTACAATGGAAAACTTATAACCTGTTATGATGTATATAACAGATCATCATGTTAATGTTTAACTTGTCGTTAAATGATTTTATTTTCGCTGAAACTCTGATAGCTTGGTTATATTCCGCTGCTATAAATAATAAATATTATACTCTGATGTTGCATGGAAAGTGATGTAAGAAATGTCTTAAGAATTGTGTAAGCTTTATTCTCCCATTTGTGATCCTGACGAAAAAATGTGGATTTTCGGGTTCTCCCTCGGGGTGTGCCCGACAGAACTATGTAATTTAGTGTCGTCCCTTATGTACTTAGTGTCATCCCTCGGGGAAGACAAGTACTCCTGAGAGACATTAGATTAGACGGTTCTGCTATAATATATCTAGAAAAGTCAAAACGTATTATAATTTAGAATGGAGGGAGTAGTAAATTTATATTTTTTGGACATGCAAGCATTTTAGTGTAAAAAAACCAAACCACGCCCTAGACGCACCTCAACAACGGTGACTGTATGTTTGGCGTACAACACCGTCACTGACACCAAGATTCGTAGTATTTGTAGAAAAAAATAAAGTAGTTTAAACAAATGGATTTCACCCAAGATAATGTTAATTTTTCTTAACTAACCCAAGATAATATCTTTGACACAACATATATGAATAGTTTATTTCTTAACCGAACCACAAAATTTTCAAAAGATAAGATATAGCGAGGTGGCAGCAAGTTTTCCTCTTAAGAGTACAACCCTCTAGAATATAATCTCTTATCTTTTTATAAGACGTATTGGGATCAAAAAAGGGCTTCAGAAGCATACTTTCACCATCATTTACTCTTACACTGTATCATCAGTCACTCTAAGATGAGTGTGTATTCAAAGATACGTGGAATATATTGATAGAACTTTTTATATACTCTAAGCATGCATGCATAGAATTTGAGTAACTATTGGTTAAAGTCTATGAAATTTGACTTTTTCAAATCCTGTAACATATCCTAAAATTAGAGGGAGTAAGGTGTAGCGAGGTGGGGGCAAAGGTCGTTTACAATAAGCGCATGAAAATATATATTTCCTATCATAATAGGGCTTAATTGTATTGGATCATTGGATGGCACAATTTGGACTTCCTAATTGAACAGCTTGGTATATGCAAAAGATTTTGTAGTATTTTTGGATCCATGTGTACCACATGATCAAAACCAACTTTGCTCTTTTACCACAGATTGTCTCGGTGAAGGCGGATTCCACTGCCTCATTGAGGTGTGCACTGGCATGTTTGCATCCCCCTCCCCTAAAAACAGAAAATAACATGTTTGAATGTGGTTGTTGATACAGTGTTGTGGCTACTGTTGCACCAAACACGCTACTCCTATTGTTCGTGTAACGAAGAAAATCCGGCAAGGCCGCTATAAAGAAGTACTTCTTTCTTTCGAAATTGTAAGTGATTGTTTTGGCTTTTCTAAACAAATAACTTTTGCTACGTACCTAAATATATATTATGGCTAGATGTATAGCAAAATGTTTGTAAATAGAAAACCAGAACGATTTACAATTTGAAAATAAAGAAATAGAAGTTGGCAGATCCAAAATACTATTATCATGACACTGCCTGTCGTTATGGTTTGTGCAGAAATGTGGAAAGGAACGTGATGGCGCTGGCCGATTGGTGGTTATTAAGACGATTCCTCCAGGTGGCAAATTGGTCTGTCTTGGCCTCTTGGGGCATCTGAAAATGACGTTTATTTTCCAGCTCTCAGCTTACTTGCCTGCATTGTGGTCTTATGGATGGACTTTGACAAATGGTGTGGAAGTAGAACGTTCCTCTCCAAGACTCCAAGTGAAGCTAGTCGAACTTTCTAGAGTGGCGGCCGGTTGCCATGAAAGGTCAATGTAACTGAATGAAACGCAAGTCAATCCTGTTATTCTGTAGCTTATTCCTTGGGGAAAACGAAATAGGAATGAACCTATCGTTCTACTATTCAAATAGGTTAAATTAAATACAAAACTTTCACCTTATGTCCCACTCATGCATCTAGTCATCCTAACTTGTGCAATAATTTTGAAACAACTTCAAGAGAATTTTATTGTGGGAACCAAGTTCCTCGTCCAGAGATGCGAAATTACCGTAAGCCTTCGGATTAGCACAACACGGAGGGGCGAGGGCGCGGCCAGCAGTGACGGCGCACGGCGAGGCGTTGCGAGGCCGCGGCCAACAGCAGGCGGCGCAACACAGGTGCGAGGCCGCGGCCAGCTTGGACTCGCATCAGCCCGCTAAAGAACATCCGCCATGAACAACAGACTACAAGCTTTTGCAGACTCCGCCCCCATTGAATCACATATTTTCTGTATTGCTTATGTCTCTTAGATATCTTTCAGACAAGGCCCTAGAATGTTTTACCTCATTTCTTATTTTCATATTTCATATTTAATCTTCCTTTTCATATTTAATACTTAATTCATCCCAAATTGTAAGACGTTTGACTTTTTTGACACCAAGTTTGACCACTCGTCTTATTCATAAATTTGTATAAAATATCACTTCTTTCGTCGTGGTTTGGTTTATTAATAAAAATTCTTCAAGAATGACTTAAATTTGACTATATTTGCACAAATTTTTTGAATAAGAAGAGTGGTCAAACTTAGGGCCAAAAAAATCAAACGTCTTACAATTTAGGATGGAGGGAGTATTTGTTAATTTTGGACAATCGAACTACAAAGTGATATCAAGCATAAATCATATGTGCAACCAAGTTAAATAAAGCAAGGGCACTATGGACATTCAATATCTCTCGTCCATTCCAAAAATCAGACGGAACCATTTTGCCAAACATTTTTCAGAACGGTTTCCACTTCTTCAGAGAAGCTGCTCCTTCAGATAAGTTAGAGTCAGAGTCGTTTTTAGAAGATGTAGAACCCTGCCAGGTCCTTAGCTGGCCAAAAGTGTGACGAAGATGTGGTGTAGATATCCGTTCTGGGTCGGAAAAGGGAACGATTTAAAAATGAACTGATCTGGGAAAGACATATAGCACGATTTTTATTTAAAAACCGAAGTGGTCTGGGAAAGACATCTCAACCTGCGGTCGGTCGTTGCCTTGGTTCCAACTTCCAAGCAGGAAGAAGCAGCGCAGCTGGGCTGGGCAGCCTAGAAAACCTGGGGCGCGCGGTTGCGAGTCGGCCCCGGCCCCCCGGCCGAAACCGCAAAAGAATCAGGGGTTGACCCGTCTCACGCGTCCGTCCTCCTCCTCCACGACCACGAGGTTCTACGACGATCTGTGGGGGCCTGGGAGGCCTGGAGAAGCTCTGCGACGCACGCCGCAGGGGGAGTACAGTACGTACGTTATCGGTCTATTCGTTTCGCTGAAAAAATAAATAAAAATATTATTTCAGCTGTTGTGAAAAAATATTTTTTAAAAAAAAAACAAGTTAAAAAAGTATATATCATAAGTCAAACGAACAGTGCCGATCGTCGATCGTCCCTTCCCAGAAGCACGCGCACCAACACGGGCCTGGCCCCTGGCTGCAGCAGCTTTCCTGCTGCGCGGCCTGCTGGGCTGCCGGCTGCATGCGGCCCTCTTTCGCTTCGAGGCCTCGGGGCCCGGGCCGGTCCAATTGGCCGAGGTTTAGATGTGCCGCCGCCTGCCCGTCATTTTTCAAATCAAAGTGGCTTTAACTGCACTGGTTTTTATTCACACGTCGCAACAGAACCCGTCCATTTGACATTCACATACTCCCAGTACTTACGAAGCTAGGCCTTGTTTAAGCCGGGTTTAGACTCCAAGTTTTTTCACTCTCTTCGTCACATCAAATCTTTAGACACATGCATAGAATATTAAATGTAGATAAAAAAAATAACTAATTACACAGTTTGATTGTAAATTACGAGACGAATCTTTTGAGTCTAGTTAGGCCATAATTGGATAATAATTATCAAATACAAACGAAAGTGCTATAGTGTCAAATACTGATTCCCAACCATCATCTAAACAATGCCTTAGATTAAAGTTTTTTCACTCTCTCTATCACATCAAATCTTTAGACATATGCATAAAGTATTAAATGTAGATAAAAAAATAACTAATTACACAGTTTGATTGTAAATTACGAGACGAATCTTTTGAGCCTAGTTAGACCATGATTGGACAATAATTATCAAATACAAACGAAAGTGCTACAGTGCCAAATACTAATTCATAATCTCAATCTAAATAAGGCCCTACAAATAAATTATACACAGGAAGAACAAGATTGGCATGGCTAAGACGGAGCGAGTCGACGACGTCTGAATTGAAATCCTGCAGGGCGTGGGTACCTTCATGAATCGACCGGACCATGTGGGCTGTGGCCGTGAGCCCGTGATGAGATGGCGTCATGTGCGCCGACCCCTGCGTGATTCTTACGATCCAGTATGATGCATGCACGCAGAGCTGTGCTTCCCCAGGAAAAATATATAAACAAGTGTTTCAGAAGATGAGAAGAAGCTACAGCCTACCTAATAGCTAGCTTGGCTATCTGTTCAGCTGCGTGCTACTCCTTGCATTGCCGAGAAGTCTGCCTACTGGGTACTCTAGCTAGCTGACATGTTCAGCCGCTAGCTGGTGCTGGCTTGCATTTGCAGACGGGGTCCGGAGAACAGGATTGCAGAGCATCGTGTGGTTCAGCTTCAGCCTCCCTCAAGTCCTCAACCACAGCTAGCCAGCGTCCTTTGTGGCCGGTCTCATGCATGCAGAAGAAGAACAGTAGTGGTTGTGGTTCTATTAGTTCTAGTTCCCGCGTGCGATTCGAGTGCGGCGTCGGGGACGGGGGTAGAGCCCCCGACATGGCCCGACAGGCCGACACCGCACGTGACAGCGAACGTATGTGCACGTGATATATGACGTGTGAATGGATTTATGGATCGAATTCGTATACAGTACTACTACATGACGCGCGCAGATCGGATATGCGAGTACGACATGGCAGTTGGACCGGTCATTTATTCACCGTTGTAGCAGGGCTCCTACTGCCTCTCTCGGGCAGTCCCTGGTCTCAGTGGCGGATGTGGGATGCCTTCGAGAGATGTTGATTTCAAGATTTTCTTATATTTAATTAGCATTGAAATCAAGAAATTAGAGGGGGCTGGAGCCCCCCCAGCCCCCCCTTTGGATCCGCCACTGCCTGGTCTAGTATAGATCCTTCTATTTCTTTCACCTTTCTTGTATTTTTATTGTAAAAACTTTAAAGCATTCAAGCGAGGAACACGCACTTGTTCATCTCTAAGACTGGACGTAGGGTTTCGGCTGAACTAGTATAAATCCTCATATCTATTGGATGGTACAATCGTCTTTCTAGAGCAGCGCGACAATCGTATAGATTTACTAATCCGGTTTACAAAACACCGACGCTCCCCTTTTCAATGTGTTTGGTAATGGCGCCCCCCACCCTACCTCCTCTGGTGTATTAAAATCCCCACGATCCCACATTGATCGCCATTACCGGATTATAGGTTGTGTTTGGTTGAGCTTCTTAAAAGTGCTTGTGGTCCCTAAGCACAAAAGCCAATCCATAATGGAATAGTAGGAAGCCAACCATATTGGAACAGTAGGAACTGCTTTTGTGTAATAAATTTTTGAAAGCATCTTGAACCTAACTTTTGGTTTTTTGCTTTCAGCTCTTGGAAACGGGTGAGAATAAAGAGCTATTTCAAGGGAGGTAGAGAGAGTATTAGGTTTTATACTTGGTTTAGCCAAACAACTTACAACTTTTCTACAGCACATTGCTCACAGCTCATAATATTTTTTTCACAGCTCATAGAGTCGCAACTAAACCAAACAGATCCATGTATGTTTCATATCATTCTTAACTATAGCATGACCATTGGAAAGATTAAACCAGAAACACTGCAAAATTCTCGAAAATCGATGCCATCAACTTTCAAAAGAAAAAAAATAAGTCACCACAATTGGCAGCATTGTTCAACCACTTGACCTTTCTCCTTTTGTTTCTTCCATACTTTGTAGATGTGTAATCGAGCCATGGACATGGCAATTGAACCCTTGTTAGGCAGCATACATTGTACATGATCAAGCACGTACACAAGAGCTGAATTTATCAATTACACTGTTGAGGGAGTAAGCTCCAAAGGTAACATACATGTCACGGCATGACACCCACACCTCCTTGCTCAATGCTGCTTGTACTTGTAGGCTTTATGCTGATAACATAAACTTCATTCACCCAGTAAGGGCGTTCTCCCTAATGACATGCGAAATCGCTAGCTAACTTAGCTTTTATCCGACGTGTGGTTGAGAGAAAGTAGGAAAACAATCTCGGGCCTTGTTTAGATTGTAAATTTTTGCAATCTGGACACTGTAGCACGTTTCGTTTGTATTTAACAAACTTTGTCCGATCATGGATTAACTAGGCTCAAAAGACCCGTCTCGTGATTTACAACCAAATTATGTAATTAGTTTTTTTTATTTATATTTAATACTCCATGTATTCATCTAAAAATTGATGTGATGGAAAGAAAGTGAAAAAAATTTGGAGGAAATCTAAACCAGGCCTCGCTAGCGACTCTCTAACGTTGCTGATCTCGCTCAAGAAACGAGGTGGCAGAAGGATCCTGACATCCTGTGCCTGGTTCCGTGGAGATGATAGAAAACATAAAACAAATCATGTGTAGGACCCATACGGTGATGTGGCTCCTCAAATCTCTAGCTGCTGGCAATTTTTATTGAGGACGCCCTAAGAACCCAATCGACTATAGAATTTAGAATATATGAGTAACAAATAAACTAATGACAGAGAATTCAAGTGAGGCACGTATTTCCATGCTTGCTTATAGCCCTGTATTATGTAAAAGTAGATCTCCGTACCATTCTAAAGTAGGACTTGTTTCAAAGCACTTGATTTGAAATATCTAGTATGTGAGAAATACTACGTGCTTACTAAGTACACTTTTAGCATTTGGTTGGAAAAACCAATGCTAATAAAAAATTACATATATACCCTTATAAAGGTGTAATCATTGCATCTTGGGAGAAGAGAAAGTAGAAAAAGACAACTAGAGTTAAGTTGTCTTATTAGTAGAGATGTACTTATTTTGGGGGAAAAATTAAACTCTAGAAATACACTTATTATGGGACGGAGCAAATACGTAACACAAAATAGCCACCAAAGAGCAACTCCAAGAGACTTGATAAAATTAGATGCTAAATTATGAGATTTAGCTATTATGTAAAATAGAAAGTCTATCTAAAATGTAGAGTTTTATAACAGCCTAACTAAATTGAAAAACACGTATAGCAAGCAAGACTCGCTAGGGAAATATGGACAGCGAGAATAGTGACATACCTAGCTGGCAAAATTGAAAAACAATACGTTGGAGTTGCTCCTCTTAATTCTAGCCGATGCAACTCCAACAAATTGGGTAAATATATTCCAATAGTTGGAGCGGGCCCTATTGGAAAAAAACACAATAGTTATAAATGGCTTCACGAATACATTTACCTAATTTGTTGAAGTTACTCCTCTTAATTCTAGCCAATGCAAATGACGTCACTTACTGCACAAGCACAAGCCACAAACCAAGCAACAGTACCAATATTGCGAAGCTATAGTCCTCGGATCCAACCCCAAGCAACCAAATCGGATTGGGAGTCCCCTGAATTCAGGTGACACAAGACCAAGACCCTCTCGTCAGGACCAAATGTCCAGCCTCTGTTTGTCACCATTGCCATGCCATAGTACGCCACAAATCTTCGCATTTGTGGTAGCGGAGTACTCCTCCTTCCGTTCAAGAAAGATCACAATTCAGCACAGTGTCACGTTTAGTATATTGAGTTTGATCAATTATAGATAAAAATATATCAATATTTATGATATCAAATAAGTACCATTAGATTAATTAATTACGAAATGTATTTTCATATTAAATTAATTCAAAGTCATAAATATAAATATTATTCATTAGAAATTTGATCAAACGTGAACTACTTTTACTGATACGCAATTTGTAGACAACCCTAAGAACCTTCCCTTCACAGAGGCCTTTCTCGAATCTCGACCTGCACTTTTGCACATAGAGTAACTCTCTTCGTCTCTCTCTCTCTCCACTTTTGCACAGAATTTTCTGTGACACTTTTGCACAGAATATCTGTGTGTCCAGTGACAGCAACGTGGTATTTGAACCCCGCTAAGACCGACTCTAACGAGTGACCCATACGGGCATCCATACTCAAAATAATAGGTAGTTAGAGATTTAAAATTGATCTTCAACAGAATATCTATACGAGATATCTATTTTAGGTTGTCTGAGAGGCACAACCTAAATATGAGCATGCTCTCTCCGAAAACCTATTTGCAGAAAGGATTTTCTTTTGGATCATGTTGTTGGAGAAAATACCTAATGGGTATTGAACCCTTTAACTGTAGCGTTACCTAAAAGTCAAATAGATCTTTGTATTTTAGATGGTGTTGTTGGAGATAAGTCAAAAGCCCCTTTACAATCCGCACCAGGCCACCATCAGCGAAGCGACGAGAGGCCCCTGCCGCACAAGCCGTTGGGCCACTGCCTGGAGGAGTTACGGCAGGCTTTGCCTCCGCAACTCTGGCCCAACCAGCCCATTGGTCATCTTCTGGTACGCTCACAGTTCTACACGACGTTGGGCTGATAACCTGGTACTTCCTGTCAAATCTCAACACAACTTTGAGAATCTCCAGAATTCCAATAACCTGCTGACCTGCTCAGTCTCGGTGCTCAAAGAAGGCTTATCCGAACAGGATGAGATGAATGCTCTCACTCTAGGGGGGGTGTTTGATTCCTAAATTTTCGTCTGTCGGTCTCGGGATATTTGATATACATAAAGTAGATTAAATATGGTAACGATTTAAACTAATTACAGTTTTTATGACTAATTTGTAAAACGAATCTTTTAAGCCTAATTAGTCCATGATTTGACGATGTGGTGCTATAGTAAACATATGCTGCTGATAGATTAATTAAGTTTAATAAATTCGTCTCGTGAAGTAATGACAAATTCTATAATTCATTTTTTTATTAATATCTAAATACTTCATACGATATCCTACTCGTACGACACCTTCTAAAATTTTAGTCACTCGGTGAAACACCCCCTAATTTCGGCAGCGCTGTGCGCTGACGCTGTAAGAAATGGGCATACCCACACGGCCACACATGCCAAAAACTGAACGTACAGATAAATTTACTGGCGTTTTGGTAGATGCAGCCATACGTACGGGCGCTCCAATAAATGGCTTTGGGAATGTTTGTTCTTTAGTAGCTCCTAAATTAGCACATATTTATTGTAGCACAATGTTATTAAATTATAGACTAATTAGACTTAAAAGATTCATGTCACAAATTAGTTGTAAGTTATGTAATTAGTTTTGTAATTAGTCTATATTTAATACTCTATGCATATGTTCAAACATTTGATGTGACAGGAATTTTAGAATGATGTGCAGTAACCAAACAGGCCTTCCTCGTGTCAATGGGGTCTCTCCAAACTGTTTCTCCCTCTCGGGTGTCGGCCGGCCACGCTGAGTGAGGAGCAACCGAGCAAAGCCGGGCGGTGTGTGTCCGAAACCATCCAGGCTGCTGCAAATTGCAATGCAACCTGACCTGGGTGTCCGTGTGCTGGACATAACATAACCACGCGAACCTAGGCCTAGTTTAGATTGCCTTAAAATTCCAAGTTTTTCATTATCTATCCATCACATTATGCTTTTTTGGTTATGTGGGCGTTAAATGTAGGTAAAAAATAATAATTACGAAAAGTTTGGTTTATAAGTTTTAAGTAGAGGTGAATCCGAAACTTTAAAACTAGTTATTGGTCATGATCGACGACAAAGTTTATCAAATACAAACAAAACGTCACTTTTTGACTTTTTAACTTATAAAAAATTGCAATCTGGAACCAAAAAGGCCCTAACCAGCTTGTGGCACCTGTGGTTTAGATTAGAAAAATTTTTTCAACCCAATGAATAGTAGAAGACTTTCGTCTTATTTGATAAATATTGTCCAATCATAATTTAATTAAGCTTCAAAAGATTCATCTCGTGAATTTTCAACTAAACTATGTAATTATTTTTTTTTTTTATTTATATTTAATGCTTCCATGCATGCGTAAAAATTAATGTACGAAAAATCTTGAAAAAATTTACGAAATTTTGAGAAGTAAACAGGCACCAGCTTGTGACACCCAGAATAACTTCCGCCGGCCGGTACGGGTGCGGCACGCACATGCGCGTGCTGCCACTGCACCTGCAGAGGAACATGCCTATCCCTTGCAGCGGAAGGAAGGTAAGGTACCTTCTTGTGTTACAGTGGCCGACCGGCCGGCCACTGTTTTAAAAACCCTGTGACGGAACAGCAAGGAATGAGATGCTGGAGTAGCTCCTTGCATTGCATATTTGCATGTGACAGCGTTAATCCGCTTGGTTGTAGAGCATGGACATGGTAGTCTACTGTTAAAACTTAAACAAACTAGTCTCCTGTTAAACTCAAATTGTAAGTTTTTTCACTTTTTTTCTAGGTACATTTGGAACGGACGGAGGGAGGAGTATGTATAGAACAGCTCCGCAAAAAAAAAGGTATAGAACAGAGAGAGGAATTCATATTCGAGAAAAAAAAAGAGAGGAATTCAAGAGGGGAGAAGAGACACTGCCACACTGGTACTTGAACACGTACATTTTTTCTTTCTTTCTTTTTTTGGATTTATCAGATACAAAACCACCCCAAACACACAAATTGACCTCAACCAATCTGAATTACATTTGATCTTTGTACCTACAACCTTCGCCCAAAATGCTCAAACAAAAATTACAAATCTGTGGAGGTGGAAGGAGCAGCGGCAGCAGCCACCCCCAGCAGCAGCAGGAGAGGATGCATGCAAGAATGAACAAACCAAACCAATCCAGTTCCTCTTCTTTACATCACAATCACGTTACAATTACATCCCAAAGAATGCACACACGCACACGCACACCCAAGCAATGCACCAATCCTAGCAGCAGCAGCGCCTCGCTGTGATGGGCGGGCGACAGGGCCATCCCCACTACAGCGACCGACCCGGATGGGACGTGTCGTCCCGCCGCCTACTCATCACGAGTGCGGGCCGGGCGCGGGCGCGGCGGTCCCCTCGCTGCTGCCGATCATGTCGTCCTTGTCGCCGCGGACCGGGGCCGCGTCGGGCGCTGGGGGCTCCCCGCCGCTCTTCAGGCTCTGCTGGTGGTAGATTTGGCTCAGCCTCTCGATCTCCTTCCTCAGTGCCTCCTGATGAGCTGCACACCACACACACAGAGTTCAGCAGACAGCGCCAGTCAGCAGCAGCGGTGGCGGCATCTTGCATAACTGCATGTCTGCATTGCATGCACGCAGCTAGCGCGAATTGAATTGCGATGGCGACTGGAGAGGATCGTAATCGGGGGAGTGGGGGCGGCAATGGCGGTCACCATCTTTGAAGATCTTGTCCTGCGCGAGCGCCGCGATTCGCTGCTTGAGGTGGCTGTTCCCCAGCGTCAGCAGCGAGCGCTGGTGGTCGAGGAACGCCACGCGCGGAGACAGCGCCGACACCTCCGTCTGCAGAAATTTGTTTGTTCGGGCAAAATTCAGGCCAAATTCATACACGGGCATATTTGTTCGACCAAAATTCAGCTCGGAATGCTTGCGGAGCGCATAATTCAGCTCCGGTTTCTTGGGCGATGCGGAATTCTGCACACACGCTGCACGCACCTGAAGCGACGTGACGCTGCGCTCCAGCTCCGAGATGTACTGCAGCTTGCGCACGCGCGACCGCTGCGCGGACTGCCGGTTCGCCAGGATCCTGCGAGTTTTGCGGCAAGGGAGGCACCCCGGTTGGTGAATTCTGCGTCGCAAAGGTCGCGCATTGCCGGAATTGAGCGATAAAGGGGGCAGCAGGGGAAGAAAGATCACCTCTTGACACGCTTAGGATCGACTGCGGCGGCGGAGGCCGGCGCGGCGTCGCCGTGGCACTTGCTCTGCGCCTCCTCGGCCTCGCCCCTGTCCGTCTTCTCGTCGTTGATGCTGTTGTGGTCGGACGGCGACGAGGAGCTCGCCACCGGCGCGGGCGCAGTTTGCTGCGGAGGCGGCGGTGGCGGCTGCAGGTCGTCGGAGAACATGGACAGGAGCTGGTCGTCGTCGAGGCGGTCGAAGTCGTGCGCCCCGACGCCGGCATTGCCGTCGTCGGGGCCGGGCTCGAGGAAGGCCACGGAGTCGCTGACGGAGCGGCGGTGCGCGCCGCGCTTGGCGGCGGAGAAGTCGAGGAACTCGTCGACCCACGACGGCTGCTGCGGGTGGAGCGGCGGCGGCGGCATGGGCGCGGCGAGGAACGTGCCCACGGAGGGGCTGCGCTGGTGCTGGTGCTGGTGGTGGTGGTGCCGGCCCCCGAACTCCGGCCACGCCGGCGCCATGGTGGGGATCTTGGGCGGCAGCTGCGCCATGGCCGGGACCCCGCGCCGCGCGTTGGTTCGATTCGGGGAATCAACGCAACACGCGGGAACGGTGGCGCAACGCCGAAACCTTCCCCGGCCCCGCGGTGCCCGAGGCCCCGGGCGGCAATGTAGCGAGGGCGACGACGACGCGCGCGCGCGGTGCCGGCCGGCGATTGCGCGCGGCTCCCCTTTTTTTAGCTCGCGTTTTTGTTGCTTCGATCCAATTCCGATGCTGGCGGGGTGCACCGTGCACGCCCGTGCCGCCGCTGCGAGCTTGGCGTGGTGGACGGTGAGGGGGCCGGGCCGGGGCTCGGTTTGCTCGTCTCGTTTCTGCGCTGCGCTAAATTGGGCAATGCCGCTTGCCGCGACGGGAATGACAGGGACGGCGGGAGTGAGAGACAGAGGATTGAGCTGAGCTGAGCTGAGAGAGAGAGAAATAGAGTGGGGAGGTCACATGACAAGAGGAGAGAGACAGCTAGCACCAGCTGGTGATGGAAAGAGCGCGGGAGGGAGGGAGGCGGGAAGGGGGGCTCGCTTGGACATGGGGCAGGCCTACAGCTTGGTCGGTGCACTTTGTCCCACTGACATGTGGGGCCTAGCGTGCTTTTGTTCCACCCATTTTTTCTGTCTCTATATAAGCTTCGCACAATAGAATGTCGGAATGTTTAACAATCACCACTGGTAATCAGGGAGAGAGCTTATTACAGCTCAAAGAACTTTTAGGGGTAGATATATGATGGTAAAAAGAACTTTTGGAGCTAGAGATAGCTAGGAGACCGAGAGTACCATCATACTTTGAAATGGTTTCAATGTTGTTATTTGTTCATTTCTTGATAGTAGATACCGGATTCAGTGCAATACCGTTATAACATCCTATTTGACTAGTGACACGGCTTACCTTATAATCTGCACTATTTAGCTTGTTTTTTCAGCCGGTATAGTGTTTTTCTCTCACAACAATTCAGGCAAAATAGTGTTTTTCAGCTAATTCAACCAAGTTTCGGCAAGCCGAACGGGGCCATAATATAAGAAATTGTCACTACGACTGTATCTATTTTATTTAAATGTAAAATGACAAATCTTGTACCGCCAATTAATGCAATACTTTCACCAAAGGTAGAAAGGTGTGTGTGATAAATTTAGATAGACATGTATATATATACTCCCTCTGTTTTTTTACATGTCACATTAGCTTTGTCCCAAGTCAAATAATTGTATCTTTGAGCACCGAATTCAAAAAGATTAGATAGGTCCATGACATAAGATTTACGTTTTTAGATTCACTATCATAAATGGATTCATAATAATATGTAATTCATATACTATAAAATTATGATAATTTTTATATAGATGATAAAAAAATAGTAATGTTTGCGTTAGGACGAAGTTAATGTGACATGAAAAGAAAAGAGTGAGTATTTTTTAGAAATATACAATATATAGATGATAATAAAAAATAGTAATGTTTGTGTTAGTAATGTTCACTGCTGATCCTTCGAGAAAGATGGTACGTACACGAAAGGGGTTAGGGGTTGGGCGGTGGATCTGGGGATGAGCGCGGTAGGTGGGTGCACGGGAGCGGCCATGAACGCGGTCCGTGGGTGGCCACCACGCGCCCGCGGCCTCGCCGACCGATGGGATTAGGCACCCGGGCCCCGCGGGTTGATCGGGCGGGGGATTAACGGCGGCGCTCAAAAAGTCGCCGGGACCAGCCGCCACGTGCTGACGTGACCCGGAGGTTTTCCTTTCCGGCTCTCCTCCGCTGGGGCCGCGTTTAGTTCGGCCCACAGATTTGGCGCCGCCCAAATTTGCGGCGGCACTGTAGCGGCACTGTAGCGTTTTATTTTTATTTGGTAATAATTGTCCAATCGTTGACTAATTAGGCTCAAAACGTTCGTCTCGCAAAGTATAACTAAACTGTGCAATTAGTTTTTGATTTTGTCAATATTTATTATTCCATACATGTACCACAAGTTTAATATGACGAAGAATCTTCTTTTTCATAGTGTCAAATTCTAGAATTTGGATGAACTAAACGTGGCCTGGGGGTTTCTTTCTTCCGTCATTTGCCTGCCCTGGATGGATGTCCTTTTTTTCACCATGGGCCAGGCCCCATCAGTCTCAGCTCAGCTGTGCCTAGGGACTGTGCTTGGTTGTTTCATCTCTCTCTATATCTGTTTCTCGAAAAAAAAAATCTCTCTATATCTCTGAAGAACTCACGTGCACGCTGACGCGGTTTAAAGATAATGAACTTTAGTCAGACGCCATGGATGCATGCACGCTAGCTCTCGCCTTCACTACTGCCCAGCAAGCTACTCACTAGCTAGTGTCATGTTCGTCAGCAGCTGGAGCCTGCAGGATAAGTCATTGAAGTCCGCTGCTCTCGATTTGTACCGGAATGCATGCCTGCCACCATGGGAGATAATATATATATTCGATTATTCTTCGTTCGGTGGTCGGTTTTGTAAGAAAGTATACGTTTTTTCTTTTTTGAAAAGTACATTTGGCACTACAAAGTGGAGTGCACTACTACAGAAATTAACTATAGGGGCGGCTACGCCAACCGCTCTTTCCGGGATGTTCCTACATAGGGTGCCTCTGTAGGGGCGGTTTTCCGACTGCCCCTGCAGTGCTCTCTGTAGGGGCGGCTGGTGTTTTCAGTCGCCCCTACTGATTGCCCTCCTCAGAGAGAGGTGGGCAGTAATATCGGCCGCCTCAGTAGTGGACTTCTGTAAGGGCGGTCAGATCACCACCACCGCCCTCTTTGTGTGTATTTTGTAAGGGCGGTTCAATCAAGAACCGTCCCTACAGTGGATTTTCCAGTAAAAAAATAAATAATTCAAATTCAAATCTAACCACATATATATATATATATAATTTAAATTCGAATCTGACCGCCACAAATATACATATATACATCCTCAAACACAAGACTATTATTTAGAACATCACCACAAGTCATAATTCATAAAAGTCCATCATTACAACATAGTCCATTATGAAGTCCATCATTATAACATGGTCCATTAAGAAATCCACAAGTCCACATGCAAAACAAAGTCCAAACCGTTCCAAAGTCTGATACAAACCATACCACAAGTCCACATTGTCATCAATGGCCTAGGGCTAGCCTATCAGTCTCACGAAGGTGTTGGTATAGAGGATTATTACCTAAGTCGGAAAGAAGATGATGGTAAGTGCCTTTATGGTACACAATCTGATCCATTATGAAGTTGCAAAGGTCGCCGACCATCTCTAAGAGCTCGTCATCCTTGTATGGGTTCCTTCTCGTGTCTTTATCTTTCTCCAACTACAAGAGAACAAGTTTAGGTTTACTATATCACAACATATGCGAACTTTTCATACTACGAGCGAAAAGGTTCAAACTTACCGGATTGGGGTTTCTGCCAGAGATGAAAATATAGAACATGACACCCAAAGCCCTTTAAATTCCACTTATCCATAATAGAAGATACATCATAACTAATTTAAACTATTTTTTTGACACACAGCAGTCCTATATTCAGGTACTTTGATCATACACTGGGAGCTTCTATGGCATCATAACAGAGGAGAGGAGAATTTCATCACGAAGAGCTGAGGGGGATGATGCCAAGTTCCTCACAAGTGTTGATCATCAGCTCATAATCCATGTCATGTAATGGATTGGACAATATCATCATTGGGAAAACAAAGGAGAGGAGAGAAGAGCAGAGGAGAGGGGAGAGTAGGCGAAAAAAGCAACATATCTTTGAATGTGATACGCGCCACGTGTTTGCAAGAACCCTGCACTATATAGTAGAGTGTTGACATGCCATTTAGAAGTGATGACATGCCATAATAACAGAAGCATCCCACTGTTTCAGAAAATAGAAGTGACGACATGCCACATCATAATAACAGAAGCATCATAATGTATTTGAGTATCTCAAGTTAAATCCATCTTTCAAACAGCAATATAAAGGTGACATGCCACATCATAATAACAGAAGCTTCATAATGTATTACTAAAGCTTGTATCATAATACCATATTATATGATACAATAACATGCCCAAAAACTATGCATAAACAAAATATACAGAGCCTTAGGAAATTATTGTTTAGTTCATAGACTGGAAATTGGATAAAAGCTGTAATCAAGTATATACAGACAAAAGTTTGGTTCATGGTGTGGAGATTAGGTAAAAGTGATACCCAAATATATACATAGATATATCATTTGATGCAGAACTGATTTAAGAAGTGTTCAAATAGAGAGGGATAGCAAGGTGAAATGTAACTTTGTTATCACCCTATGCAAGGGAGCAAGATGCATGAGTAGAGGCAGTGCAGAGCACGCCTTGCACAATGAGCATTCGAACCCAAGTGGTACCGCCCAAACCTTTTGAATTTTGGGTGTCACAAAGAATCGAAACAACAGATAGAATTTCTTATAGGTATCCATGAACACTAATCCTCAAACATTCTTCTAAGGAGAAAATGCTAACATCTTGCCCTTTATTAGTCCTGTTTCTACTCGGGCATTGACTAAAACCAGGAACATAATTTGATAAGTAAAATGCGAAATGCTATTGTCATGAATAATAAATAGAAACATCTATATGTCGATGTCCTTTAGCTATTTTTAATTTGGTGCTCGCTAGGTAGCAGCTTACAATAGAGATCTGCAGAACAAAAGGTTAATTTCGGCCCTCATGTATAATCTAATGGCTAACACAGAAAGTGACAAGAAATAGTGCTTATGCTGAAACATTGGTAAGAGTCATAGTAATCTTACCTTGTACCTGTATTAATTAGTTGGAAAAAAGAACAGCATTTTGTAACTGCACCAAATTTGGACCAAGGGGCGATGGTTTGGGGCATACCAAGGGGGTTTAGAGAGGGAGTGTTGGAGGAGGTAGAGGTCGGAGAAGACGGCAAGGACAAGGCACCGGCAGCTGCACAGCGAACCCTAGCCGCGCGCCATGGGGCGTCGAGGTCGGAGAGGATGGTGAGGATGGGGCGGGGGCAGCTGCACGATGAACCCTAGCCACGCGCCATGGGAGCAGACAGACGGGCTATGCCGAGGAGCGCTTCCAAACCCTAGCCGGCCCGACAAGGACGGAGGTCGAGGTCGAGGTCCGAGACGGGGCAGCCGGCCGCGGGCGAGCGCTCCCAAACCCTAGCCGCCGTCGCGGCCTGGGGAACGGCGGTGGATGGGGCGAGGGCGACGGTTGGGGTCAGGGAGACGGTGGAGGAGGCGGTGGAGGGGTCAGGGAGGGGCAAGCGACGACGGTGCAGGTGCGGCGGTGCAGGCGGCGAAATTGGGCAGCCTGACGGCGTCCACAGCCCGATTTCGCCCAACACTTAGCGCCCACAGCAACGGTCACTGTAATATAGCTCAGAGCCACTGTAGGGGCGGCTGAGGTTATAAGCCGCCCCTACAGTTGATTTTTTTTTTCAAAATTCTAAATCAAAATGAATTATTCACATGTAAATAATAAATAATACAATACAAAATTTTATAATTATTTTTTATAGATATATTTACATATACAATAACTAAAATAGCTACAACAGCTTAAAATTGCAAAATTGAACCTTTTAAAATGGGGAAAAAATTAAATTTTAAAAAATTAAAATCAAAACTATTAAAATAATTTTGAGACACCAATGATCTCAAATGAAAATTTGATAAACATCAAAGTTGTAGAGGTCATGAAGATCTACAACTTTTATTCTGGTCATCTTGTCATTTGACAAAATTTGAACCTTTCAAATTTGAAATTTTAAAAAATGACAAGTTCGAACCAAAATTTGAGACCCAAAATGATTTCAACCTAAAAAGTCATGAATACCAAAGTTGTTCAACTCATTAATAACTACAACTTTTATTTTAGTCATCTTGTCATTTGACAAAATTTGAACATTTCAAATTTGAAATTTTGTAAAACGACAAGTTCGAACCAAAATTTGAGACCCAAATTGATTTCAACATAAAAAGTGATGAATACCAAAGTTGTTCAAGTCATGAATATCTACAACTTTTATTTTGGTCATTTCTTCATTTGACAAATTCTTAGCACACATTGTTCACTAATCTTACATATGTTTCATATAGTTTATAAAACCTTATGAGAGATGTGTTACATTTGTGAATAATGTCATTACCACTTTATCATATGAAGAAATAACCAATATAAAAGTTGTAGATCTTGATGAGTTATTCAACTTTGGTATTTATCATATTTTCAACTGAAATCATTTGGGGAAACAAAATCTTGTCTGAAGCTGCATTTTTTTGAAATTCAAAATTTAAATTGCTCAAACTTTTCATATGTATATATTGACAAAACCAACAAAATAAATTGATAGAGAATAATTTTAGAAAATTTTAGGAAAAAAATCATCAGATTTGGAGTTAGTATGAGGAAGAAAAATTAGTTACAAAGTTGACCCACAGATTAAAAAAAAATCACACTGTTCACTATGATCATGTAAGGATCTTCTATAATAGTGTGATTTCTCTTTTTAATCTGTGGGTAAACTTTGTAACTAGTTGTTCTCTCTCATACTAACAACCAAAGAAAGAATATTACTCGAGAATAATTGTGTATACGTGAGACATGCACCATGGTAGTAGAGGATAGTTAATTAATTTACTATTAATGCATAAATATTTTAAAATATAAATTAATTAATTCAAATAAACAATTTCAAATAAAACAATTAGAAACATTTAATATTTCATCCACTACCTTTCATGCAAACTCCATTCCAATTTCATGGTAGAGAATAATTAATTAATGGCCTATTTATCCATAACTAATTAAAAACACACATTATAGAAAGGAATCAAAATAAATATTAAATGGAAATTAGTAGCCATGATAGAGGATATTTTACACATTAGCAGCAATTAAAATCTTACACATTCACCTACATGCAAACCCTAGTCACACATAAAGAAAAAATTGAAAAAGAAAAAAAAACAAAATCCTAGATCTAGATCTAGATATAGGGTTTCATGACACATGCACCAAACTTCACTAATACTACACTAAAATCAATAAAGATGTAGTAACAAAAGGTGCAATCTTACTTCGCTACCTAATTTACCATTGTATAGTGAAAATCAGGGTCCAATTTCACTCATATCTGGCTCAAGCTCCATGGAAGAGAGAGAAAACCAAAAATCAAATTACTCACTAACCAACGAATTAAACTTCAAATAAAGAGTTGGAGAAGCATTTTCTTACCTTTTAGAGCCTCTCCATCAAAGAATTTGAGATCAAAACCTCCCCCTTAGTATAGCAATTTTTTGGAGGAGTCTAAGGCCTCCTAATCTTTTTTTTGTGTAGAAGAGTGTGTCCCAAAGTGGAAGAAGGAGGTGGCTGCTATTTATTCGTGCGCCATCAGTAGGGGCGGCTGGTGATTCAACCACCCCTATAGTCGAGCAATAGGGCGGTGGTGGTGGCGCGCCCTCTACAAATGGGCTTCCTGAGGACGGTGGTGATTGAGCCGCCTCACAGATCGGCCCCAAGCTGTAAGGCGGCTCGGTTACCAAACCCCCTCACAAGATTGCCATCTCAGAGGGGTACTGGGCCCGAGGACGCCCACTGTAGGGGCGCCCCCAACCCCAGCCGCCCCTACAATAAAAATGTCTCCGTTTCTAGTGCGAGAATCTGGCGTAGTGGTGATCATGTATGTTTGTACCTACGATCGAAGATGTAACGCTATATACACTAATACAGTTCACATGCATTTTAGTCAGTAGCATTACTAAATATATGCAGCTCCATTTCCCCAATATGGCCTTGTTTAGTTCCCAACCAAATTCTCAAAAAAGTGCTACAGTAGCTATCACATCGAATCTTACGATACGTGCATGGAGCATTAAATGTAGACGAAAAAAACTAATTACACAGTTTGGTGGGAAATCACGAGACGAACGTTTTGAGCCTAATTAGTCCATGATTGAACATTAATTGCCAAATAAAAATGAAAGTGCTACAATAGTTAGATTCCCAAAATTCACGGAACTAAACGAGGCCTATATATCCATCATCCTCCCTTGTTGGTTTGGTCCCCGCCAAGCCATGATCCGCCACATGCACGCACCACACACCGCTGGCTTTCTTTGTTTTCTTTTCTTTCACCTCCTCCTCGATCCTCTGTCTAAGCCCCCCTTTGGTAGGGCTTTTTTGCAGCTGACCGGGCGAAGCCACCTTAAACGGCCACAGCAAAACGGCTTTATGGCAAGAAGCGGCAAAGCCCCATAAAACCCGGTGACTCGGTTCCTCCCCACGCGAGAAGCCAAAAATCTTGGCTTTATTCGGCTCGAGCTCGTCACTTTCCATCCCTGTCCCGACTTGCTCTCTCCTCCCCGACGCCTTGCTGACGGCTGGCCGCCACGCGGCCTCGAGCTCCGCCCACATGGCTCGATCTCCTCACCGCTGGCCTTGACCTCGAGCTCGGCTCCAGCCCGCTCCACCTGTTGTCGGCCCCTCGGCCTGGAAGGTGTCGGACGGTCGGGGACCGTGGGACGAGGAGGCGCCAAGAAGAGGAGGTCCAGGACGATGGGGTCGAGGCCGCCGCGAGGAGGTCATGGAGGTCTGGGCCCACCGCCACGTCGCCGAGGCGCCAAGCCGTGGAGGAGGAGCACACGGGCCATGGCAGCCTGGGCGCCCAGTGGACCCACAGATCTTGGTGCCACGGCCGTGAAGGAGGTGGATTTGAGAAGGGCGGAGGCCCATGGAGAGGAACCGGCCCGGAAGAAGCGGTCAGCAAGACGCATCAAGGGCCGAGGAGCTACGCCCGAGAGAGAGAGAGAGAGAGAGAGAGAGAGGGGAGGGAGGGGAGGGAGGGAGTGGGTGACAGGATAAGGAGGAGAGGAGTGTGGCCGTTCAGATAAGGAGAAGAAAAGAAGGGGAGAAGGAAAGAAAAAGAAAAAAAGAAAGAAAAAGAAAAGAAAAAGGAAGAGAAAAAAGAAAATAGAGAAAAAAATATAAGGGTATTTTGGACATTTGACATCTTGTTTACAACTAGAAGAAGCCGTTTTGCCAAACGTTTTCGTACAAATAAGTTAGAACCAGAAAAAACTGTTTTTCCATATGAGCCAGAGCCAGAGCTGTTTTTTTACGAGTAAAAGCCGTGCCAAACGGGCCCTAACTGTCGTCTCGGCCTTTTGCTAGCTTCGTGTCCATCGATGCCTATCGTCCAATGCATGCACGCAGCACACCTTTGCCATTACGCTCCGGTTCCGTAATCACGGATTGCCGGCGCTTTTTCGTCTCAATGGCCGCACCTAGCGCATGCAGATGCCGGCCGGCCGGATCGGTCGAGCTGGAGGCATGCATGCATGCAGAAATAACTGTATGCTACGTGCGTACGGCAGCAGCGTGCATTGATCGATCCACCGGCGCGCGCGGCAGCAGCGCGCAACTTGCATTGCATCCGTATGCAATGCAAGGGGGCCCTCGATCCGGATCGGAGCTTCTTCCATCATCGTCCGTGCTGCGTGCCGGACCCGGACACGTACGCTAGCTGCGACGCATGATCACTCTCGATCTGCATGCAGTCTCTCCTGCCAGCTTGTCGATCGCGCCCTGTTTGTTCTGCATTTGCTGCGCCCTAATTGGCTGCCGCCGCGCGCCCGCCTGCGCAGTTGTTGGGACAGTCCGGGACTGGCTGGGAATCGGATCGGAGCTCATGCATGCAGCTAGCGCGCGTGTCGCGTGCTATTCTCTGATTGCCGTATGCATGGTGTGTGCGTGCATGTGCATCGTCGTCGTTGTTGATGATGGCGATCCAAGGCGCGCGCGAGTGCGTGCAGTGCATGTATCTTGCTATCGAAGGTATGGTTTCATCGGATTTTGTGGAAACACATAGGTGTTGCATCATTAGCAATTTGCTTGCTATATGTCTTGATCTTATATTTGACTAGCACTACGACCTTCATATACGGAGCATGTATTCTCTTGTACTGTTTTACCTTGTGTCATTCTTATGGTTTGATGGCTTCATGGGCATTTCTTGTTGTCTGACGACTCTATAGCATCTTAGTTGTAGGCCTAAGCCCACTACGGAAACAATCTCAAAAAAGAAAAAGCCCACTACGGAACAAAACTCATGTATCCTCCCACAGGTTCGGTCCATGTCGATTATCTGGACTTCCCTTGGTGGGCCTAAGCCTACTATAGAAACAACATATATTTGACTTACTTCGTCAAATGATTTCAATCCAAACATATTTTATATTATTTTTGTGATAAACAAAATAATATATAACACCATGTCTTAAGATTTTGCACTACTACCTAAAACTAAAATGAGGCGGGCATCGCAACCGCCTCGGACCAAAGGTCACAGAAAATGAATCTTTTCCGAGGCAGTTCAAATGCCCGCCTCGGTAAATCACATAAAAACAAAAAAAAATAAGAAAACCAGTGGACAAGCCCAGCGAACCCATCCACGTGCTGCCACTCTGCTAGCCGGATCTGCGCCGCCACCGAGCCACGTTGCCGCAAGAGTTCGCTGGATTCGGGCTCCTCCTCGCCGTATCTGGGCTCCCCCTCGCCAGATCTGGTGGTGGCCGCTCGCCCTGTGCTCCTCGGTCGTCGTCGGCCTCTGTTAATCCCAGGCATTTTGTTGATGAAACAAGAGGGGTTTGACCCCCTACTTGAATTTTATTAAACAAGGTCCACCGCCTCGGTTAATAAAATGGCACCACCTCGTAAAATCATTTGTGTAGTAGTGTTGATTGTATGAGAAGATTACATTGAAAGTAAACCTGGCAACATAAATATTGCTGAAAAGCTGCTATAAAAACGTGTGAATACAACCTTATAAATAAAGTTCAAATTTATCAGGACATATCCAACCACTACGTACATAACGCCATGCACCGGATTAGGAATACAACACTCGATATACATGCATGGTTGCACCATAGTGAGTTGGCCAATTCTAACAGCCTATCATGTATGGAATGAATTGAAACCAAGGACAAAGACCATGAGACATTGGCTAACATGATCATATTTGGTCATTGTCATATACAACATGCGTGTAAAATAAAATTATCATGGCCTTGATTTTGACCTGGCTACAAAATATCTCGTATAATTTTTGTTGCTCTCATTGCATCTTGCAACGCGCAGGCAATTATTTATATCTATCTACTAATAAATATAAAAACGATCGAGTGCGTAGGCCCTCACACGGGGAGCATGTCGATGGAGATATGACGGCTGACTGGTAGCCTACTGCGGAAGCATGTTGCTCTTGCAGAACTGGTAGTCCTTGTACTTCTTAGGCTTGTACTTGGCTGGGCTGTCGGCGGCGGCGAGCTGCTGGTGCGGCCCGACGACGAGCTCCCCCGGCGGCTCCACGAACGTCGGCCACGACATCCGGGTCTTCTCCTTGTTCACCGTCACACGGTGCTTCGCGGCCTTGTACCTCCCGTTGCTCAAAATCTACATACTTATAATCTCCCGTTGCTCAAAATCTCTATATAATGTATTGACAAATGGACGGAATAAGGACGCCGTATTAGCAGGCGTGGAAGTGATTAACAGAGCGCTTGCCTCGATCTGATCGCCCATGAAGATTATGAGTGCCTCGGGCACGTGCTTGACGTCGTGCCAGCGGCCGTCCTTGAAGATCTGGAGCCCCTCGACGTCGTTGGGCAGCAGGACGGTGACCGCGCACATGTCGGTGTGCGGCGCAATGCCGAGGGTGACCTCCGGCTGCGGGCATGGCGGGTAGTAGCTAATCTTCTGCAGCAGCACCAGTTGGTCTCCACCGAAGGCCTCACTCATGGCGTTCTTCTCCAAGCCGAGGCCCAGCGAGAGGTGCCCGAACAGCTCGCGCGTCAGCCGCTGTATGTGCCTGCAGTACTCCTCGTTGGCCTCCCTGCGAGCGAACACACACACATGACATGTCACATGCATGCATGCTGCCGATTCCTTCTTCATGGGAGTTTCAAAAAAAAAAAAGATTCTTCTTCATGGGAAACAAATAGCTAACGACTGAGCACGTACAGTATATACATGTATGTACCTGTAGCCGGCGGGGTTCTTGGGCCAGATGTCGTGGTTGACGACGGTGGGCGGCGCCACGTAGTGGAACAAGTAGTCCTCCCAGTTCTTCTTGCCCTCCAAATCCCTAGATGACCCTCTCGGACCCGTGATGCCGACGCCGTAGCCTTCGATGCTTCCGGTAGCGAGGTACACGGAGGACCCGGACCCCGTGCAGTGCTGCTCCTTCTCCTCCCGCGGCAACGCGAAGAAGCTACGCCCCACCCGCTGCAGCTCCGACACCACCGCGGCGGGCACGCCATGGTTGACCACCTGGAAGAGCCCCCACTCCGTGGCCGCGTCCGCCATGAGCGCGCCGCACTCCGGCCTTGACATGTCAATCACCGGCAGCGGGGCCTCCGGCGGCGCAGAGTCCCCGCGGAACGCGTTGGGGCCAGGCTGGTCTTGCGCCGAACGCACGAAGTCCGGCGGGACTGTGCCCGACTTCGACAGCGCGAGCACGCTCTCGTAGACATCCGCCATCTCAGAGATCACAGAACGTATCCTCCCTACAACCGAAAGGAGGATGTGTTTCCCACTTGCGTCCTACGTAACTACCAGCTGGTGTTATACTATTTTTAGGAAATCACTTTTCTTTTTTATGACGTACACATTGATGTACAAGGAGTACCTAACGTTCCCTGTGCCACCCACGCACACCAATTTTTTATAATTTGGTCATTTTTTAAAAAAAATTACGCTCGGCCTCTTGGGAGACGTAAACTCATCTTTGGACCCTGGGGTCGGTGCCAGGACTCATGGCTCCGAGGTAACACGTCTCGACGTCACAGATCTTGGCTCCGAGATGCCTGACCGTGCACAGCAGGACATCCTAGGTGGCGTTAACGTGGCCGGTACCTTGGAGCCACAAATCTTGACGCCGAGCTCAGAGCCATGAATCTCGACTCCGAGCTCGGAGGCATGAATCCTGGCGCCGAGCGAAATTCAAAACCCACTTAGGCCTCGTTTAGTTTGCTTGAATCGGCGCCGCCGAATGAGTAGCATTTTGTTTGTATTTGGTAATAATTGTTCAATCGTTGACTAATTAGGCTCAAAACGTTCGTTTCGCAAAGTACAACTAAATTGTGCAATTAGTTTTTAATTTCGTCAACGTTTAGTACTCCATGCATGTACCGTAAGTTTGGTGTGACGGAAAATCTTCTTTTTGCATAATGCCAAAGTTTGGAATTTGGTGGCAACTAAACACCCCTAAAACAAGCGAGGAGAGGATGAGATCCATGGCTCCGCCCGGTTTCTCAACGTTTTCCCGGGGAGGCCGCTGTCTGCAGCGCCGGGCTCAGTGTCGGTCGCTCTCACCCACGCAACCACGTGGGCAGCTGAGCGGATCGGCTGAGCCAGTGACAGTGAGCACTGACCACCTCGCTCGCTCTCGCTGAGACGCTGACGCTGTAACCCCGACCCCGGGGTCAAAAGACCGGAGGCCCGCCCGTCGTGGCCAGCCAAGTTGGACGATGATGGTTGGGAGGACGGGACGACGAGAGGAGGCCTGCCGGCTGCCTGCATTATTGGCGTTATTTTACAGCGTGTGCGTTGTGCTTGTGGAGTTGTGGTGTGGAATCAATCATTCATGGCTGTCTGGTTCCGTCATGAATCTCCTCCGTCTTTGACCCGCTGTGCCTGTCATGTGTAGTAGGTGGTTTGCTTTGCTTTCACTCATGTGATAAGCTTCTGAAAAGATCAGCACTAACGCTGCCACGCTGCACTATCGGTGATATTTCTCGATGTTTATCCCCTCTTTTTTGCAGCTTTGGGAGGGAGGGAGATATCAGTGAGGAGGATGGATCGATCTTCTTCCTTCTTGGAGTATTTTCTTTCTTTTGAGGGGGGATGGATTCAGATTTGACAAAAGAGTACGCTTGCCGGATTTAGGCCACTGAGAAGAGATTCTGTTGTGCTACTGAAGATGTTGAGGACCGTCTGCCGTGGCCCGTCCCGTACGGACTCGGAAAGAAAAAGATTGTGCATCAGATGCCGGCGTATGGCCTAGCCCCTAGGCCCTAGTGCGATAGTATACTCCTATCGTGCTGCTGGTACGCTGATAGGGAAATTTCCCGTTGGAGCACGGCGCAATGTTCTCGACACCAGGCCGACTTTTTAAGCTTGATTTCCACGAATGCGTTGACATTTGATAGGGTACCTGTAAACAAGGAGACAGGAGATGCAGAATTCTATCGGAGAGCTGACTTTTCAATATGGCACTGTACTATAATACAGTACTTCAGTTTTCATGTCGCATCACATCACAAGGACCACTCGCAAGTCACCGAGACCACTCCCGTTCCCAGGCCCCCAACATCTTGGGAATGCCATCGCGGAAGACCATTTCAGAAGATCAGGAAGGGAAATCAACGTATTAGGGTGTGTTTAGTTGGGGTGGTGAAAATTTTTGACTGTCACATCGGATGTGTTGCAAGGATTGCATACTAATAAAAAACAAATTACAGAACCCATCAGGAAACTGCGAGACGAATCTAATGATATTAATTAATCGGTCATTAGCAGCACATGGGTTACTGTAGCACTTAAGGCTTTTCATGGACTAATTAGGCTTAAAAGATTCGTCTCGCGATTTTGCCGAGAACTATGTAATTAGCTTTTTTTTCGTCTACATTTAGTACTCCATACATGTGTTCAAACATGCTCTTTTACTATATGAGGCAAAAAAAAAAAAATTTGGAAACTAAACAGAGCCTCAGTGCCAACTCCTACACGGGTAATGCCTACTCCGTGCTTTACAACGGCAGTTGTAGAACCTCTGTACATCACAACCCTTGGCCAGCCATCTATTTCCAATCGAACTGTTGCCAGAGCCCACACACTGACACGTGTGGCGTCATCACGCCATAAACAGACCCAGATAAAAATTCGAGGAAAAACATTAATAAACATAATAATAGTTCGGAAAAGAGGGGAAAAGGTGGGTTGAAAGCGATGCACAGTTGGACGCAGCGCCTGTTGGCCGCGGCGACAACGGCCGGCGTCCTCCTGGCCGCTGCTTGCGCGGCCGCCTCCGCGCTCGACGCCTTCCACGCCCCCGCCGTCCAAGCCCAAGCCCAAGCCCATGTATCGATCTCATCCTCTCCTCACTTGTTTAACTGTTCTGAACTTGGACGTGGGTTTTAAATCCATGCTCGGCGCCAGGCCGAGATCCACGGCTCCGAGCTCGGAGCCACTCCGAGCTACCGGCCACGTCAACGCCACCTAGAATGCCCTGTTGTGCACGGCCAGACACCTCAAAGCCAAGATCCGTGGCGCTGAGACGTGTTACCTCGGAGCCATGAGTCCTGGTGCCGACCCCCAGGGTCCAAAGATTGGTTTACGTCTTCCAGAGGGCCAAACGTAAATTTCTTCAAAAAAAGATCAAATTGTAAAAAATTGGGCACACACACCATGTGACATGCTGGCATGCGGCACGTGCAGGCTGAGGCTCGGCAAGATGGGCTTCTCGGGTCGTCATTGCCGCCTCACGGGGTCACGGGTCCCTAGTACAACTCCACGTTTTTGAATTCCACCTTACAAGCGACGTCGTAGTCGTAGGCTAGCTCCTCGCCGCTGTGGCTCTCCAAGTCGATCTTGGGCAACCGCCTGATATCACCTCCAGGAATCCAAGGCGCGTATATTTGTTTGCCTAAACTAGAGTGGCTGTAACTGTATCAACACTGGCTGGACATGTTGATCTTATCAACTCGGCTTATTAGTTATGGTACAATATTTTTCTCTCATAACAAATCAGCACCAGCTAGCTTATTAGCCGTAGAAACCATCAGCCGAACAACATAGCTTGTGTTGTTTAGTTTTGACGTGCAGCTGCATCAGATGGACAGATCTTGTGTTCGTTTGCCTTATATCTGCCATAGACCTCCTAAGACAATAGGCTTAGGTAGAAGATGCTCGGGACATTGTCTTTATTATTGTCAAAACAAAAGAAGAATGAACGGTGACCACGCAGAGTCACGTAGGGTGTGTTTAGTTGCTCGCATAATGGCAAACCAGGCTCCCGGGATGCAGCCTGTTCATGTTTGATTCCCTGACCAACCTGGCTCCGCTCGTGCAAAAGCCCACTCCTGACATGGCTTGCGAGGAACGCAAATCGGCCTTTTTTTTCAGCCTGGCTCGCTCCGTGCTCGAGGTGAACGCGGAGAGGCTGCGCGCGGCTTGTCTACAGTCTGTTTGAACTGACGCAAGCAACCAAACGCAGGAACCTTGCATGTGTTCGGCCTGGGCGTAGAGAGCCTGGTTCCTGCGACGAGCCTGGCTCCGGTGGGCAGTGAACCAAACGCGCCCGTACTGATCACGTCACCTTGACCAATGACTAGTAGCTAGTAGCCATCATGCATGTGCCGCACCTAACCGCCCTGCCCGTTGTTCGATCGATCAGCAAAACGCACAGGCAACAGCTCACTGCGGTGCTCACTGCATGCGGCTAGCACTCATGCACGGCGTGCACGACGGCCTGCGTTCTGTCTGTCAGATCGATCGATCGATCAATGATCATAGCCTATCCCATCCAATCCAAGTACGACCATTCTGATACTACTACTAGTACAGTAGTAGCTAGCCTGGCATAGGCAATTACGTACGGCGACGAGACGTCGGCTCGCTCACGTGCCCTTTAACCCGGCTTGATTCGTTTTTTTTATCCGGAACAGTATTTTTCTCTCACAAATTCCTCCAGCATTTCTCCAAACCATCCAAATTCTTCAAGAATTTCTCCAAGCGAACAGGCCCGTCGTCGTCGACTGCTCCTCGACGTTTGATCTCGATCCATACCTGAGAGCCAAGAGAAAATTACTTGGAACTTGGAAGAACGACGGCACGTGCAGTTGCATCATGCACGTGGAGATGATTAGGGGCAGGGCCGTGGGACGAGGGGGGTCGCCTGCCAGCAGACCAGCGCACGACACCCCACGGGGGGTGGGGCAGACGGAATTTTTTTTATTTTTAATCCTTTTTTATTAATATTTTAATACTAATCAAAAAAAGTATTTGCAAAACTGCTCTGTCGTTGATCGATGCTGGCGTGGTGTACCGTGGGCCCCGCCCTGCTATAAGGTCGCGCGGCCCATCTGCTTTCTTCTCCCTCTAGTGTCTTTCCCTCACTCCCTCGGTCATGTGAGAAGTCAGGGCGAGGTTCACAGTGTGTCCTCTTTCTCTCTCTTCTCTTTCTCCTCATTCTCTACCTCTCTTTGATCAAGTTTGGTTTTGGATTTTTGGTTCCTTTGGTCTAGTGCATGAGGTATGGATGCGTTGGACTGTGTATATACAGAGATGGTTTGAAGTCCATGAGGTTGTGTCTAGGATTTCATATCATGTTTTGATAACTTTGCTTTGTTCAACTACTTTGTAATAGGTTCAATGGCGGATGCAAATAACAACCAATTCGTGCACCATCCGAAGGATCATGGTGCTATCGGTCCTTTCGTACCAGCAGAGCCAACACCGTTGTATTACTGTGGCTTACCGGCATTTGTAAAGCAGTCAAGGCACCCCACGTCAGCTGGGCGTGCTTTCTACTATTGCCAACTTAAGCGTCGTCCCCCGACACTTAATGCCTACCTAGAGGGATGCAGCTTCTATCAGTGGATCGACGGCGATGAAATGTTTGATCCATCGATTATGTTGTTTTCTTATGACCCCTAGAAGAGCATTCCATATTCGGAATTTATTCGTTGGGTTCCGCCGCCACCTAACCCTCCTGAAATGACAGAGGCGGAGAAGGTTGACGCTGCTTTGCGCCGTCTAGCCAATCCTCCTAGATGCCATTGTGGAGTGTCGGCGCTACTAACTACTCCTAACCAACGTGGAATATTCACTGCCTTCTATCGCTATGGATTGCCAGATTATGTAAGTTCTCATGAAATCCATCTATCTCTATGCTTGTATGCGTTTTGCACATACAATGTTACACTTGGAACATTTGTTTTTTGCAGAGAGGGTTCCCATCTTATGACTTTGAGGAGTACAACTATGGACCCAAATCGCACTGGTCTTCTGAGTATGAATTTGCGGAGTTTCAAGCAGGCATTAAGCCATGGCCATGCACAAAGATGTCGGACCATAAGTGCAAGTGTGGCATCAAGGCTCGCGAAGGAGTTGTTCCGTCTGAGCTAGGACACATATACTACTGTGGCAATGCTTATGGAAGGGCCGTCTGAGTTATGGGTGAGTTGACTCAACCGGTGAAGTTACTACATGAACATAGGCCACTGGTTTATTTGCTTATTGCTTTGTGTTTGCTTAGGTGGGGAGGACATGCAATTGGGAGGACTTCCCTGGTCGTGGAGAGTTAATAGAGAGGCTGAAGATACATTCGCCTCTCGAAAAAGACAGAAAGCATTGGATGCGGTTGGAGAAGCAGATAGAGGTGATGACGAGGTACGGGGTAGAGATGCCATCATGAAAGACCCGTAACAGGATTTTAGAGGACTTTCCTCGAGTGATCGGTCGATAGCTTAATTTTTACAATAACGAGGCCGAGTTGATGAGCATCTGGTGACAAAACAAGGAGGCCTACGACTTTAAGGAGGCCGAGGATAAGAGGGAGATGGCCTTTTTCCATAGGCATTTGCGTCGCTTATGTGAGTAATTGATTTTGAAATTTGTTTTGACTTGTGCATCTTCTTACAATTGTTCCCAATGAGACATTGTTTCGTTCTTGTAGTCCCCGTTGATGCACCGAATGACGGCCATATCCCCGCACCCATGGAGGAGGACGATGACGATGATGATGAACATGACCATGACGACGATGAGTAGTGTTTCCTCTCAAGTGATGCCTACAAGGTGCAACACATATTTTGCAAATGCCAATAGGTTTGGCATTACGTAGGTCTTGTATATGGTAGATGGAGGACTGGTACGATAGCGCTGCTTCTTTTGTGCAAAGGCAACAAGATCCGTACATATTTTGCAAATGGCCTAGGGTTGCCAGTTGGTAGTACTTGTTCATGGTAGATGGAAGACTAGTGTTAGTAGTAGTGCTTGTATATGCTACATGGAACACTTATGTAAGTGATGATGATGATGATGACCTTCGAACAATGCTTCGAACTCATTATGGTATGACTCCTAATGGTGTGTAATGCTACATGAACAATGTTTTGAAACCATGAAGAAAATACAATGTCAATAAGTTATGAAATGATGGACTTAGGAAATGGTTTGACAAAAATAGCGTCACTTGGAGAAAATGGCCAAAAAATTTGGTGTTTGGAAAAAAACATGAAGAAAATTCAATTTTAAGGACGTATATTTCAAAAAAATTCACAAAACATAGCACACTTGGTGGTAATGGCTGAAGCTTGTTGATTTCCAAGACTGTCGCGCCAGCCACAGTGGCGTTTCAAGTGAAGCTGCATGAAGGCATAGTTCAATTTAAACGCTTACCATGTAGCTCTCAAGTGGGGCTCTCTGTGGCTACACACTCATCCTTGTCATCACATCATACGGGTCCTCGTCGTCGTTCCCTTCTTCATCTATTAGAATGCTCGACACCGGTGGATGCACTGTGATTCTTGTGGACCTGTGAAGCCACGCCAGGTACTCATGGTAATCACTGCTCATAGAGTGAGCCCCATTAGTTAGTTCCACCCTCTCTCTAGCTTCCCACTCTTGCACGTACTTTTGATGCTTCACAAGCCAGTTGTTGCCGCTGAACCTCTTCCACCTTGAAATCCTGCAAGGACAACACATGTTACATTTTGAGGCCTTGTACAAAGCATGCAATGGTGAGTCATGATCTATGCAAAGTCCGGCTTACTCATGCAACTGACGGGTTGTCGACTCGTGTTGTAGAGAGAAATTTTGTTTCCTACCAAACTGCTTCATCACTCTTTGGGGCAAGTGGTGCTTGACCACATAGTAGAAGATCATCGGTACATTGGATCGCCACAACACCTTATTAGCCTGAACATATGGGGCCATGTTCAACTCCTGTTACGTCTCGCCTGTCATATGGATCCCATTCAACTTGTAACTTGCATTACTTAGTACATGGCCTTGTTCATACTTTCTGAAGAAAAAAATGGAAGCCTCAATGGTAGAACGAACCTGATTCGGGGTTAAAACATCCAAATCATTGGAGTATTGAATGTAGTGCCGTTGTGGCTAACCCCGAACTGATTTAATTCCCCTCCAAAGGTACCATATGGGGGGGGCAACAGTCACCATGTGTCCAAGCCTGAAAAATGAAACAATTGTAAGGATGTCACAAAGTGCATGCTTAAAAATGAAACACATATACCAAATAAATGCAAGGTCCTTACCGCAACTTTGCCTCTATGCACCCGTCCGATAGGAATGCACTCCCAAATCCAAATCTGAAGCAAGTATGAGCAACCACATATATTGGAATTGGGGTTGGTCCTCCTAAATCCCTCACATAGCTGCCGATACAACCAAGCAAGAGTTGTAGACCCCCAACTATATTGAACGATGTTTTCCCATGGCTCACATAGCTGCGGTAGGACCATCCACGACACGGTGTTCCCAGAAGCGTCTAGAAACAGGAAGCTTGCGACCATGTGCCACAGCCAGACATGAGCGTGCCTCTCAACGTCGTCGTCCCATGCATGGGGAGGGCACATGTTGAAGCGCTGCCACAACCACGCTGAGCTGACACCAGAAGTCTTCTTCTCCTTCTTCCCTTCTTCAGGGTCGGGTGGCCGGTGGCCGGTAAACTGCCCCACCATATCCTTCTAGTTGTGTGGCTGTACCGTGCCTATCACTGCCAGACCGTCCAAGCGAAGGCCCAAATGTAGCCAATGTCTTGCATGAGCACGGACATCTCTCCAGTGGGTAGGTGGAAGCTATGGTTCTCCGGATGCCACTTGTAGATGAAGGCGGTGATGAGGGGACCATCCATGTCTAGGAGGCCAGCATTGATAGCTGTAGCCAAGCCTAGAAAACTGGCTCCTGCTCTTGGCAAGTACTAGGCGTAGTGCTCGTCCTACTCAAGTGGTCGATGAGTTAGGGGACGCAGCGGGACCAAGGCCTGCAAAAAATAACGTTAGAATCGATAGCGGGGTTAAGACATTATACATGGAAAGGAAATATTGTGTGTAAATCACTTACCGCACCCTCGTCAACCATCAAGTGCGCTCAGTGGTCCTTATCGTAGTAGGTCTCAAGAAGGGGCAAGTGCGGGTGCACCATGCTGCAATTGTGAAAATGATGACACAACATTAGAATATGGAAAAAGGAAATGAAACATGCTACATGGTACAAAAACAACGAAAAAATGCATGGAATATATAAGCAACACCTCTTTTAATGTATGTATGTGTCAGATACCAGAAAATGGGGTACCCCAAGCAAAGATCAAAAAACTGCTTAGACCCTAAGAACAGAACCAACGGAATAAACAAACGAGGTCTCGGCTGAAATCTCCGATTCGCCCGAGACCCCGTCGCCGAGCCCCAGCGGAAGCAAACGATTCTCCGACTCGCCCAAGACCGCCTCGTCGAGGCCCCCTCGTCGAGGCCCCCTCGCCCGGGGCCTCAGAAGAAGTGCCGATTCTCCGATTCACGCGAGGCCGGCTCGACACCAGCCCCGTGACCGCCTCTTCGACCAAACTGCTCTGACCGAACATCACATCCAAGCGCCCAACCACTCCGACAGACGCACGATGGCACAGTACAGCGAAGTGACTGACTACACGCCGGTCGCGTCAACCTCCTGCCATCTGAGACGGCACAGAGCAGGGGTTACCGACCACTGTGCTGCCTAACTCCTGCACCAAGGACATCGCAACGTGGGGAGTCAGAACGGGTTCCTGTAGCCTCGGAATCAGCAGACCGACCACTCCGTCTCGCCCGAGCCCCCTCGATAGGGCCTCGGATTCACTGATCTTACTACGCCTCGCCCGTCCACCTCGCCCGAGACCCCCTCGGAAGGGCCTCGGACGAATTGGCCGCGCTCCGCCTCGCCCGAGGCCGGGCTCGTCCCACAACCTCGTCGCCTCCGCCTCAAAAGTCTCTCTGGCAGGCTGTCACATCCGATTAATGCGCTCAGCCGCACCCACTACGTAAGCCACGATCGGCAGTGCGCTGCAACAGGAGCGACGGGACAACGGTCAGATCACCTTTTTTACCATCCCTACTGACAACACAGGTACTGTATCCTATAGGCGCATGTCTCGCACTGTTCCGCCTGATGGCCACTGAGACCCGCACCTGCACCTGGGTCACTTCTCAGGCCTGGGTCACTTCTCAGGCCTCGGCACAACAGGCCTCGGCACGACCGGCTACGATGGCCGCCGAGCCTCTGCAATCCACCAAGTCAACAAATGTGCAGCATGTTACTTGCAGTGGAGACCATACCGATTAGACATCTACGAGAACTTCCACGACAACGCCATGCTGCTCCAGGAATAAATACGTCATCAAATAGTCCTTGCTCCACGTGTAGCTCTTTGATGTACTCCTGGTTTCCTCCCTGTGGCTATAAAAGGAGGCAGCCAGGACCGTTTCTAGGGACGACGACGGATAGAGTCACGAATACTCGCACGAACAACACGCCTCATTCTGTAATTCATATCACCTCCCCTCATAGAGACCTGAGACGAACTCCCTCTCTCGCCTAGCTTGTAACCCCCTACTACGAGCACCCCGGTGCAAGGAATACAAGAACATCTTCTCAGACTGGACGTAGGGCATCCATTGCTTGAACCAGTATAAACCTTGTGTCTCTTTGCATCACCATCCGGAATTGGGAGCACATAGCACAAATTCACTAGTCGGTCAAGGACCCCCGGTTCCGAAACACCGACAGTTGGCGCGCCAGGTAGGGGCCTCTGCGTGTCAGCTTAGTCATCCCACCAGATTCCAGATGGCAGATCCCGTGCGATCGTTGCGTCTCGGGACGATCGTCTGGTTCAGGAGCCTAGAATTCATGTCTCTAGGGCACGAGTATGACATGGTACTCCTCTCACCCAGAGCGCCATCAACCGACGATGACGTCATGCACCGGCAGCCCACGCGCAGACGGCGCCCGGGCCGCCGCTCCCGTCAAGCTCGCAAAGCGCCGCACGGGCAAGTCCACCCTAACACCGTGCAAGTACAGAACGCCGATCTGTGCTCCACCGGAATCCCATACCCCGCTTCTGGCACAGAGTCCCTGCGCGGGGACCTATCCGGCTTAAGCCTCGATAGGGGAAAAGGGCCGGTGGCGCGCAGCGAGGCCCCATCATCGAGCTCTGTCCCGCCTCCTCCTGAGGAGCCAGCTCTGGTGGAGCAGAGCCTGGCGACGGCACCATCCCCGTACCCTTTCGGGCTGACCAATGTCGCCGCCTCCTACGCCACCGCCCTCGTCTCCATTCATCAACGTCATGCCCATAACCCCATAGTCACAACTCCAATCCACCCCACTCGACTCTCTCGGAGGAGGACGAGGCGTGGGTTGAGCAGAACTTCTCGGGCCGCGACCACGAGGTGATGCGCCGCTTCATGATCGCGAGCGACTCATCGCTGGCTACTCGATTCCGGACGGGGGGGACGCTTATGACCCCCGACTCGTGAGTGTTTCCACGCCGGACTCGGAATGCCGAAAGCACGGGCAACGATGGAGGAAGGCGCGTAACGCCACACCACCACGCACGGGTCCCGCCAATGGCGGCAGCAGTGTCCCCACCCCGAGCAACTTCGGACGATAGACCTAGAGCAGCTCCGTGAGCTTCAAGCCAAGGTCGAGCAAGATCGACTCCTCCTACAGCAGCTCCGAGCCACAATCGAACAAGAGCAGCGAGGGCGCGGCAATGGCGAAATGGCCCGGCTGGGGGCTCGCGACGTCAACCGCCGCATTAACGATGATGAGGGGGGTGAGCAACCCCCTGTCTTCAATCGCGCTTAGCGAAGCGTCGCGCGGGCGGTAATATCTTTGGTCGAAGCGATGCCCGAGCCCCTCTACCACGGAGGGGCGACGAGTCCACGGCGAACTCCGAGGCCTTCGAGGCGCGCGGTGCGGCAAGAAAGCCGAAAGCTCCACGTCTCGACGATGCGGGACGCCTCGAAGCAGCCCTCGGTGCACGACCGCCTCGGGGCCCCCTCGGCACGACATCGCCCGATGACCAACGCGAGGCGCAAAACGACCACCACGTGGACAGCAGACGACGGCGCCATGACCACCATGGGGCCACCCGGGGCTACCAAGTGCACCGAGGTGGTCGCTATGACAGTGGGGAGGACCGCAGTCCTTCTCCTGGGCCGCCTGGCCCTAGAGTTTTCAGTAAGGCCATCTGCAGCGCCAACTTCCCGGCCTGGTTTCGTCAACCAGCGAATCTCTCAAAGTACAGCGGCGAGACCAACCCCGAGCTATGGCTGGCCGACTACCGTCTAGCTTGTCTGCTAGGCGGTGCGGACGATGACCTGCTCATCATCCGCAACCTCCCCTATTCTGTCGAGACTCGGTGATGAGCACGCTCGAACACCTTCCCCCTATGCAAATCCACGACTGGCGCGACTTGGTAAAGGTCTTCGTCGGGAATTTCTAGGGCACCTATGCGCGCCCCGGGAACTCCTAGGACCTCAAGAGTTGCCGCCAGAGGCCGGACGAGTCTCTCCGAGACTTCATCCGACGTTTCTCCAAGCAATGCACCGAGTTGCCCAGCGTCGGCGACTCAGAAATCGTCCAGGCATTCCTCTCCGGCACCACCTGTCGAGACCTGGTCCGAGAATTAGGCCGGAGCGTACCGACCACGGCATCCGCGCTCCTCGACATCGCCACTAGCTTTGCCTCTGGCGAAGAGGCCGTCGGGGCCATCTTCCCCAACAATGACTCCAAGGGGAAGAGGCGGGATGAGACCCCCGGGGCCTCGACGTCTTGCCCCCCCCTAGAAAAAGAAGGGACGCCAGGGGAAACAGGAGGTTCTTGAGGCCGGGCTCGTCGCGGCCATGGACCGCAAGAATCCCCGAGGCCCAGGGCTCTTCGACAACATGCTTAAAAGACCCTGCCCATACCATCAGGGCCCGGTAAAGCACACCCTCGAGGAGTGCACCATGCTCCGGCGATACTACGCCAAGCTCGGGCTCCCCAACGATGATGCCAAGAAGAGGGGCCAGGACGGCGGAGACAACGACAAGGGCGACGGGTTCCCCGAGGTACATAATGCCTTCATGATCTTCGGTGGGCCCTCGACGTGCCTCACAGCACGACAGCGAAAAAGGGAACGCCGAGAGGTCTTCTCGGTTAAGGTGGCCACTCCCCGGTACCTCGATTGGTCTCGGGAGGCGATCACCTTCGATCGGGATGACCACCCCGATCATGTCCCAAACCCCGGCCAGTACTCGCTCGTCGTTGACCCAATCATCGGGAACACCCGACTCACCAAGGTGTTGATGGACGGAGGCAGCGGCCTCAACATCCTGTACGCCAACACGCTGGAGCTCCTAGGGCTCGACCAGTCACAACTCCGAGGCGACGCCGCTCCCTTCCACGGCATCATGCTAGGGATGCGCGCACGACCCCTTGGGCGCATAGACTTACCCATCTGCTTCGGCACCCCCTCCAACTACCGCAAGGAGACCCTCACCTTCGAGGTGGTGGGGTTCAAGGGGACTTATCACGCCATCCTGGGACGGCCGTGCTACGCCAAGTACATGGCGGTCCTGAACTACACCTACCTCAAGCTCAAGATGCCGGGCCCCAGCGGTGTCATCACTATTGACTCCGCGTACGAGCATGCATATGACTACGACGTCAAGTGCATCGAGTACGCCGAGGCCATAGTGGAGTCCGAGGCCCTCATCGCCAACCTCGACCAGCTCGGCAGCGAGGTGCCTGATTCGAAGCGTCGTGCTGGGATGTTCGAGCCTGCGGAGGCCGTCAAGGTCGTCCCGGTCGACCCCACTTGCTCAAACAACCGACTGCTGAGGGTTAGCGTGACCCTCGGCAGCAAATAGGGGGCCGTGCTCATCGACTTTCTTCGCTCGAACGCCGACATATTCGCGTGGAGTCCCTCGGACATGCCGGGCATACCAAGGGAGGTCGCCGAGCATGCCCTCGACATCCAGGCTGGCTCCAGACCGGTGAAGCAACGCCTGCGCCGATTTGACGAGGAGAAGCGCAGGGCCATCGGCGAGGAGGTACAGAAGCTTTTGGCGGCCGGATTCGTCAAGGAAGTGTCCCATCCAGAGTGGTTAGCTAATCCTGTATTAGTTAAGAAGAAAAATAGAAAATGGAGAATGTGTGTGGACTACACCGGTCTGAACAAAGCTTGCCCAAAAGTCCCGTTTCCATTACCTCGAATCGATCAAATCATTGACTCCACTGTGGGATGCGAGACCCTGTCCTTCCTTGATGCGTATTCCGGCTACCATCAAATCAAAATGAAAAAGTCCGACCAGCTCGCAACTTCTTTCATCACCCCATTTGGCCTATACTGCTATACGACTATGCCGTTTGGCCTCAGAAACGCGGGGGCCACGTACCAGCGGTGTATGACCTAGGTCTTTGGCGAGCACATCGGGCGAACCGTCGAGGCCTACGTGGACGACATCGTTGTCAAATCCAAGCGGGCCAATGACCTCGTCAATGACCTAGAGGTAGCCTTCGAATGCCTCAGAGAGAAGGGCATTAAGCTCAACCCTGAAAAGTGTGTCTTCGGGGTCCCTCGAGGCATGCTCCTAGGATTCATAGTCTCAGAGCGCGGCATCGAGGCCAACCCAGAGAAGGTCTCTGTCGTGACCAATATGGGGCCTATCCGAGACCTCAAGGGGGTACAGAAGGTTATGGGATGCCTAGCGGCCCTGAGCCGCTTCATCTCGCACCTCGGCGAAAAAGGCTTACCTCTGTACCGTCTCTTGAGAAAATATGAGCGCTTTTCCTAGACCCCCGAGGCCGAGGAAGCACTCACCAAACTCAAAGCGCTGCTCTCCAACCCCCCCGTTCTGGTACCACCGATCGAAGACGAGGCCCTCTTGCTCTACGTCGCCGCAACAACCCAAGTGGTCAGCGCGGCCATAGTGGTTGAGAGGCAGGAAGAGGGGCATGGTCTACCCATCCAACGACCTGTCTACTTCATCAGCGAGGTGCTTTCTGATACCAAGACGCGCTACCCCCACGTCCAGAAACTAATCTACGCCATAGTCTTGGCTCGACGCAAGCTGCGTCACTACTTCGAGTCCCACCCAGTGACCATGGTGTCATCTTTCCCCCTGGGAGAGATAATCCATAACCGGGAGGCCTCGGGAAGGATTTCCAAATGGGCCGTGGAACTCATGGGGGAAGCCCTATCTTTCGCACCCCGAAAAGCCATTAAGTCTCAGGTCTTGGCCGATTTTATGGCAGAATAGACCGATACCCAACTACCACCTATTTATGTCCAGGCGAAGTACTGGACCATGTACTTCGACGGGTCTCTAATGAAGACCGGGGCAGGCGCGGGTCTGCTCTTCATCTCACCCCTCGGAGTCCATATGCGCTACGTAATCCGACTCTACTTCGCCACCTCCAACAATGTGGCCGAATACGAGGCCCTCGTCAACGGCCTGCAGATCGCCATTGAACTTGGGGTGCGGCGTCTCGACGTTCGAGGCGATTCACAGCTTGTCATCAACCAAGTGATGAAAGAATCAAACTGCCACGACCTCAAGATGGAGGCGTACTACACGATGGTACGCCGCCTAGAGGACAAGTTCGATGGCCTCGAACTCAATCACATCACATGAAAGTTCAACGAGGCCGTGGACGAACTAGCAAAGATGGCGTCGGCACGGACCCCGGTCCCTCCAAACGTCTTCGCTAGAGACCTCCACAAGCCATCCGTCGACTATGACTCAGCCACGGTAGAGGGCCCATCGGCCGAGCCCACCACAGGGCCCGAGGCCCCCTTTGCCACCAAGACCCCGCCGCTCGAGCCTGAGGCCATGGCAGTTGACTCAGAGCCTCCCGAGGCCGACCGAGGAACGGACTGGCGAGTCCCTTTTCTTGATTGCCTCGTGTAAGGAGAGCTTCCCGTGGATAGGACCGAGGCCCGACGGCTTGCGCGACGAGCCAAGACTTACGTCCTCTGCAACGGCGAGTTATATAGGCGTAGCCCGTCTGGTATTCTCCAACGGTGCATCACCACCGAGGCTGGCCAATCACTACTCCAGGACTTGCATGCGGGAGCCTGCGGGCACCACGCAGCGCCTCGGGCGCTAGTGGGAAACACCTCCCGCCAAGGTTTATACTGGCCAACAGCGGTGGCTGATGCCACGGGGCTAGTACGCTCCTGCGAAGGATGCCGGTACTACGCTCGACAGACGCACCTCCCAGCCCAAGCCCTCCAAACCATCCCTATCACATGGCCATTCGCCGTGTGGGGGCTAGACATGGTTGGGCCTCTGCAGAAGGCACCCGGGGGCTATACCCATCTGCTCGTAGCCATCGACAAATTCTCCAAATGGATCAAGGCTTGTCCAATCACCCAAATCAAATCCGAGCAAGCAGTGCTGTTCTTTACGGATATCATCCACAGGTTCGAAATCCCAAATACCATCATCACCGACAACGGGACACAATTCACCGGCCACAAGTTCCTGACGTTCTGTGACAACCACCACATCCGTGTGGTCTGGTCAGCCGTAGGACACCCTGGGACAAACGGCCAAGTAGAACGTGCCAACGGCATGATCCTACAAGGCCTCAAGCCAAGAATCTACAACCGGTTGAAAAAGTTTGGCAAGAAATGGCTTGCCGAACTCCCCTCGGTCATTTGGAGCCTGAGGAATACACCGAGCCGAGCCACGAGATTCACACCGTTCTTCACGGTCTATAAATTTGAGGCCATCCTCCCCACCGACTTGGAGTACGGCTCCCCCGAGACTACAGGCCTACAACGAGCAAAGCAAATCAGACCGCCTTCATGAGGACGCCCTCGACCAACTTGAGGAAGCCCGAGACGTTGCCTGCTACACTCGGCCAAATACCAGCCAAGCCCTACGATGCTACCAAGCCCGGCACATTCAGAGCCGAGACACGAAGGTGGGGCGACTGGTGCCGAGGCCGAGGCAGAGACAAGGGCCGCCACAAGTGACCCCACCATGGGAAGGACCGTACATACATCGTCGCCCCAAGTCATCAAGCCCGGAACCTACAAGTCGCCAACGAGAAGGGTGAAATCTTCACCAACGCTTGGAACATAGAACAGCTACGTCGTTTCTACCCTTAAGTTTCCAAACGTTGTTTACATTGTTTCTCGGAATACAATAAAGAAGCGTTCTTTAGTTGTTACAATCTTTCGAGGACCCCCCTTAATAGGCAACTCGATTGTATGGAACCTAAGGACCAAGAGTTCATCTCAAAGGCAAAAGACCGGCTGAGGCGTGAGAACGGCCTACGCCTGCAGGCTCTGGCAGCTCCCTCGCCACCTTTTTCGCCCAAGAGGCGGCTTTGGCTCCAAGGAAGTTCTTTGCAAAGAGCTTGTCTATTGATAGGGGCTCGACGTCACAATAACGCTACGAGAGAGACTCGACTCTGCCTCTGCAGAGCCAAGCCTCCCTCGGGGGCTAAAATGGGGGGAACCCCCTAAGTCCCGGACGCCGTTTCTTAACCGTCTTTCGAAAATTTCCACGCCAAACTCTCTCGCGCTCCGGCCGGACCGTCGCAAGAAACCTAAGGACCAAAAGCGTGTCCACGAGGCCAAAGGGCAGTAGAGTCGTGAGAATGACCCACGCCCAGGCCACGGCAACTCCTCGCCACTCTTCGCCAAGGGACGGTTTAGGCTCGAGGAAGTTCTTTTATGGTATCCAAGAACGAGACAGGGGCACAGGCTCGGAAATGGAATAAGAAAGCGGTTAAAAAACGCATATACGTAAGTATTTTAAAAGGCCTCGACGGCCACAAAATGTCACGCAGTATGACAATTAAACCAATCCGTTTACATGGCCCTGTTGGCCTGAGTCAAAGCTCGAGGATCGGCGGTGGCGCGGGAGGGACCACCTCTTCTTCAAACAGTGGCGGTGTTGTGCCAGCGCCCCCACCGCCTCCATCGGCCCGCGACCTCTGCGTCGGCCTCCTCGTCATCTTCCGGCAAGACGTAGCTGTCGCTAACAGCCTCGAGGTTGATGGCGTAGTGCGAGGAGACGACGGCCAGGGCACGCTTGACACCCGTGTGCAACGCCTCCCGGAGCCTCTCGTGGACACGGCCGCTCAACGCAATCAGGTGGCTCCCAAGGGAGCTGGCTGATTGGACCCCCTCAACCTCTAGAGCCTTGCAGGCGGATGCAGGCGGGCGCTGCTACAGAGAGCCTCGTGCTCTGGACTTCAACGTCCCGGCCATGGCTATACTGCTGACGGAGGCCTCTTTCTCCAGACCTACACCACGACAAAGAGTCAGGGGTCGAACGCAAACCAGAGCAAACGGAACAAGGAGCGCAGTTCAGCGGAACTTACCCTCGGCTTTGTTCTTCCACGCTAAGGCCTTGACTCGAGAGGCCTCGGCCACCTTGGTAGCCTCTGCCAAAGCAACTTTCGTCAGCTGATGTTCACTCCGCTCTACGCCCAGCTGCCCGGCGGTGGCCTTGGCAGAGGCCGTTGCTTCTTGGGCCCGGAACTTGAGGGAATCCCGCTCCTCCTCCAGCTCCTTGATCTTCGCCACCAAAGGGGCAGACTGCTCCTTAGCCATGGCCACCTCGGCCTTTAGGTTGACACACGAAGGCGGATGTCCTCCACTTCAGCACTCCGCACCGACAATAGCTCCTGGGCGTTGGCAAGCGGGCCCTTTTGCCGCCGGAGCTGCTCCTAGACTCCCATCTCCCTTCGTAGGAACAACGATTTCCCAAGGGACTGGGTCTCGAGCTCCTGAAACAGGCAAAGACGTACGTCAAACACCGCAAGGGGGTCTCGGAGAAAAAACAACGCGACACGAGAAAGGGAAGTGCGTACCTAGGTAACACCGAGCAGGCCCCTTTGCATAACAGACATCGTTGTCTGCATCGACTGCACCGCCAGTTGGCGGTATTGCTCGAGGGTGTCCCAGCGCCCCCCCTCGGCAACGTCCTCAAGGGCAAACACAGGCTCCCCCTCAGGGTCAGCCCGGTTTCCCCATACAACACGCGGGTGATTCCACCCGCGGGGCTCGGGTCGGACCCGGACAAGGACCGAACTCCCCTCGGCAGGAGTCGGGACCGGCCGCTCTGTGGTGTTGGCCGCCTCGGCGTCCGCCACCTCCTTCCCCCGGGAAGAATCCTCAGACGAGATCGTCTGAACTAGGGGCGGTGCCGAAGCCCGCCCCGCCTCTGTCCCAACCGCCTCGGCCTCAACCGACCCGGGGGCTCTGGCCTCTGCCATCTCTACCTCGGTGGCGGCGTCCACCGCCCTGGCCTCGGAAGTTTTGGGGGCTCTGGCCTCATTCCCGATGGCCCCAGCAGTGGTGGACGCCTCGGCCTCATTCGCCCCAAGACCCATGACCTCGCGGGGCGTGGACTTGTCCTCCCCCGCTCGTTCCGTGGCCACCTCGGTGCCCTTTCCTTGAGCAGCCGGCTCCTCTGGGCCGGCCCCGCCCGACGCCGCGCCATGCTGCACGGCATCCTGCGTCTCCGCCGCCCGATGAGCAGTGGAGCTGGTGCTCACCTTGAGCGCCTTATGGGGCGCCAAGGCAGGTTCCTCCACCCGGCGCTTCTGGCTGGAAACGAAGGTGCTCCTAAAGGTCAGCGTACGACCAGGGGGCAAGTAGGAAATACTACAAACTTCGCCAAAAAATACACTTACCGTGAACGAGGAAGCAACCGCTTCTGGATAGCGTCCCTCCTCTGCAACGACGGCGGTGACGGTGGTGGCATGGCCTCTGTATCCGCCGGTACCGGCTGGTCTCCGCCGGACCCCGGCACCCCCTCGACCGTCCGCGGAGACGGTTGAGCCGCCCCCGGCGTCGCTTGCTCCACCTCCTCCGCCGAGCCCACCGGGCTGACAGCACGCGTCTCGGGCGTGTCGTCCTCGACAACGAGACGGGCGTCTACCAGAGACACCCTGGGCGCCACCTCCGTAATGTCGGGGAGGTGGTCCAGGGTACCCTTCCCTTCCTCGACCTGGCCATCGCCGCCCGAGGAATCCGACACCGATAACGAGGGAGACGCCTCCAACAGGAGACCGTCGAGCCTCTGTTGCCAGCGACGTGTGTCCAGCTTTTCGTGCTCAAGGATCCTCTTCGTGCGCCTTGCCTCCTTGGTGTCTTTCTTCTTCTTCTGCTCCTCGACGTACACCCTATTCACGGCTCGCCGCTGGGCGTCCTCAGGAATGGGCGGCGGGGAGCTTCGCACGTCCCTCATCCCCTGCAGAAACGGTGAAATAAGGCAACGGGCGAAAAAAGCAATGAGCAAGAAGGCCGCGAAGGCCTCGGCAACACCCAACTTACCAGGGAAATGTACCCCCGCGACGGGCGCATCGGGAAAGGCATCAAGCTGTCAACCTTCGGTTTCCCATCCACCGCCTCCCTTACCCGACATAGGATCTCCTCGTCAGTAAGGGCGAAGGCGGACATCCTGATGCCTTCGATCGGATCGCTCGGGTCCATCTCGAACAGGCGCCGCCGCCGAGCCATCAGTGGCAACACCCTCCAACGGTGAAAGGCCGCCACGACCACGGCCGCCGTAAGGCCGCGATCACGCAGCTTCCCCAGGGCCCTCAGGAGCGGTTCTAGCCTGTGCTGATCGAGCTTGATGACGCCGTACCCCCACTTCTCCGGCTGACTCTCCACAACTCGCTCGGTATAAGGGGGAAGCCCGCCATCGCCGTTACGGAGGTAGAACCAGCTGTCGTACCAACGATGGTTGGATGATGCCAGCTGGGCTGGGATGTAGAGGTGCTGCCGGTCTTGGCGCACCTAAAGGGTGCAGCCGCCGGCCCTCAACGCCTTCCGAGCCCCCTTCGCTCTCGCCGACTTGGTGGTAAAAACCGTCCGGAACAAATGGAGCCACAGCTCCCAGTGGGGAGCGATCCCCAGGTACCCCTCGCAAACAGCGGCGAAGATGGCCGCCTGCGCGATGGAGTTGGGGCTAAAGTTGTGGAGCTCCATGCCGTAGTAGTGCGGGAGTGCCCGCATGAACTGGTCCGCCGGCAAGCCGAGGCCTCGCTCATGGAAGACGACGAAGCTCACCACGTAGCCATCACGTGGCCTCGGTTCCGACTCATTCCCCGGAGCAATCCACTCCGGCTCATCAGGATCGGTGATCGGGCGGAGGAGACCGGCGTCCACTAGCGACTGCAGCTTCTCCCCGGTGACGTCAGACCGCTCCCAGGGATCCGCCGGGAGGATGACAGGACCACCAGCCATTGCGCGGTGGAGGATGCTGCTACGACGGTAAAAATCTCTCTCTCTCTTTCAATCGATCTCTCTCGCCCTTCTTCTCCCGGCGCTTTATGCTCTCAGCAACGGCTTGGAGGCGGCGAAAGCAAATGCAGGCAAGGTAAGGAGGGGAGGGGTGAGGCTCTTTATGTATTTATGCAGGGGTAAGACGAAACCGCTGGGCGACGAAATTGGGGAAGTTTCCCTCAGATCCGGCGCATATAATCCAGATCCGATATCTCCGCCCACGCGCCCACCTTCTCCACATTTAATCGCGCAGACGGTTATGTCCCATCCACTGACACCACGTCGCGCAGCAACGGCAGCTCCCGAAAAGACCTCCTCAAAAGATGCGCCGGGCGTTGTCAGCCGATGGAAGGGAAACACCCCCCAGCCGATTCCTTCTGAGCTATGGAACAGGGCACCGAGCCCGCTACGGTCCAGAGGTTCGAAGGCTGGGCCATTTATGGTCTCGACAGCTGCCTCAGGACGACAGAGTCAGGGACAACTATGGGCGAGCCCGTACATGGCCGAGGCCCAAGCAAGCGATTGCTTGGGATGCCCTAAGTTGTGTCCGAGACCAGCAGGAGTTCTCTAAAGGGGATCCCACCGTAGGGAGGCACCGAGCCCCTAGGGCCAATCGAACGGCCCTGGCACCCGCTAGAGAAGCCTTCTAGTACTTTTTTGGGGCGCGTCTCTGGACCACTAGCCAACCCCTATCGAATGGGGCACGGGCCTCCACTTGGACTTACCCGATAAAAGCTCACCGGAAATGTCACCGCTCGCGCCCACCGAGGGTAGCCTGGCATGTTCCACCCCTCCTTCCGAGCGAAAAAGATGCGCGAGGGTCGTACAAAAAGCCAGGGGAACTCCTGATCGCCCTCTCGCTCCGTGCGGAGGCTCAGGGGCTCTTCCTGCAACCTTGCCGAGACCCAGCGGCCTAGGCTCGCTCACGAAGGGCTCGGCAAACAACCCCTCCTTCTGAGCAAAAAGGATGCACGAGGGTCGTACAAAAAGCCAGGGGAACTCCTGATCGCCCTCTCGCTCCGTGCGGAGGCTCAGGGGCTCTTCCTGCAACCTTGTCGAGACCCAGCGGCCTAGGCTCGCACGCGAAGGGCTCAGCAAACAACCCCTCCTTCCGAGCGAAAAGGATGCGCGAGGGTCGTACAAAAAGCTAGGGGAACTCCTGATCGCCCTCTCGCTCCATGCGGAGGCTCAGGGGCTCTTCCTGCAACCTTGTCGAGACCCAGCGGCCTAGGCTCACGTGCGAAGGGCTCGACAAACAACCCCTCCTTCTGAGCGAAAAGGATGCGCGAGGGTCGCACAAAAAGCCAGGGGAACTCCTGATCGCCCTCTCGATCCGCTGCTGAGGCTCTGGGGGCTCTTCCGCAACCTTGCCGAGACCAGTGGCCTAGGCTCGCGTGCGAAGGGCTCGGCAAACAACCCCTCCTTCGAAGCGAAAAGGATGCGCGAGGGTCGCACAAAAAGCCGGGGAACTCCCGTCGCCCTCTCTCGCGCGCATGAGGCTCCTGGGGCTCTTCTGCAACCTCTCTCACACCCGAGGGTCGGAAAAACATAACGAAAAAGGGCACCAAGCCCATTACGGTCAAGAGGTTCAAGGTGGGCCATTTATGGTCTCGACAGCCGCCAGGGGCCACAGAGTCGGGGACAACTATGGGCGAGCCCGACATGGCCGAGGCCAGTGCAAGCGATTGCTTGGGATGCCCTTAGTCGTGTCCGAGACCAGCAGGAGTTCTCTAAAGGGGATCCCACCGTAGGGAGGCACCGAGCCCCTAGGGCCAATCGAACGGCCCTGGCACCCGCTAGGGAAGCCTTCTGGTACTTTTTTGGAGCGCGTCTCTAGACCACTAGCCGACCCCTATTGAATGGGGCACGGGCCTCCACTCGGACTTACCCGATAAAAGCTCACCGGAAATGTCATCGCTCGCGCCCACCGAGGGTAGTCTGGCATGTTCCACCCCTCCTCCCGAACAAAAAGGAAGCGCGAGGGTCGTACAATAAGCCAGGCGAACTCCTGATCGCCCTCTCGCTACGTGTGGAGGCTCGGGGGCTCTTCCTGCAACCTTGCCGACACCCAGCGGCCTAGGCTCACACACGAAGGGCTCGGCAAACAACCCCTCCTTCCGAATGAAAAGGATGAGCAAGGGTCGTACAAAAAGCCAGGGGAACTCCTGATCGCCCTCTCGCTATGTACGGAGGCTCGGGGGCTCTTTCTACAACCTTGCCGAGACCCAGCGGCCTAAGCTCGCACACGAAGGGCTCGGCAAACAACCCCTCCTTCTGAACGAAAAGGATGCGCACAAAAAGCCAGGAGAACTCCTGACCGCCCTCTCGCTCCGTGCGGAAGCTCAGGGGCTCTTCCTGCAAACCTTGCCGAGACCCAGCAACCTAGGATCGCGCGCGAGGGCTTGGCAGGCTCTGGTGCTCCTCCGGCACCCCAAACAAGCGACCCGAGCTCGCTCTCATGGGTCAAGCAAATGCGATAGAGTGCCTTACTCAATGAAGAAAAAGCCCCTAAAGGAGTAAACTCACTCCTCTAGGGCCTCGGGGGCAACACCCGGCGGGTGCGCTCGCGCGCACCCACCAGAATCGCGAGTATAAAACAAACCCGACAAGAGCCACTGAGAAACAAAAGTCTCGAAAAAAGCCTCGGGGAGAGTACTCCACACTCCCGCCCGAGGCTCGGGGGCTACTGTCGGATACCAGAAAATGGGGTACCCCAAGCAAAGATCAAAAAACTGCTTAGACCCTAAGAACAGAACCAACGGAATAAACAAACGAGGTCTCGGCCGAAATCTCCGATTCGCCCGAGACCCCATCGCCGAGCCCCAGCGGAAGCAAACGATTCTCCGACTCGCCCGAGACCGCCTCGCTGAGGCCCCCTCGTCGAGGCCCCCTCGCCCGGGGCCTCGAAAGAAGTGCCGATTCTCCGATTCACGCGAGGCCGGCTCGACACCAGCCCCATGACCGCCTCTTCGACCAAACTGCTCTGACCGAACGTCACATCTAAGCGCCCAACCACTCCGATAGACGCACGATGGCACAGTACAGCGAAGTGACCGACTACACGCCGGTCGCGTCAACCTCCTGCCATCTAAGACGGCACAGAGCAGGGGTTACCGACCACTATGCTGCCTAACTCCTGCACCAAGGACATCGCAACGTGGGGAGTCAGAACGGGTTCCTGTAGCCTCGGAATCAGCGGACTGACCACTCCGTCTCGCCCGAGCCCCCTCGACAGGGCCTCGGATTCACTGATCTTACTACGCCTCGCCCGTCCGCCTCGCCTGAGACCCCCTCGGAAGGGCCTCGGACGAATTGGCCACGCTCCGCCTCGCCCGAGGCCGGGCTTGTCCCACAACCTCGTCGCCTCCGCCTCAAAAGTCTCTCTGGCAGGCTGTCACATCCGATTAATGCGCTCAGCCGCACCCACTACGTAAGCCACGATCGGCAGTGCGCTGCAACAGGAGCGACGGGACAACGGTCATATCACCTTTTTTACCATCCCTACTGACAACACAGGTACCGTATCCTGTAGGCGCATGTCTCACACTGTTCTGCCTGATGGCCGCTGAGACCCGCACCTGCACCTGGGTCACTTCTCAGGCCTAGGTCACTTCTCAGGCCTCGGCATGGCAGACCTCGGCACAACAGGCCTCGGCACAACAGGCCTCGGCACGACCGGCTACGATGGCCGCCGAGCCTCTGCAATCCACCAAGTCAACAAATGTGTAGCATGTTACTTGCAGTGGAGACCATACCGATTAGACATCTACGGGAACTTCCACGACAACGCCATGCTGCTCCAGGAATAAATACATCATCGAATAGTCCTTGCTCCACGTGTAGCTCTTTTATGTACTCCTGGTTTCCTCCCTGTGGCTATAAAAGGAGGCAGCCAGGACCGTTTCTAGGGATGACGACGGATAGAGTCACGAATACTCGCACGAACAACACGCCTCATTCCGTAATTCATATCACCTCCCCTCATAGAGACCTGGGACGAACTCCCTCTCTCGCCTAGCTTGTAACCCCCTACTACGAGCACCCCGGTGCAAGGAATACAAGAACATCTTCTCAGACTGGACGTAGGGCATCCATTGCTCGAACCAGTATAAACCTTGTGTCTCTTTGCATCACCATCCGGAATTGGGAGCACGCAGCACAAATTCACTAGTCGGTCAAGGACCCCCGGTTCCGAAACACCGACAGTATGTACCTTTATAACCTTCGAACCACTATGACTCTTGTTCCGTGTTTCTAATTTCTTTGACTTTTTACGCTTCTTATGTGTGGCAGCGGTACGACCGTTTTTGTGGCATTTGGAGCAATGGACCTGTCCCGGTGCCTCTGTTGGCATTTCTTAGCATCACTCTTTACTAAGTTGTCATCCCTAGCATGATGCCATAAATGCATTTTGGTAATTATTAAGAACACTTAACAATTTAGAAAGAATTATGTAAGTTGAAATAATCCGCAAGCGCACAGATAATATACCATTATAGCATTTCACCCGGGAGTATACTAGGTATCATTATTTATATTTTATCCATAGGGAGGAGCTATGGGGTTTACATAGAGATATATATACTTATGATAAAACCACTCTCATGCTATGGTAGGGGTGTTGGTATATTTAACGCACACAGATAAATCCACAAGCGCACGGATACCACTGTAGCTTTCACCCGGAAGTATTCCAAGTATCGTATCCACATGGAAACTATGAGGTTAACTACAGTCCAACTTAACTCGGAGTAGCAACAAGACTTAAGAAAGTCGGGAGTGTAGAGGAGATCGCTAAGTTCTTCTAGTTCTAATCTCAATAAACTATGTCTTCTATTGTTCAACTGGGAATATTACTAAGGAAAACACAGATATAGTATGTTTCCTATAGTAACTAAATCCTGCTAGACCTACAAATGGGAGGTGGACTATAGAGGATTCAACGAGGCTATAAGAGTCACCCTCGCGACCTACCACCGATCCAGAATATAGGGTACATCCACAAGTAACTCGGTCTAAGCACCACTCTTACACCTGCAATTACTACTTTAACCTAGAGCGTCCTATAGATTAAAGCACTCAAAGAGTTATGAACCTGATGAACAATATAAACACGATGCTTACTTAAATTAGAAGTTGATTACCAGAGAAATCTCAGATGCAAGGTTAACTTTTGCCAAGGTACAAGCCATAGAGAGAGCACCGACATACTGGCATCTCCTCTAAACTCTTCCCTCACTCTCCATCTCTCTATTTCTAAAGACTAGATCCTATGGAGGACTAATCTTCTCTTGATAGCTAGCTCTGATCCTCATGAGGAGAATATGAGTTAGGGTTTCGGGATCTGATGAGGGAGGAGGGTAGGGGCTGCTATATATAGCCCAGACATAGAGTAGGGGGCAAGGAATCTAGGAGGAGTAAGGGGCGAGGAGTTTAGGAGGAGTAGGGGGCAAGGAATTGCCACATCATTGATCCACATCAACTCTCCCGACCACCGTTGGATGAACCGACCTAAAACCGTCTTAGAATCAACGGTGTAGATCGTAGGAAGGAGCACGTAGCGGTGGAGGGTGATGGGCCACCCCCATGAGGTCGGCCTCCCTAGTGGGCCGACCGGCCCACTATGGTGCCAGGTGGGTGTAACACCCCAGGTGTTTGCCACCAGTTAAGCAATGGGTTTGAGCTCAAACATGGCATATTAAGTGATGATGAAGATGTCAAGGTCAAACCTATAGAAACGAGCCCCAACCTAAACTTGGATATTGCACCTTTGCTCGCTTATAGACCCCTTTTCAAGATATATGCTTGGGTGGTGTGATTGGGATATCTTCATGTGTCTCACATCAATACCCATCTATATTGGGCACTCAAAAAGTTTCATGAAGTTTGGAATCAAAAAGTCACATAAAATAATAAGTTATATCCTTGTTGGAATGATTTTACTAAGTGCTTGAATTGCACTATTAAGTGAATGAGAACATGAGATGTCAACCAAACCTTGCAACCTTGCCAAAATGACTCTAGATGAACTCTACAACAAAAGTCATGAAAAGTTCATGTTGGGCAAATGCCAAGAAAATGCTCCAATGGATCAAAAAGGATAATTTAAGCTTCATCATGATCCTACTTTGATCAAAGTAGAACTATAGCTTCTGCACCTGTTTTAAGGTTGGACATTAAATAAAAGTTGAAGCTCATGTTATGTAGAAGAAACTTTGTTTTTGGAGTATACCATGGATCGGCTCAGAACTAAGTCTAGCAGTGGCTCAAAGTTGGAATCTGCTGCTGATTTCAGCACTTAGAAATATTCTAAGTCTAGAAATTCATGGACCTCGGCATTGGCGTCTCGCGTTCTCCGAAATTCGTTAAGCATCTCAAGTTGAGCCCAAAATAAAAGTTGGAGCTAATTTCATAGAGAAGATCATGTAAAAGGATGGCACTCGTTTGACCTTGTTATGACCCTCAATTTTGGAGTTTGTTAATCACCGTCAATGCATTGACAATGCCACTTTGGAGATTAAATTACCCACTGTTATGTTGCTCAAATGACTAGAGTGCCTTAATGAAAAATGTAGATCAGGCCGAGGTGAACAAACTTCATTTTGGGCCCAAGGTCCAAATCGGCACAGATTCGGCCCAAACCAGCGCTGACCTCACCCTCGCCGACGCCCACCAGGTGTCTGATGTTTTGCCTTCGTGGCGACCATGCAGAGCCGAGCGCCTCCTTCTGTCGCTGCGCGTCCCTGCGAGCCCTGCCGTGTGCCCTGCTAATTTCGAGTGGACGCCGAGCTTCTTTCCCACTCCCTCACTCGCCTCTTCTCGCTCTCCCTCACTGTAATGTCGCGCGTGTCCGCGTCCGCCATGGCTGGCTGGCCGAGCTCGCCACCGCCACGTCCCCGCCACCCCGAGCTCCCTCGTGTCCCTCCGCGTGCGTCTCTGGCTCCACCAACCTCTCCTTGTTCTTGTGCGCTCCTTCGTCGAGCCAACCCAGGCCAGGAGGCTGGAGGACCGCCGCCGCCGCCGCTGCATGCCGGCAGCGTGCATGGCCAGGGTGCCACAGCCCGTCTCCCGGCCATCCGCGGCAACCATTGGGTGCGCGTAGACCCCCTGGTTCTCCCCCGCCATTCCTACGCCGACGACGTGCCTTCTCCGGCCAAAATCAGCGAGCTCCCACGCATCCTCTGCTCCAAACTCCCGTCAAGGACCGCGCGCAACAATTTGACATAAGGGAAGGGCCGTTCTACGAAGCCATGACTCATTTGAATAGTGCTCCTAAGGACCTTTTCGCTGGAGTTTAATTTGTGTTTACCGCAGGGACCTCGATGCAAGATTTAAATTTCATTTCTCTGATTTTTGCAGATTTGAATGCTCCACTTTGAAAATTCGTAGTAATTTGTTGAAAAATCGTAAAATAGTAAATTAGGACTTTTTGGAATACTTGTGAAATTATCTATGCACTAGATCTATAATATGGCATAATTTAGTTTAAAGTTTTTACTGTAAAAATCAATTTGTGCAGTTAGATTTGTAATACTAGTTGTGTCTTGTCTTTTTCATAACTGTAGTTATTTTGCTCAAATAAATGTAAATTTTTTATGGAGTGCTCATCAGGTGATTGTGGTTGTCTGGTAAAAATTTCAGGAGTTTAGGATTTATATTTTAAGAGTTATTAAAAATAACAAATGCCCTATATTGCTTTGCTCCTACTCTGAATAGTTCTGCATGTTGGGATTAATTGTCTTAGTTAAGTTATGAATCATGACTTGATGAAAATACATGAGTTGTAGTACTTTTCTTAAGCTTTCCAAAAAGTTAAATATCATGATTTTTGGTTAAGTAGATCTTGCGTTATACTTGCTTAAATCTCTGTGGCTCTTTATGCCCAAACCCAGAGAAGGTTTCCTTGTTCTTACTGTGGGTCATTCTTACCAGTAGAATTAGGTTTAGGTGTTTACAACAAAGTTGTTTAGAATTTGCTAAGATTTCTAAAAAGTCTAGAACCACATTTATTGGACATATATAACTCCATTTGTAGCTGTTTGAAGTGGCATATCAGTTTCTGTCCATGTTTTAGACAGAGATTCGTTCATTGGATTAATTGGCCTTGTTATCTGTAGAATCATCTTAAGGTGATAATAAGAAATTTGTAGATAACTCACTTAAACATCTTGTGTTAAATTTTCAGGGCATTTGGCCCAATATTTTGTGAGTTATGCCTGTTTAAAGATGGGTTACAGAATTGATTGCTCTCTGTCTTGTTTAGCCCTGTTTCTGTAAATATATAATTTCGACCCACTTAACTTGAGAATCATGCTAAGATGATTAAAGATGAATTGTAGAAAATTTCATAAGCTTTCCAGATTGTCTTGTTGCATGTCTTTTGGATTAGTACAACTCCTGTTATGAGTAAAATTACCTGCTGCTGTTTACAGCCTTGACTCTGTGATTGCCGTGAATAACTGGTTTATCTTGAATGCTTATGTGATGCATCTTGTGTTACCATTCATCACATTCATACACATGCATCTTGCATCTTATCTAGGTGCGCTAGATGAACCACGTGAAGGACGTGATGTTGGAGCCGAACCCAAAGACGGTGTATGGTGGACCTATCCCGAAGGTGGAAGGACTGGACAAGTGCTAGAACGGGAGATGCTCACTAAGCGAGTGTCGTCTAATAAACACTAACCTAGTGTTGGATTCTAGGCAAGCCCCGGAGCATTCTAAGTCTCCTAATTTACAAAAGCAATTCTTTCTATATATATGAGTTTATATATTGTTGCATTAAGTTGTAGGAGTTGATTGAAACCGTTGATGCATTTATTACTATTCTTGCCTACCTTATTACCTTTTACGCTGTTAGGTCAGGATCGAATAACTGCTTAGCCTTGCTTAGACCGGTAGCGATCGGTGATATCCGGTCACCTACATTATAGGTGGTTACTGGAAGAATTTAGCTATGGAAAGAATGATATCCTAGAATTAACCATGTGTGATGGATAATTGGAGACCGGACGGAAAAGTTGGAGGCAACCAGACAGGGTTCTGGGGTGCTGTTAGTTTCCATCTGTGTCGATTAAGGACCGACTGTTGTTGGGCCTCGGGTCATGTTGAACGCATGCCTTACATTTAGCTGGCCGAATAACATACCTTTCGATCGCGAAGCTGGGAGATTACTCGGGCCGAGTGGATTGCCCGCAGCGCACTGTACCGGAGCAGGCGTGGTAGGACACGGGGGCGCGATGATAAGACCGAAAGGCAGGCGGTCAGCCCCCGGGTACATGTGGTTCCTGGCAAACTCAAGATTTTTCCTGGATAGTTGACTCGGTGACCGATACCTCACTTTAGCGGGTGAGTGAGGTTTGTGTAAGGAATAAATCACCAGCTGGTTAGGAATCGATTCGAATCGCCATCGCTCCTGGATAGTGAGCACTTGACTCGAGCTATGGCATCGTAGTAATTGTTATGGAACAATGATAGTTATCTAGATGGTATGGGATATGCTAAATCTAAATTGGTAACTGGATGTTATTGGTTAATCAAGTGATTGCTATAGTACAGGTGCTTACCTAGATGGATAGGTTATAATAAAGATGATGCAAAGTACTTAAAATGGTTTCTTCATGATAGCTTATGCTTTTCGCAAATGAGTCAGCTAGCCCACTAAAGAAAGCCTTGCATAATCCTTGGTGTCATTTGTTTTGGTTTCCGACGGGTAAGTCTAGCTGAGTACATTCGAGTACTCAGGGTTTATCCCACCATGTTGCAGGTGAAGTTCTTGGCCTACGGAAGATGGTGGCTAACCGCCGGTGGGCTCGGTGATTCTATAGTTACTTCTCGTCTATATGCTTTTGTCGGATGATGTCACTTATGCTAGCAATATATTTAGAACTTATATTAATGTAATCATTTGAAAGCTATGTTGTTTTCTCTAATCGATTTTAAAACCCAAACTTATACTATTATTTGTGAACCTAATTATAATATTATTTCCATTGCAACTCTGCGTATGTGATGTGTATTTGCTTAATCACGCGATCTTGGTTGTGATGTTGATTTACCGAGGTCCTTCGTGATACTCGGCGGACTACCGGGTTTGTATAAGTGAAAGTATGTGCATGTCAACGTGTTAGCGGGGACAGCCATACTTGATCTTGTATAAATTGGGCGGTTCTGTCACAATGGGCTCCTTCTGGTGGCGAGTCTTAGGCTCTGTCTTGAGTCGTCTTTTGCAGGTTTCGCGGGTTGAATTACTTGTTGATGTCGGTTTGCTTGTTTGGAGTGTATGACAGCGGCCCCAGAAGCTGTTTTCTAGATAAATCCTCCTGCAGTCATAAAATCACCAAAGCTTGTGGAATTCATTAATTTAAACTCCTAAACCTTCATTGGTGATTATATTTATGCCCTTATACATGTTTAATTGATGGTTTATAATGGTTGTTAACTACCGTCAACCAGGGGTAAGTCAAGTAATAAATAAATGATAAGTGTAAGGTATTAATAGTATTCCAGAGATAGAAATAGATACTCATAAATATAGTATGGCTAAGCAGGAGATTCATTAAAAGCAAAAGATTCCTTAGTCATTCCTTATTTACTAAGTCTTTTGTACACCTAAGTATATACACTCTCATCTATAGCATAATTAATTTTGGATCTATGCATAAGGAACATTACTAAGAAAGATCAAGAACAGAGATTGACTCCCTTCGCAACCGGGTTCTACTTGCTCTACAAACGGGGAGTGGACTACAAAGGACTCAATAGGAGTGTCATATCCATGATCTACCACATGACCCAGAGTGTAGAATGCATCTGCAGGTAAACAATATTTAAGCAACACGCTTACATAATGTCGACCACTTAACTCACTCGAGTATTGAGCTAAGCGCTTTACGAACATATGCATAAATTCACCATCAATCATAACTATATCAAGCATACAACTAGAGCAAACTAGGAACATAATAAATAGCAACATAATATTAAAGTAGCATAAAGTCATAAATAAGAGAGATACAATGGCTATACCAGTCTCTAGACGACGAATCCAGAATCCTGAGCAATAGCCCAAACTCTACTTGAACCTTGCTAGCTAGCCTATACTAGAACTTGAAGAATTAGAGCTCTATTCTCTTCTATTTGGAAACCCTAATTTCTAGTCTACTCTTGACTTATGCAATGCCCCTTAGGAGGGGGCAGGGGCTGTTATATATAGGCCAGAGCGTCAATTCTGAGCCTTCGGATCAAACCGACTTGAATAGACAGTATAGATGCAATCCATAAGGTGATGGAGAACCAACGTACGAAGGAGGGACTACCATTTGGGACTAGGGGGCTAGCTAGCCTGTAGGTGGGGCCAGCCGGCCCCACATATCATCCCCTCAGGGTCTTGCTTCGGTGACGTGACTTCTGGTGTCCTCTGGAACCTTCTGGAGTAGTTTTCGTTGTGGATAAGCGTGATTTTATTTGACATTTTATCTCCCTTGACGGGTTTCTGGATAAACCCTGCTGAAAACACAGATTTATCAAAACTCGTGGAAATTATTAGTTTAAACCCCTAAGTCTATGTTGGTGATTATTTTCATGCATGATTTCAAGTTTCATGGTGGTTTATAATGGATGATAACGACCGTCAACAAACTCTCCCAAGCTTAACCTTTGCTCATCCCTTAGCAATGCCAAACTTAGTAATGGATCAGGAGTTGCATCAATGTTTTTACTCCTCAAAAGTACACATGCGTTCAAACAAGAATTCTCCTCCGGATTGAAATCCACCGATCTGACTTTCAAACTTATCCATATTAACTTCAACTATGGGGCTTATAACCTTCACTTAGATCTTGAGCAATTGAAAGACAGAACGATAAGTCAAGCACTATGTCTCAAATTCTTTGTTCAACTATTATTTCAGAGTTTTTTTGCAAGTTTTCAAAAATAAAACTCAAGGATTCTATTGTATGACATTCTCAAGTCTCTCAAAATATGTGGTATTTGTGGATCCTCACCAAAGCAGTAGTGATGTTATGCCTTTTTTCCTACAACTAAGGCTTATGTGGTGCTCATAGGAATGGTGATAACATGAAAGAGCATACTTACAATGCATATATTGTAAAGTCAAACAATGGATCCAAAGAGAGTTGAGTCATACAACCAAATCAAGACATGCATGTGTGTGGAATATGATGGATATAAATTGTGGCTTGCCTAATTCTACTATGCTCCTTGAAATCATATCTCTCTTTTGAAACTTGGAAACATTTGCAAGAAAATATGGGCTATCTTATTCATCTCTCTCTTCTTTTTTTCGGCGGACATCTAAGTACCCATTGTTTTGATAATTTGGACACTTGTCCATTTTTTCAATACTTTCTTTTCTTCTCTTTTTTCATGAATAACTTTTGCATAACCCATGCTTCTTTTTCTATAGTAAAATATTTGAGAGATAGCAACAAGAATTTAGAGCGTTTATTTGGTGAAAAACCTATCAAGAATATTTTTGGTGTTTACTCCCAGTGTAGGAGTAAAACATTTTTTGGGTGGATTTAGATGAAATGCATGTTTTTGCGCCTACCCCCAGTGTAGTAGTAGTGCATATTTGGGTGGTGTGTACGTGATCTCGATTTTAAGAGCATGACAAACCTCTCATAAGGATCAACAAAGCTTGACCAAACTCAATGTAAAAACAAGTAGCATATATGAGTGAAAGTTTTTCTAGCCTAAATATCAAGTTTGGCTCTGGTAGGAATTCAAGCTTTGTCACACAGGAACTCACCAGGTGGAATTTTTATGTTTTTCAAAAGAAATCTCCAGAACTTTAGTATCACTTGGAACAAGATAAATAGCGGCTCGGACCTTCTCATATCATATCCGTCAATTACCTAGACTTAGATCAAGCATTTGCTACCTACGAGTTTCAAGTTCAGAGCAAATTCTCATGTCAAATCAATTTTATCCAAAACTCGGGAAAATTCAAGGCTGAAAACTAGGTATTTGAAAGAAATTATAATAGAGCAACTATTCATCATTTCCATCATGTAAGATCATCTTCAAGTTTTTTTATTTGGTTCTTAAAAACAAGAAACTAGAGCACCCTTTAAGCAAACTATATATACACACTCTTTTTATTTGGTTTTCATCATTTTTTAGATCACACCATAGTAATATATAAAAGACAAAGGCAAATTTTTATTTTGTTTTCTTAGTTATGCATTTTTTATAGATTTGAAAATTAAATAAACTAAAGAAAATAATAAAATACCAGAAAGAAAACTTACCTGAGGTACACGGGGGCTCCTCCCCCAAGCTGGATGTTGCTGCGGTCTCTCAGAAAGGTGGGTCGATGTGGTGACCCTGGAACAAGTATCGCCAATTATCGTTCTCCTGCTCCTGGTGTTGCTGAATGGTGGTGATGCATTCTCCCATCTCTGCTTGCCACTGGGTATGTTGGTGAAGCGTGTTCAGGATGTCATGCTGTGTCTCCTCGATGGTAGTTAACTGGGTGTCGAGGCGGGGGTGCTCCATTTGCTGCTCATGATTGCCCATGGGTGGCTGAGGGTGGCCCATATGCTGGTCACGGTAGCCATAACCAGAGAAGGACATGTGCCTTACCTAGTGGCCACTTGAAACTTCCTCGTAGGACTGTTGCTGGTACTAGTCAAAATTGCCATGCTGTCATTGCCCGCTTGAGCCCTGTTGCCAAGAGCTTTCAGCATGCTGAGGAGCGGGCTGCCCCCAACCGGCATGCTCAGGCTAGTGCATATAGGAAGAACCTGGCTAAACCCAGCCTGCATACCTGGTAAAATCTAGTCCCTCCAGAATTGGATCATCACCACGGTATCAGGGCTACAGGTTGCGAGTGAGTCTTGCAGAGGCACTCCAGCGAGGCGCTGCCTCCTTCACCTGTAAATCAAAGACAAAAGACTTCACCACATACAGACCAAGGTTTTGGTCTGGTAACGGGATTTCATTTGTATAATTCATATACACCATGACAAGCTTCACATCCTTTTTCTTCTTTAGCATGTGAGCTTGGACAAAGTATTCATAATCAATAAACCAACGGGGAATGTCATCGATGTAAGCAACAGAAGCATTATTCAAAATTCCCAATTTTTTAGCTATGCGGGTGACCAAAGAAGTACACCCAACATCCCCCTTAAGTTCAGCAATTTCTTTCCGTTGTTTCATCATAAATTGAGCAGGTGAAACCTTTCTTCTCTTGACCATGGCATATAGTAGCTTAAATTCATCATTCCTCATAGTGCAAAAATCTTGTCTAGGAAATAAAGTAAATCCTCACCATTTATGCATAAAACGCAGAGTAGGGTGATGAATTTCATTCGTACGGGGTACAGGGACAGTAGCAAGTAAGTTCTTTAGATATTTCCCTCCAAAATTTCATCCTATCAAAGTCTTGTATAGCAGTGTTTACATCAATCACACATTGTGCATGAAATCCTAGAAGTTCACTAAACTGTTTCCATGGGATAGAAAAATCTTTTCCAAAAAGTCTAAATAAAACTTCAGAATCGGTAGGTTGCAACGTGTATAAAAACTCGGCTGTCAAAAGCTTAGACCCCGATTCATCAATTTCCCAAACATTCTCCCATCCTACAGCCTTAAAAATAGTTTCAAATTCAGTGTTCATACCGGTTGCTTGTAGCAGGGTTGGATCATAGGCGGGAGTGAGAATGAACCTCTAGGTCTTCAGCTGCCTGTAGATATTCTTCTTCGACTCGCCCCGGAGCTTGAGTTGCTTCTCTTGCAAAAGAATGTTTCTCTCAGCGAGGGATGATCGGGACGACGCTCCGATAGCGGGAGATGGAGGGTCAATCTCCATGTCGGTGCTCGCTCGAGAAGACGAGCTTCTCGTTGAATGGAACGACGCCACACGCTTGAGCTTGCCTACTAACTTGCTCATCTTCCTACAAAATAAACACAAGACAACACAACTCGTGGAACAGATTAGTTAAACAAAAAAATGTTAGCGGTCAGCCGTCCAGGAATCAATCGTTCGAGGGTCAATCATCCGAGGGTTAGTCGTTTGAGATTGCCTAATGAATTTCTAATCAAGATTTTGGTATGACTTCCACCCTAATTCTTTTTTATTTTCTCTCTTGATTTGGACAACACTACCACTCTTAAACTCTCTTAATCTTTGCTTAAATTTTAGCAACACTTTCACTCTTAAACTCTTTCACTCTCTCTAATTCTAACAACTTTTACGAAGAGAATTTTCAATCTACGAAAGTGGAATTCGAAATTTCGAACTTGGATGCTGGATTTGTAGTGTGTGTGAGGCCGAGAGCAAGCAGAAGTGCCATTTATAGGCGGCGCAGCAGCAGGCCGGCCGGCCAAGTGGTGGGCCCGGCCGGCCCCACATCATGGCCAAATGGCCTCCCCATTTTCTAGATATTTTATTGCTTCATGCTTAAGCAAGAATGAGTGGCCGTCGATGGAAATGTCGTGCGGACATGACCTGAGTGGAGATGAAGGTGGAAATGGAGGTGATGGTGGAGGTAGAAGTGATGGTTGGTGGTTGAATGGGCCCCATGTGTCTCCCGTATTTCTACCATATACATATATATATGTAATGCAAAAATACTTCATGATACTATGAAATATAAGAAGATGCATGATGATGTTTTTAAATTTTTATGCCTCCATGGTAAATATTTCTTACGGGTTTTTTACGTTCCGTAAAAATTATTTATATGGAGCTTGAATTTTTATAATGCCACGAGGAGAATTTTTATTTTATTTTTCTAATGCAAGTGTTGAAAAGTAAATATGCAAAAGTAAAATGATTAATGCAAAAAGTAATTACGGATAACTACCGATTTACCTCCCGGCGACGGTTTAGGATTTTGAGTCCGCCGAACTGGACTACTCCGTTCATGTTTTTTCTTCGGGTATATCCTTAAGTCCCAGAGATGGAGACCTTGCTGGTTGCAATTGCTTTTCATGCCACTCCAAATTGGAGCATTGTTCCGGTCTTGGCTTGAAGGCGAATCGCTCTTCCTTGCTATTGATATGGAATTTGATTTCTCTAGCTCCGACATCAATGTGCGTATTTGTAGTACACAAGAAAGGTCTCCCAAGAATAAGGAGTGTCTTCATGTCCTCCTGCATGTCAAGTACTACAAAATCCACTAGAACAAAGAAGTTTCGTATTTTTACTAGAATATTTTCGGTGATTCCTACAGAGTAGCGGACTGATTGGTCGGCTAGTTGTAGGCACATCGATGTTGGCATGAGTGTTGAATAGTTGAGCTTGTCGAAAACCTTCTTGGGCATGACACTGACACTTGCTCCAAGATCGCATAGCGTATTCTCAAAATTCTGGTTTTCGATCGAACAGTCGATAGTGGGACATCCTGGATCATTCTTCTTGACAGGTGATGTGTTCAGGATGGCCGCACTACACTCCTCCGTTAGCTTGATTACCTCAGTGGTGGGTGGTGGTCTTTTGTTGTTCAGGATGTCTCTGAGGTACTTTCGCATAGGTGGGTACCTGTATAGCATCTAGCAAAAGAATATTGATATATAACTTTTGAATTACCTCTATGAACTTATATTACCAAACTGCTCATCCATTTTGGCTTTTCGATTTCTACGTGGAAACGGTAGGAAAGTGGTGTCATGAAAATTTTGCATCATTTCTTGTGCTTGTGGTTCGACTTCTTCAACTTCATCGTCCTTCTTCTCCTCTTGTGCTGCTGCTGGCGTCTTACCTATCCTTGTCGGATATGGTGGATCGCGAGTAGACTTGCCACCTCTTGTGGTTATGGCGTTGACCTTTTCAAGGTTAGTGGCAAAAGGCAAAGCAGCGGCCAACTGAGCTAATTGTGATTCTATCTTTTTATTATAGTTAAGTTGGTCTTTTATAGCAGAAGAAAAACTATCCATTTTAGTGTTTATATTTTTTAGGACCTTATTATTAAAAGCAAGCTTCTTAGAAATATTTTTATTAATCCTAGATTGTTCTAAGATTAAATCTCTCAAGGATGGTTGTCTAGGTTTAGAAGAATTATAGTAATTACCTGGGTACTTACCATGGTAAATTGATCGTTGTTGTTGTTGATTCCATTCTTGTCTCTGTTGTTGTGGATTGGAATTGTTGTTGATGATGTTTGCATCTTCTTGATATTTAGGGAACTCAACCCCGAAATATTCTCCACAGGTGTTTTGTGAATTAAAAGCATCTTGAATAACCTAACGATCTTTCTTGTAATTGGCTCGTTGTTCAAGCGAATTCAACAAGACGTCCATCTTGGTTGACAGTGCACACACCTCTTCTGGTACTTCTTTGCTCTTATTGCAAGATTGAATGTTGCATGATGACCAGCCTTGATTAGAGGCTATCTTTTCATAAAAGTTTTAGCTTTTCCAAGGGTGAGTGACATAAATGATCCTCCGACAGTAGCACCGAGTTGTTCATGAGCTTTCTGAGTTAATCCATGGTAGAAACTTTGCATGAGCAACCATTGGTCTATCCCATGATGAGGACAATCTGAAATATATTCTCGGAAATGTTCCCATGCTTCTGGAATGATTTCTTCCTTCTGCTGTTGGAAGTTGGAAATCTTTCCTCTTAAGGCATTGATCTTGCCTACCGGGAAGAACTTTTCTAGGAAGGCCTTTGAACACTTTACCCATGTGTTGATGTTATCCTTATTGGTGTAGAACCTTTGCTTCGTCCTTCCCACAAGTGAGAATGGAAAGAGGCGGAGTAGTATGATGTCTTGAGCAACGTCCTTGATAGCGATTGTGCCGCTAATCTCTAGTAAATTCTAAAAATGAGCACTAGCATCTTCATATGCCTTTCCGCTGAATGGGGTAGCTTGTACCATGTTGATGAGGCTTGGATTGAGCTTAAACTCAAGGTTGTTGGTTTTGAGTGTTGGTCCAGTGCGAATGTTCTCAGTGCTTGGAGCAGAGAACTCACGCAGAGTCTTGTCAACCATAGCTTCAGAAACTAGTGTTGAGCTTCCTCTTGATTGGATTGATTCTCATTGATGGATATTGTTGGTGAATCACAGTCAATCCTGCAATACCCTATATAAGATATGAACAAAGATAAACATGGGTAAGCCTGCTAAAGTAGAGGTGTTATCATTTCATCAATAAGTATTTATTTGATCAATTCTCTGTAGCCATGTGCCCCTCCCCGGTAACGACGCCAGAAATGCTTGTTGACATTTCTTAGCATCACTCTTTACTAAGTTGTCATCCCTAGCATGATGTCAGAAATGCATTTTGGTAATTATTAAGAACACTTGACAATTTAGAAAGATCATATGAGTTGAAATAATCCGCAAGCGCACAGATAATATACCATTATAGCATTTCACCCGGGAGTATATCAGGAATCATTATTTATATTTTATCCACAGGGAGGAGCTATGGGGTTGGCATAGAGATATATATACTTATGATAAAAACACTCTCATACTATGGCAGGGGTAAGTCAAGTAATAAATAAATAATAAGTTTAAGGTATTAATAGTATTCCAAAGATAGAAATAGATACTCATAAATATAGTATGGCTAAGCAGGAGATTCGTTAAGAGCAAAAGATTCCTAAGTCATTCCTTATTTACTAAGTCTTTTGTACACCTAAGTATATACACTCTCATCTATAGCATAATTAACTTTGGATCTATGCATAAGGTACATTACCAAGAAAGATCAAGAACAGAGCTTGACTTCCTTCGCAACCGGGTTCTACTTACTCTACAAATGGGGAGTGGACTACAAAGGACTCAATAGGAGTGTCATATCCATGATCTACCACATGACCCAGAGTGTAGAATACATCCGTAGGTAAACAATATTTAAGCAACACGCTTACATAATGTCGACCACTTAACTCACTCGAGTATTGAGCTAAGCGCTTTGCGAACATATGCATAAATTCATCATCAATCATAACTATATCAAGCATACAACTAGAGCAAACTAGGAACATAATAAATAGCAACATAATATTGAAGTAGCACAAAGTCATAAATAAGAGAGATACAATGGCTATACCAGTCTCCAGACGGTGAATCCGGAATCCTGAGCAATAGCCCAAACTCTACTTGAACCTTGCTAGCTAGCCTATACTAGAACTTGAAGAATTAGAGCTCTATTCTCTTCTATTTGGAAACCCTAATTTCTGGTCTACTCTTAACTTATGCAATGCCCCCAAGAAGGGTGGCAGTGGCTGGTATATATAGGCCGGAGCGTCAATTCCGAGCCCTCGGATCAAACCGACTTGAATAAACGTCATAGATGCAATCCATAAGGCGGTGGAGAACCGACGTACGAAAGAGGGACTGCCATGTGGGACCAGGGGGCCGGCCGGCCTGACCTGTCATCGTCTCAGGGCCTGCTTTGGTGATGTGACTTTTGGTGTCCTCTAGAACCTTATAGAGTAGTTTTCGCCATGAATAAACGCGATTTTATTTGATGTTTTGATCCCCCTTGATGATTTTCTGGATAAACCCTGCTGAAAATACAGATTCACCAAAACTCATAGAAATTATTAGTTTAAACCCCTAAGTCTATGTTGGTGATTATTTTCATGCATGATTTCAAGTTATATTGGTGGTTTATAATGGATGATAACTACCGTCAACAGCCTCATCAAAGTCGCCAAAACCATACATATCTTCACCATACCTGTTCGATGCATCCATAGCTCCTCGGAGCCGCTTTTTCTTCCTCCTACCCTTCTTTGTCTTCAGAAGGTTCGGGTCGGGAACATAATCCAACTTGTAGTACTCGGGCCACTGTGTTGGATCTAGGTAAGGCTCAAAGCTCGACTCCCACACTTTGAGAGTGTTTGACATGAGGTAAAAAAGAGACATGAACTTTTCACTCTCGTGGTCTAGACCCCTGCATCTACAAGCTGTAATGACATGCGAGCAAGGCACATGGAGGAGTTGTGGAATGTTACAAGAGCATTCCGCTTTCTCAAGGTCCACCCTATAATTCCTACCACCGTACTTCTCGCCCCCGGGTTCGTTCCTCCGGTTGACCTAATATTGTACACTAACTTCGATGGCCTAAAGGCCTCCCCCACTTGGTTCTAAGCTATCATCTTTGAGAGATCCAAGTGTTTTCTACTGGCTCTACCCCATTTCTCTTTAGACGCCTTTGCTATGTTCCATCGATTGACAAAGTATTCATTGCACTTCCTGAACGAGTACTCCACAATACCTAACACGGGGACTGCATGGATACCCTTGAACACCTTGTTGAACAATTCTAAAGAATTGGTAGTCATCACACCATACCAATGACCTCCGGCATCGAATGCAAGAGCCCACTTGTCCCTTTGAGGCATCTGATCCTCAAGCCAACTCTTTGCCCTAGCATTGAGGACCTTCTGTAACTCCGCAAGTGTCTCTTCGAACTTTTCCTTGGTTCGACACCCACACAGTGTCTTCAACTTCTACACTACCTCCTTTTTCTTCTGCCTCCTCCATATGTTGGCAGTAAAGTGCCTCATGCACCACCGATGCTCAAGAGGAGGGCATCCATCTACATGCTCTTTCGTAGCTGTCAGTAGTCCGTGATGCCGATCTGAGATCATGCATATGTTCCAAGATGAATGGAGCACATTCTGTCTCACAAGCTTCATGAACCAACACTAGCTATAGTCGTTCTCACCCTTAGCCAAAGCAAATGCTAAAGGGACAAGTTGATTGTCCGGGTCCACTCCAACGGTAATCATCGATACAGCCCTGTACTTGCCTGTCAGGAATGTACCATCAACAAGTACTAAGGGACGACAATGCTTGAAGGCCTCTACGGACTGAGCAAAACACCAAAAAACTCTCTACAAAACATGCTTTGGAATGCCGTCCACATCCATGACAATGCGACCCACATAAGGATACCACCTAAGGCCTAGATTGTAGTGTTTCATGGCACTTAGAATCCTAGGCACTTGGTTGTACACCTCTTTTCAATCGCCCCATAGCAACTCTATAGCATGCTGCTTTGCCTGCCATGCCTTTGAGTACTTCACTCTATAACCAGTGAACCCAAATATGATCTCGATCATGCTTGAAACATATGTGTCACTATCGGCCCTAACCGTGCCAACAAGACGACGACCAAGGTAACGGGCTGTGTTTTGGGCGTGCACACCCTTCGGCTTCGAAGATCGACACGTGTGAGGTTGCCTCACATTACGAGTCTTCCACTTTTCATTTCTCTGCCTCCGAGCCCATAGACCCCATTGACATCCATTCTTGCAAAGGACCGTGTACCTCTTGTTCTTGTTAGAGTGGGAGACATAATACGACTTGTGAAATCGAACGGCATAATCCATCAGGAAATACTTCATATGCTCCAACGTATCAAATACCATTCCCTTCTTAATCTCCACCTCCTCACTATCTGGTACCTCATTGGCCACCAACGTCAAACCGGTGTCACATATTGCTTGGTCAACCATACTAATGTCCATGAAATTTGGTACTGAGGGTACCTCCACATGGACAGCCTTCAATTGCCTTAATTCGACGTCATTGCACTCCATTCTCAATGACCCGTCAGTTGGGACTCCTATTGCATCCGAAAACCCTCCCTCACAACAATCACTTTCGTCCTCGCTACTAGGCTCAGACCTGTACTCGTCCTCCAAGACATCATTCGAAGTACTTGGCCTCGTAGTAAAGTCATCTTCGTCCGTGGAGGCAACATCAATTTCGTCATCTTCCGATCCTTCGGATGTGTCATCCATATCATGTGTTCCATCTCCGTTGCCATCGTCCTCATCAAACGTTGCTTCATCGAAATCATCATTCAAGGTACCAGACTCACATGACCTATCAACTTCTCTAATGATAATCTCCTGCAACTCTTCATCTTGGGTAAGGTTCTCTACAGGCTCCACATCCACATTATCATCCATAGCCACCACAATTGGGCTAGACCCCTTCTCCATAACAACTTCCAAGCACCTAACACTACTACTCTTGACAACTTCTACGTAGTTCTTTCATTCATCCTCACATGACAAACACATCAACACATAGTGTGCTCGTTCCTTCCCATAGTCAAACCGACCTCTCAATCTTAGTGGCCACCCAAATTTATCCCGACATTGGCTAACCAAACCATGAAAGGTAGGAGGTGTACTAAAGAACTTAATATGTTCTTGCATGTTTTCAAACTCCCCATTTCCTTTAACTTTGCCACCATGAAACAATCGCACTAACCAATCCATCTACAAAATATGGACCAACATATCAATACCAATAACAACTACACATTTGCTAACCCTAACGTGTGCATCCACTCCTACATTACCATGACACAAAATGGAACAAACATACCTATACAAATCCTTCATATATCAACTACCTACATCCATGCAACAAGAACTTTACGTCCAATCCACGAGTAGAGTATATCCTAAAACTAATGCACACATCAAACACTACCAACAAACGCTAAAAAACGCATTCATAACATAGCAAATTTGCTAACCCTACCAATGCAACTAAAGAGCCATGACATCAACAAATGGAGGTGGGGAACTTTCTACCTAGAGGTGTTTGACGGTGGTGAAGGCCGGCGTCGGGAGGACGGGCAGGCGGGGGGTGCTGGGGTGGTCGGCGGTGCCAGCATGGGCCACAATATGGTGGCCACGCTTGCGCCGGTGTGGGGCTTGCCTCCCTCCACACCGATACGGGAGAAGGACGGGCCCGGGAGGTGCTCGAGAGGTGGACGCGCGGGGGAGAGGTACAGGAGCGGCGGCGGCCTAGGCGGCGGCGACGCCTGGGAACCGTGGGCGTGGGGGAGTGGATAGAGAGAAATATTACTATTTTACTGGTATTGACCTATTATTCTAGATGAAGGATTTAAACCATCATTATAAGTACTGTGTTTTCCTAAATTGGAAAACACGAGATGTTTTAGTTTTAGAAGTCAATTTTTTTTACCTTTGATCGAATTTATAAGGAAATATATTAGCATCTATAGTACCCAATAAATGCAGTATCAATATATATTTCATGGTTGATTTTGGAGATGTTGGTATATGCTCTTGCATTTTTGCATATACTCTTACATTTTTGCAGATATGATGGTGTATTCGCCATCATCTTATATATACTCCCTCGTAGCATTCATTCATCTTTGTGGAGTAGAGAAGGAAAAAAAGCTTCATGGAGCAATGGTAGAGAGAAATGTGATACACTCCCTCCATTTCTGCATATTTCAACTGAGTTTTGTGTAAATGTTATAACTTGTTATGTTTCCTAAAGAGTAGTTTACTATAACAATAATAACTTTGTTATGTATTGCGATATTTCATACTTATTCTTATTGGTTAAAAATAAGTGTAGGGATATACAAAATGAGACCCCTTTTTTCTAGTGTTGGGACATATATATATTCTCTAATAACATTATTATATAGAGAGGTAAAAGTTACAATGGTGGGGATTCATGAGATGATACCTCTATTGAAACTTTTTACAAAAAAACAACTGTTAAACAAACACCAACAAGAAAGGAAATGAGATGAGAGAGGAGCAAAAAAAAAAAAAAACTTACTCGTAGTGGGCTATGCCCCAAGCCCGTGCGGTGGACTACTGGGCCGTGTGTTTTCACACTGCCCAGCCCAGCTCACGACTGTTGGCGCTCTGTCGCTAACTTCTCCCCAGCGTCAGCCTCTCGGCTCAGCCCCCGCCATCGCTTGCCATCAGAGTCGGCGCTCGGCGGCCAAGCCATGTCGAGGTTCTGGAAGCCGGGGTCGGAGAAGCCGAGCACCCTGCTCGTCGACGAGGAGGAGGGCGGAGTCGTCTTCCTACCCTCCTCCACCAGCTCCGCCTCCTCCTCCGGGTGCGCTTCTAGACCCTAAACCTTCTCCGTTCCGCCTTTGTCCTCAAACTCGTTGCTCGACGATTCAAAATCTGAGACTGGGTGTTCTCGCTGTTGCATTGGTAGCTTTGGCTACGCGAGTCTAGAGAGACAGCGGCAGCGGCTGCCGGTTTACAAGTACCGCAAGGCCATCCTCTACCTGGTGGAGCGGCACGCCACCACCATCGTCGTCGGCGAGACTGGCAGCGGCAAGTCCACGCAGATCCCTCAGGTACTCCCATAAGTCCTTCGCTGCTTCATCGAACGCATTGGGGTGTCTAAAGGGATGGTTACGATTTTGCGTGCTGCACTTCTGTCAGTTGGCATTTGGTCGAACAGCTGCCTCGCGTGGTTGAGTTCCCATAGCAAGCATTTATACATTCTGTATTCTAGATATGCGAATTTTTCGGGGTTGGCTTACTGCCTTAAGGTGACGAGGTCGATGGGTATACTTAACCAGTGCTCAATGTATTTGTGATAATTTTGTTTGGATTTCACCAAACATCTTGTGTGTGAGTTTGGCATATGCCCTGTGATTGGATTCCTGAGTGGATTAGAACTTGGACAGTAATTCTATATGGAGCTGTCACGACTCCATTCTGCAATGCATTCATCCCTCGAGGTGGTGTTTACCAGCTACCACTGACCATCCACGCCTACTGGTGGTGTTATAGGTTCTGTGTTGTGTGTGTGTAGATCCACATCAAAGCTAGCTCTTATATTGGACATATACACTAGTGTACAATCATTTAGATGCGTGCAATGATCCAAAATGGTGGAAAAGAGGACTAGAGGAGCAAAAATGAGGCAGCAAGAATGCAAGACAGACTAAAGCTTCGAAGCATATAAGCTTCTGAAAACAGAAACCTACAAGTAATTTGTGTTTTTCTTTCCGATTATGTTCTATTTCTAATAATTTTACTGTACTTTGATCAGTACCTTAAGGAGGCTGGTTGGGCTGATGGTGGTCGACTTATAGGATGCACTCAGCCCAGACGATTGGCTGTGCAGGTATCAAGCGCTTTTAATCTTCATTTGTGCTTGTGAGAACTATTTATGCAATACTAGGTCCTTTTTTTTCGTCTGATGAGGTCTGTGTAGGTATTATTTTGGGGTACTCAAAGTATTCCATTTTTCATCTTATATGATGCCACAGTTTGCTCTGTCTACATGTTTTGGATGGTTAAACTTCCAACTGTGTTCTTTCATTAACTATACTTGCCGATCAAGAAAAAAAAATGTGACCAGGTTTAGCATGCTCTGATTCTGCAATTACTCATCAAACATACATTACATGGTCTGGATCAATATTTTAGTATTGAATTTCTGAAACTTGTACTCACTTGCCGTTATGCCCCCCTTAACATTATTTACTTATCAGAAATTCAATGTTTGATTATATCCTGGTAAAAGGATGTATGTGAAAGAATACCCTATGTACCAATTCAGCATTGGGAAGTACTATGCTGAACACATACTCATGTGATCCTAGTTTTCTTAGATCCCATTCTAGAGCAGTCAGTGGGTAGAATAGTATGCTTGACTGACTCGATGGATGCTGACTAGTGACTACAGATTTAACTAGTGTGACACACTGTTGTGATGTTGTCGTACAGTATTCCTATTATGGTATATAGATGTTTCTCCTTCTCTTTTGCTTCTTATTATTGCCTTTTCAACTCATCTTAGTATTGAACAGACGGTTGCATCAAGAGTAGCTGAAGAAGTAGGTGTGAAGCTTGGAGAAGAAGTTGGTTATACAATCCGATTCGAAGATCAAACAAATCCGGTACAATCAAGTTTTACTCCTTACACTAGCTTTCTTTATATGAATCCGGCAATATGAAACATGTTAAACTAATTTGGGTACCAAAGCAGGGTACTCAAATTTGTCACTTTTCTTGTCCTATTAATCTTCTTATGCCTGCCTGGTTTCTCAGGGTATGACCATGATAAAATTTCTCACAGATGGGGTATTGATTAGAGAAATGATGGAAGATCCTCTTCTTACCAAGTATAGGTACGCCCATAAGATTGAATCCCAAATAGTTTACCTGTCTCTTTGTCATTATTACTCAACCATGTTTGATCCAGTAGTAGAAGTGACTTTCTTTTATTCCGTATAAGTATATATGGTACTGGCTAATTCATAATGGAGTAAACTCCTTTTATCTTGGGTGAAAATCCATTAATAACTATCTAATTTGTTGCCTTGGAGGGTTCCATACCAATTCCCTTAACCCACACATTGATCCATGCTCTTCTATTCTATTAGTGTAATTATGGTGGACGAAGCTCATGAAAGATCCATCTCAACCGACATGTTGCTGGGTCTCTTGAAAAAGGTTAGTATCTCTTTAATATCAGAGTTGGCTTTCTCTTAATGTTCTTGTTTGTGAATAGTATTTAAATTCCCTGCAATGCCTATATCTTTACATGGATAAATCAGATTCAACGTCGTCGGCCCGAGTTGCGACTTATTATCTCCTCTGCAACAATTGAAGCAAGATCAATGTCATCCTTCTTCAACATTAGGTCTACCCCTATCAAGAAGTTTCATTTCTTCCTGGCTGCTTGTTATTATCTTTTGCCTATAGCCTTGCCAAGTGAAAAGGCGCATTGCCTATCTGGCTATCCTGGCCGTTGAAATTCTGAAGTGTTTTATCAATAACTGCCATGTAGCTATGCTATACTCAATTTTTGGTAGCCATGTAGCTATGCTATACTCAATTTGTGGTAGACATGATACATGCATAACAGCATAAGCGATAAATCTAAGCATACTGGTATCAGTAGAATCTCATGCAGCATGCCTTCGTTCACTGTTTGTTACTTTTAATGAACAAGATAAAGGTATTGCCATGGTTAATGCAATGAGAATCCTATTTATCAACTACATCCAATTGTTAACTCTGATGCATGCATTGGTGACTGGTGTTCAAACATCATATACATCCATCGTATGCACTACTGACTCCATTTCTGCTAACAAGCTAGTACGGTCCTGATCTTTATATTTTACTTCACACACAGGTGGAAGAATTCCTTGCTTGGGTCTTCTGATGATTTGCCCAGCCCAGAACCTGCTATACTTTCTGTTGAAGTATGTTCTTCTTTTGAGATGAGATAAGCATGGAAGAATGCTGTAATGCTCTTTATTGATAAAGACATAATCTGGTTCTCCAGGGTAAAGGATACACCGTGGAAATTCATTATGTCGAAGAACCTGTCTCAGACTATTTACAGGCTGCTGTGAATACTGTACTTCTTATTCACGAAAAGGTTGTTTATTTTTTGCTGTTTAATGGAAATTTAGATGTGATTTGGGCTATAATGTGTGATACTTTTGACGATTTGTGACTTCAGTTTCCTTTATCCCCGAAATTGGATTTGTTCTTCGGTATTTTATTAATTCCATTAAGCTGTTTTTCAACTTATAACAAAACAAACATCAATCTTATTCAGATTACTGTTTCAGATTTTAGATGAAACTCTGAAGCTAACCTAAACTCTACTAGTGATTTACATAAGTGCTTGTGAACCGCCATTACTATGTGTGACCTGTAGAAGTATTATGTCCAATCACATGCTCATTGTTGAAGCATTGATACTCAAATTATAACTTGGCAGTTACAATAAACTTATTTTTTTTTCTCGAATACGCAGGAGATCTGCGTATCAATATATTAAGAAGAAAACAATAAACTTAAATTCCTATAACAAAGTTGATAAAGTGTAATCATCAAATCAAATAAAACACTGCTTGTGATTAAGAGATAACATGTTGAAATGTTTCTGGATGAAGCAAGTTGAGAAAAAGAAAGCAAAAACTGTTTCTTATCCTTGTAATTAGTATTTTTATAGTTTAAATATTTACCTACATAGTAAGTATTGCCAGTCTGCCTCTCATAAGTTATGAGGTTATGATGTCAGGCAAGGTATGAAACTCTTAAATGTTGCCATCATAGTTCAGATAGATAGGCATGGTTTCCTGATTCCATTTTACAGTGTTTTTAGTTTCCGAAGTAATACATGGAACTACTATCTTTCATATTATTTCACTGGTAGTTCTCTGGTCAATCGAATAGCATTGCTTTGTCTTCACTTGAAGATTTTTTCTGCAGGAACCACCAGGGGATATCTTGGTATTCTTAACTGGTCAGGATGACATAGAAGCTGCTGTTAAGTTGCTGAATGAAGAAATTCAACACCTTGGAAGACACTACTTGGGTAATTTCTTCTCTTTGCATCATAGAAAATGGCAAACTAAACTAGGTTAATCCTACTAATTATGTCCAGGGGATGATATTCTAGAAATGAATGTTCGGTAGTTATGCTTACGTACTAGGGATTTTTTATTGCAGTTGGTAATAGGGAAGCACCAGACTTGTATCTGGCCAGCTACCTCCCGCGTGGTTTGGAAGTCATTCCAGAATTTGGCGCGCTCAGGAAGGGGTTGAGAATGAGAGAGAATGAATGAACTTAGATATCAGACTTGCTACATCTTTATTAGGGAAGTAGACTGACATTCTGACGCCTTGATAGGCTGCCACTAAAAAATGAGGTTAACAAACTGGATCTTTAGGAGCTGATGGCTAACAAGACAGCTAATATGACCATGAAGCAAGCCACGAAACTAGTTCAAAATAAGGTTGCAACAGCTAAGCTTTTCATGCCAGACAACCCCTGTGCAGCCTATTCAGGCAATCAGGCCATGCATGTCCTGTTCCACACCCAGTCTGAGCCCACCACTGGTATTTGAGCCCCCACATCGCTCTGGCACAAGTCTACCTGTTAAATTGCATTCTGATTGCGGTTGTAAATTTTGGTTTCAAATGCATTCAGATTGCTTCAATTTTCAGACTTGCTGATTTTGCCCTTATACTCTGGCCTTCCGTGGGGAGATCAAGTTAGTAATCCACATTAGTGTTAGTAATAACTTATGTTGCACTTGGCACCTCTCCATCTGCAAGTTGACCCTGCCTGTTTCTCTTTGGCTTTCTAGGATCTCATTTTTGCTCCTACATCAAAAGGGAAAAGGAAAGTTGTGTTATCAACCAACATTGCTGAGACATCGCTGACTCTGGAGGTATTGCATGGTTAGTCTAATGAATACCATGTTGATTATAAACATGTTATTGATTCTGTGAGTTTGTTGCAGGGTGTGGTGTATGTTGTTGATAGTGGATTTTCCAAGCAGAAATGTTATAATCCGGTACTTCTCATTTCTGTTTCTATGACAAATAGTCCACTATTTCTTTGCAACTTGACTTTAGCACTGCATTCTGCCAGTCATTGGTGTAGCTCTACTTTCTGTTCCCTTGTCTTAGAATATTTGAAGTGAACATTCTAATGCCAACTGGTGCAATCACCTTCAGATTCCAACTTGTCTGTGCCCATTTACTTTGTATGCAAGCATGAGAATTCTTGAATTTCGAATCCTGTAATCAATATCTGTGAAGGCTTTCATCATGAGTAGTTTCAGGCCCCTCTCTTGTTTGCTAGAATCTGGTGCTGTTAATAAATACGTCTATGCTTCACCTTTCAATAGGAGTTGTATACATTCTAAGCACATCAACGTGTAAGAGTAGCTAGGATCAACCGACTCTCAAAGGGTAAAATTCTTCTCATATCTGAAAAAGCTATTTTTCATGCACCTTTGGGTTAATCATTTTCAGAATCCCCCTACACCTCTTTTTAAGATAGATTAGATCAGATAATTAAAACTGAGACAAAATTCGTTGGTGTACTCTCTTCTTATATTGTTGGGTTTTAGTCTTTTTCTTGTGTCATAACACTGGATCTCTTTTTTGGCTTAGATTTCTGACATAGAGAGTTTAGTTGTCGCACCAATATCCAAGGCATCTGCAAGACAACGAGCAGGCAGAGCTGGAAGGGTGCGACCTGGGAAGTGCTTTAGGTAAGCCAGTTTTGTTATTGAAGTATTATATTTATTTTTGTTAATAATACAAGCCATGATGTTAACTTATGATTCTCCGTTTCTGATGGCAATCATATGCTGCCGTAATTTCAGCATAACTGATTTTGAACACATTTTTATTTTAATATTAATAAAACACTGCAAAATAAATGTAGTTACCACAATAACTTATGTTGTGCGTTACATTTTTCTCCTTGGAGTTGAATTTATCAGTCTTTGTACATCTGGTAATTTCGTTGGATCATATCTCCTGCAGGCTCTATACAGAGGAATATTATCTTAATGAAATGCAGTCAGACGGAATTCCAGAAATGCAAAGGTCAAACCTGGTCTCCTGCGTAATACAGGTACCTTGGTTTGTCTGTTTCCTGATTCTTTTAGCAATATCATTGTATATAAATGCTGTAAACAGATATTTTTTGTGCACCCTACCTTTCATTACTGGTCTTATATGTAGATCTGAAAATGACATATGGATTGCATACAGTATAGTTCCTTTTTTTTTTTTTGTTTAGATGTGCAAATATGCTATTACACAAAGATTATTCTTGGATCTGCTGCATCTAACCAGGAAAGTTCCAAAAAAAAGTAATGCAAAACATGGAGAACCAGCCAGAATTTGTTTCGAAAGTTTGGATTGAAGCATGTTTTTTTTAACTTTAATTACAGCAGGGGAGACCCCCACTGTAAGGATTTTATTAAAAACAACAACAACAAAAAGAACAACACCACTGTACAAATAGGGAGTGGGGGACAAGAGGGAGCCAGGGGGCTACAACTAAGAGAACTGCACAGGCTGTACAAGCAGAAACAAGACCAACAAAGTTAAGCTAGGTCAGTAAGAAGGGAAAGGAAAATAGGTCTTTTAGAGTTGCCGAAGCGAAAAGACTGCAACTGGGCTTCTTCCAGGAAACATTGCTTCCAATTATTAAAGGAAGGATGACCACGATCAAAGATGAAGTTATTCCTTTGTTTCCAAATCTGCCAGGCTCCTATGATGAAAATCTCCATGAAGAAAGGTCTTTGAAATTGTTGTTCAGCATTAACCATCATCTGGAAGAAATCCATGGAGAAGTCCCAATGTATGCCCAGAAACTGCCAACAGGCTTGGCTGAAAGGGCAGCTGAAGAAAAGATGAAAGGCAGTTTCCTCCATGTTATTGTTGCAGAGAATGCAGTTGTAGTTATTTCCTTCAAGCTTGTGCTTTTTTCTTTTTAGGATGTTCCTTGTGTTCAGTCTGTCCATCAGGAGAAGCCACGTAAACACCCTGAGTTTATTCGAGCATATGGAGTTCCAAATCCAGATAATAGGAGTAGGAGGCTGGATATTTTTGAAGGGCAGGTTATAGAACTTTGCTGAAGAATAAGTTTTGTTACCCCAAATGTACTGCCAAGAGTCTTTTGTATTCTGAGAGACTTGTATTGTTTGAATGTAATCTTGGAGATTTTGAAACTCTTGATAGGCTTGCTCTGAGAGGGGGAGATGAAACTGAGTCTCCAATGTGTTGCTTGACAGGAACTGTGCAACTGAGATAATCTTATTCTTTGCAAAGGAGAAAAGCCGTGGATATTTAGCTTGCAGGATGTTGTCATTCCAGAGGTCAGACTAAAAGAGTACAGTGGAGCCATCCCCAATTTGACATTTGGCAACACCTCTGAATTGGTCGCAAAGTTTTAGGATATCCCTCCACCAAAAGGATCCCTTATCAGCAGTTGCATGTGGAACCTGACCACTGGGATAGTGAGCATTCCAAATCAGCTTCACCCATGGGATTTCCTTTTTGTTGTAGAATTTATCCAAATGTTTCAGGAGTAGAGCACTATTCTGACTTCTGAGATTGATAATGCCAAGTCCGCCTTTTTTCTTTGGTTTTGAGCACTTTTTCCAAGCTACCAGGGGCTTCATTTTGGTGTTGCTGTCAGGCCCTCTCCAAAGACAGTGCCTCCTTGCTCTATCAATATAATCTAAGACAGCAGCGGGAACTTGAAGGGTGCACATGGCAAAAGTGGGGAGGGAAGAGATAACTGAGTTTACTAGTTGAAGCCTTCCAGCATGAGTGAGAAGGTTTGAGGTGGCAGTGAGCTTTCTTTCAGTTTTGCTCATAATGGGACCAAAGTGATCAACCCTCGGCTTTGTGGTACCTAGAGGCAATCCCAGGTAAGTAAAAGGTAAAGATTCAATCTTACATCCAAAAACACCAGCCAAAAGGGCTGCTTTGTCATCCGAGAGGTTGAGGGGAACAAGACAGGATTTCTTGAAATTGACCCTCAAGCCTGTTGATTGTGCAAAAGATTCCTGTAGACCTTTCAGAGTAAAGAGTTCTGTAACATCCTAAAATTTGCATTCTTTTTAAAATAGTAAATTTGATTTAAATATGTAATTATGTGTGCATTCAAATATAGGAAAATAATAATTTTCGTGAAAATAAAATCCATCATAAGAATATATACATGTTGATGCACTCATGCTGGAGCATTGTATTTAATATGTTGAGTGGTATTGATTTAAACTCAAAAGGATAAAAAAAATTATTATTTGAAAATGGAATTGGAAAATTCATTTAGAAAAAAAGGAAATTCATTTCTCTTTCTCCTCCCTTCCTTGCTTTCGGCCTGTTGGCCCGTTTCCTTCCCACGTACCATTGGCCATTCTTCCTCTGCTTGACTGACAGTCCGACCTCCATGGCCAATGTGTGGCCCGGCCCGGCCACCGACCCAATTGTCATTGTCTGCTGCTGACCCATGACAAGCAGTTGCCAGCGCCGCTTCCTTCCCTCTTCAGCGGCTGACATCTCGGCCCCGCCTGTCAGCTCCTTCCCCCACCTCTTTCCGCGCGTCCCGCAACCGCCTGCGCGTGCGCCATGGCAACCGCCGCCCACGCCTCCGATCGTGGGAGCGTCCCCCCCGGCTCCTCGGCCTCGATAAATAGGGAGCCGAGCCCCCCCTGCGCCCTGCTTTGCTCCCAGCTGCGTTTTCTCTCGCGTTCACGCCTCGGAAGCCCCAACCGCCCCAGACGGAAGAGCTCCGCCGATCCGCCGTCCTCACCTCCGCACGGACCGCCGTCCCCGAGCCTTCCCCGTCCTCGCTTTTCCCCACGGTGAGAACCCCCTCGCTCTCCTCTCTCTCCCCGACCTTTTCCCTTGGCATTTTGTGGCCTGTATGGCTGCGTGTCAAGTCGTCGGCAGAAGCTCCTCATTGCCGGTCATATGAGCCACATGAGCCATCCCCGGTTGTGTTTTGTCCGGGGTGGACTCGCCATCTTCCCCGCGATCATCCCGTGGCCTCGGTTGGGCACACCGTGGCCCGTGTAATCGAAGTTGAGTTTCCAGCGTACGCGAGAGCTCCTCGTCGTCGGCAATGGCGCCCGCCAAAAAGCTCTACCGTTCCGGCCGCCACCTTCTTCTCTCTCCCCGGATCCATTCTCGCCGCTCATTTCTAATCCAACGGCCGAGATCATCCGATACCCCGCCAGCGTGGTCGATTTGCATAAGAGACCACGGACTTTTCTAAGTCCTAACCTTGATCAAGGCGTAGTTCCCGAATCATAATCTCGTTTGGAAAACGTAAACTTCACGGTTTAAGTCAAAAATATGTTTTCAGTATTTACAGAAATGCCATTTGAACTGTTTCGCTTATAAAATTGTCGTTTTAGCTCTGAATTGATCCATTCAAATCGCGTTTGCTTCGTAATTTCATAAGCTACATGTTGGAACTATTGTTAGTCAAGTTTGGAACTTTTTAATTTCATGATTAGATTTAATTAAATATATGGCTACAGGAAAACCCGTTTAAATCATAACTTTCGCATTTTAGCTCCGTTTTTCGTGAACTTCGCGTTGACGTGATCGTAGCGAGACGTAGATCATTTTCACAAACATTTTATCTTATTTTCTATACTGTTGGTGTACTGTTCTAATGATAGGAATGTTTGCTTTGCATGAATGTTTTTGGAATGTTGTATGTTGCCGTGTTGGTCGCGTTCAGACGGTGAGGAGAACGTTGGAGATCAAGAATTCTTCGACGACCAGCAGGACCAGCAAGAGTTTGTGAATCAAGGCAAGTATAGCATGGGCCTACCTTGATGTCCTATTTCACTTTAATCAATTACTCATTTGCATGTGTCTAATTTTGATACCCGTAAGGACATTCTAGTGATTGATTATCCTGTTCCTTGTCTCCTATGGGTTAAATGCATATGGGTAGATTGCTAGTGCTCTAACTGAACTTGATATACATGATGATGAATGATACTATGGAACTAAGAGTTTAACATGATTTATAACAACTGTTCCATAGGACGAAGGTGCAAATGACCTTTGATCATGTTGCTCCCTGACCCTCCATAAGGACTTATCTGTCGGCAAAAAGTGGGGACCTGACATAAAGGCAACCGTGGGAGTCATATGGCTCGACTTTAGCTCAATAATAAGACCTTTTCTAGCTAGTTAGAGGTTACCTTTTTGGCATTAAATGGGGCTTGCCACGTTGGGTATAGTTTGCCTCTGTTCCCTATGTGTATAGCCGCATGATGGATATGTGCCATAGGAAATGGGGTCCCTACATCTGCACTGCAAGGAAACCTAATGCCCTAACTTGTTAGAGAAACCTATGAAATGGCTTCATAGTGTATCCTGTCCGCTCACCTTGGTAGTGACATGGGAGTAATTAACCCGGGCATATGGGGATCACGACTCGCGGTGAATGTGCACCACCTCTGCAGAGGGTAACAAACTGTTATAACAGCCGTGCTCACGGTCACGAGCGGCCTGGAAAACTCATAGAATAGATGGCTACTTATAATGTTGTTTATACGAGATGATTATGATGATGTCATATGACTCAATTGAATCGGATATATGATCACGTGGGTTTAAATGGGAGCTTAAGCATAACTTGATAATAGTTGAGGATAAAATCTTGACTTACTAAAAGTGCTAACTGCAGTAAACCAGTGTCAACCTTTTGAGCTTCATAACCCCATGTTATCTTGTTGAGTACGGGACGTACTTACGCTTGATACTTTCTATATTTGGATAAAAATCCCGGATGGTTAACAGATGACAACGGATATGAGGAGTTTCTTGAGGATTATTAGGCTTGTGGTCAACCGGTCGACCGTCCCTGTGATGGAGTTCCACGAGAGAGTTATCTTTTTATCTTCCGCTGTGTTATGTAAGACAATGTGATGCTATTATTCGTTATGTAAGATACACCGTGATGATACTTTTTTATAATTTGTCAACTTATGTGTGTGACTGATTCCTGGGCACACATGAGTATTTTGCATTCAATTTTATCCTTAAAATTGGGTGTGACAAGTTCTCTTTGAGATGCTTTCATGACAAGAAGAGTGTCGTCAGCATATTGTATAATTGGGTATTGATCAAGCTCATAGGATGGGATTGGGAGTTCAAAAGGTCCATTCTGATGACCCTTGTTAACAATGCATTGTAACAGGTCCGCTGCTAGAACAAATAACAGGGGGGGCAAGGGGTCACCTTGTCTGACACCACGGCAGCAGTGGAAGTGATTACCAGGAACACCATTGAGGAGGATCGAGGACGAACCAGAGGCCAAAATCCTTTGAACCCAGTCAATCCATTTGTCGCCAAAACCCAAGTGATGCATCATCTGAATGATTGTATTATGCTCAATTGTATGAAATGCCTTCGTGAAGTCTAGCTTTAGGATGATAATTTCTTTCTTTGAATGTTGACATTGGTAGATATACTCATATGCCCAAGCAAGGCAGTCCTGGATTGTTCTTGTTTTGATAAAACCATATTGGTTTTTGTGTATCAGGGATATGATTTTTGTCTGCAGCCGATCAGCAAGAAGCTTTGTGATGATCTTAATGACACAGTTGAGGAGGGAGATGGGCCTAAAATCACTTGTGCTAGTTGGGTTGTGTACTTTTGACAAAGTGATGAAGGAGAAATTTATAGCTTCCAAATTGAGTGAGCCATTAAAGAAGTCAAAGCACAGGGTATAAATGTCTTCTTTAATTATGTCCCAACACTTCTTGAGGAACATTCCATTAAAACCATCAGGGCTTTATCAGCCGGCATTTGCTTGATTACCTTATCGATGTCTATGGTAGAGAAGGGTCCAGATAAGTACTCTAAATTTTCACTTGGCTGAATCAATTGGTTGAGATTGAAAAGCATTGTTGGGTTGGAGGTGCAGCCCATTCTCTTTTTGTATTCTTCAAGTAGTAGAGCAGCTTTCTCATTATGGTCTGTAACTGTTCTTCCATCATCAGTGTCCAGACTGGTAATGGTGTTTATTCTGTATCTCTCTGTGGCAGCAGCATGAAAGAATTTGGTTCCCTCATCTCCTAATTTAGTCCATCTCACAGTGTATCTTTTTTTCCAGTATTCTTTCCTATACCTGAGCAACCTGAGGATATGAGCCTTCAGAATTTTCCTGAAGTTATATTCTTGAGTGAAGAGTGGCCTGTGCTCCTCTAAAGCATCCAGGACTTCCAAAGTGCAATTACATTTTTTGAGCAAGTTGTTGAGATTTGAAAGCTTTTTACTCCACTTCTTGAGGGCAGCTCTCAGCAGCTTGAATTTGGCAGAAATCCTAGTGGCACTGTTTGTAGCATTGACTTCAGTATTCCAGACAGATTTGACAAGATCAAGGAAGCCAGGATGGTCTACCCATAAATTTTCAAATCTAAACACTTGGGCCTTGGGGATGGAGGTGCCAATTTGGATTTTACAAGGGATATGATCTGATGTAGGCCTGGCCATAGGGAGAAGCAGTGTGTTTGGAAATCTTTTCCTGTAGTAGACCTTGGTGATAGGCGTAGCTGTCTGTGGCTTAGCATAGGAGAAATGTTGGTTCTGGGGTGGCTGACTGGAAGAAGATGTCTCGAGAGCATTTTGCTGAGAGGTTGGCATGTTGATTGCTATGTTGAGGGATTCAATTCCAAGGGCAGCAAGATCAATTTTGATGATGGAATTTGGGATGGCAAAGCTTCCAGCAGCATTACTTTGACTATTGATTAGTTGGTTTAGACTATCCACCAGAAAATTTATGATTGTCTCCTTTTGCATTCTGTCGTTTCGACTTGTAGGGGAGTTGCCAGTACAAGTACCAGCCATGGTATCACGGTTCTGACTAGCAACCACCTGGTTTAGCCCAACATCAGTCTGTTTGGACAGCTGAGTGCCCTGAACACCTATCTCAGTCTGGTTGGGCACCAGATTGCCCTGAACAACTATCTCAGTCTGGTTGGGCATCTGAACCATAGTAGATCGTTGATCTTCTTCCATGGCCTCTTGGTTTTCGCTGTCCCCAATAAGCTGACCCATCATTTGGTCTGTCATTTGAACCACCTGTGCAGCTTCCATGGAGAAGTTTGGCATTGGAAGATTCTCCGGGGGGTCACTGGTGATGGGAGTCTGGAGGGAGAAGGAAGGCAAGGCACCACTTAGTGCACCAGGGCGATCCAGCACCCTTCCCTCATTTTCATTGGGCTCGCTACACGAGGTGAACTGAATAGGCTTGGTGGCCCATTTTCTTCTCAGGTCGAGTTTTCTCTTGAAACAAAAGCGAGCCCGATGGCCATAATTGTAACAGTAGAAGCAACGAAATTTTTCCCGGCAGTCTTTAACAAGGTGACTCGGGCTTAGGCACCTGAAACACAAGCGGGTGGCGGGATCAGGGAAGAAATTGAAACGTTCACCTTGTGAGAGATGTCCATCAAATAAATGCTCAGACGGCTGAGAGCTGGCAACTCGAGCATCAAGACTGTTAATACCAAGATCACTTTTGAGTTTTTGGAAAACTCTATGAACCGAGACATCCAAAGACTTGGCAGGTCGCTGACGGTCTTCGTGTGCAGCATGAATATTAAGATCTCCAATGACATCAGAAACACCTTGAGCAGCTGAAGAACTAGAAGGCCGGCCAAACTTAGAGCTCAAGGAGTTTGGAAAAGGACAAAAGAAGCCACCGATTTTGATTACTGAAGACAATTCCTTGGGACGAGATTTGCACACAGGGGAGTCTTGAATGATCTTCTTATGAAAGGAAACTGTTTTAGCAGACATCTTGCGTTTATCCTTTCGATTAACTTTAGTTGTCCAGCTTGCTTCTTCTTCCTTTTCCCATCTTCTCCATTCTAGTTCCCAATTAGCTCCACCATCACGCCACAAATGGAAGTAAATGTCAAAATGACCAGTAATGATTCTCTGAAGGCCACGAACCAGAAGACCGACATGTTTGGAGGCAACAGAGAACCGAAAGTGACGATCTTTTAAGAATGACATGAAAGCCAGTAGGGGTGCCACCAAGGCAACAATGAAGAGCCATAGTAACTGAATCCTCAGTCAGGCGAAAGAGAAATCTTCGGAAAACCACGAGCAAGAAGAAAGATCCATTCGGCGAAGAGGACGGATGATGAACCGAGGATGAAAACCTGCGAAGAACTTCCTTCTCAAAAAGGTTACCAGCGGAGAAATCCCAGTTCCTCACCAGCTCCGCAAGGGCAGGGTCCATCTCCAGCTCGAGGAGAGGGCCAGGAGAGGGATCCATGGGCACCAAACGAAGGAGCGAAGAGGAGGAGATGCCCTTCACCAGTTGCCGCGCACCGGCGGAGAGCTCAGAGGAGGCTGCGGGGAAGTGCGGCAGGGGCAAGAGATGCCCCGCACTAGCTGCAGCTCGCCGGCGGAGGAGAGCTCAGAGGGGGCTGCGGGTAGGCACGACAGGTGCAAGGGGTCGGCGGCGAGAGGCTAGGGTGGTAGCTGCGGGGGACGCATGGACGAGCACCATCCTCCCCGCGGGCGGCGAGGCGCGCCGCGGGATCCCGGTGGAACCCAATCCGGCGCCGCGGGATGCGGGGGCGGCCGAGCGTTGCAGTCCACAGCAGGCAACAGGGGGCCGGACGGCCAGCCGCGCGCGGGCGGCGAGCGGGTCCTGTGGCGCCGGCGGCGAGGCTCGCCGCGGGATCCCCGGCGGAACGCAATCCGGCGCCGTGGGTTGCGGGGGGCACCTGGGTGCGTCGCCCAGGGATTGAAGCATGTACTTTGAGTAAATGATGAAAATCACAAAAACTTGCTGTTGGTTTCTTCCGCACAGAAGATAATAACTATTAATATTGTTAAGCATAGAATTGAACATATAGCTAACTTGGTCCAATATGTATATGTCCATGTGACCAACTCTATCTTGCATGTGTGCCTATCTGAATATTGAATAAAGTGTATGACTTTGTAAATAATTCCTTTCTCTTTGAAGTTCACCAATATAATGCCTTGTTAATCTACTTTCCATGATGGCAGTTAAAAGCCCTAGGCATAGACAACATTCTGGGCTTTGATTGGCCAGCTTCTCCATCTCCAGAGGCAATGATTCGGGCTCTTGAAGTTCTATTCTCCCTAGGAATCCTTGATGAAGATGCCAAATTAACAGTACCCACTGGTTTCCAGGTTGCTGAGATCCCTTTGGTATGTGCTGTTTAATACTTTTCCCACTGATAACTCCATGTGTAATAGAATGTTCTGAACCTTCTGCTTATATGGAATAGTTGCTGTAGTAGTAGTACCCTGATAATCCAACCATGGCAACTGTGTCGAGCTAGCTCATTCTTGGGTTTGTATTTAGTGAGATTAGGCACTTCCGCAACTGGTATTACTTCAAACCGAGCTCGGTTTAGTTTCCCTGGTATCATTTGTGGACTACTTATCAGGCATCAGGGAAACTAAACCGGGCTCAGTTGCCTGAGGAATGCCCCAACCACCCAAGCTCAAGTCCTCGTCGAGCCAAATTTGGGTGCTATTTCTTAATGAAAAATCCCACCTAGTTCCTCCTAGGTTAGAGTTTTTTTTCCTGGACTAATAATCTTTGTTTTTTGGAATTACTTGTGAATTTCTAGAAAAAGATGCACAGGCACAGTCCACAAAATTCCTGCAATGAAAACCCAAAGGTTGTCTACCCCCTCTTACCTTGGTCCTAGTAAGAGGGGGTTTTGTATGGACCACTCTTTTTCCCTATAATACAAAGATACACAGCTCTCCTGCGCGTTCAAAAAAACCCCCAAAGGTCAATTAAATTGTGGTAGAATTCAGAGCTCTAGAGGGGTCAAACTTTTATCCTACAGTCCCCTCTGGATATTTACTGCAGCAGTGCATTTTTTTCTTCAATATGCAGGAGATCTGTGTGCCATCCGTTAATGAATATTTTACAACCCCAACATTGCTTTACACGAGTCAATCAAATTGTACCACGAGAATTTGGGCATTAAAAGTCTAATCTGGCTATTAAGTCGTCACAATATTTGCGTTTAATCAAAATATCGTTGGAATTATCTGAAACCCCCTTACTTGGAATGAAAGATTGCAGAGGGAAAAAAGGGGCTATCCTAAGGTCATTCTGATCTGCTGGATTGCAAAATAAATATTGAATCAAACATTTTTGAAATAAAAAACAGGGACATGCATTGTCTTGCAATTACTATTTCAGCATAATACTTAAGGTTATATATTTTTGCCTGACAGACTGCCTGTTAAACTAAATTAAGGAGACTGCTGTGTAGTGCGAAGTATGTAATACGTGCATGAATCAAATAGTTACATGCTTTGCTTTGTGGCTAAGCTTTTGGGGCAGTAGATGCTTGAACCGTGACTAGGGGCTCATGTTGGGGACTGAAAGGCTTTGTTGTTGTTGTTGTGCAATTGCATTGTTTTAATTATTTACTTTCCCTTCACTCTGTTATACATCTTTTAGAGCATCTCCAAGAGACTCTCTATATCCTTCCTAAGTGCTAGGAATAGAGATTTTGGTGAAAAATTACCCTCCAATAGTTTCTCTAAATGGTTATCCAAATATAGCCTTCTTCTATTCGGGTTTTTGCTAGCCAAAAATAGAAGACGAGAATGACTCTCTAGAGTGCGCACGAGATATAGAAAAACTGTTGGAGAGTGAAAAGATATAGAAAGCGATTTTTATGAAAATGACTCTCTAAATGATGATTTAGAGAGTGAGATTTAGAAAGACTCTTGGAGATGCTCTTATCTTTACATTGCTGAACGCTGTCAACGCTCTGGAGTTGGGGAAGCCTCTGCTACTTTGTTGGCCATTCTTATATTATCTGACGCTTGTTTTTCCCCTATATGCTCTGCGATTCTTACAATTGTTCTGAACAACATTCTCTTCCCAAGTTAACATACACTAACATTAATTTCTTACAGGACCCCATGATTTCGAAAATGATCTTGTCAGCAAATGAATTTGGATGCTCTGATGAGATATTGACCATAGCATCATTTCTATCTGTTCAAGTTAGATTTTGTATCTCAGACACTATTTTCCTTTTTCTTATTCTATTTTAACCTTCCAATTATTCTGATACCAAATGGTTTATACAGTCTGTCTGTGTTTCTGTGAGGGGAGTGAAGAAGGAATTTGATGAAGCAAAGCTTCGATTTGCTGCTGCTGAGGTTTGTGGAATCAACATGACACATTTATATTGTCTACTCAGGAACCCTGATGCCACTTAACTGTTAATATTGACTATTATATTGATGCTCACTGCTTTATGAGATCAACATGGGACACCCATTTGTTACAGTAATATAATTGAAGAATATTGCATCATAAAAATATGCCCGTCATTAATTCACCGTGTTCGTGGTTCCATTTCTGAATTAAAAAGGTGCTTTTGTATTTGAGCAAAATCCTCAACGTCTTACACTGCTTAAAGCGTGTGTGTTTTCTGGTGCGGCATTTGCGCTGATGGCATGGGATCAGCAAGCTGACACTGGTGACAGGCTGATTGGTGGTTTACCTTTTTTTTTTACTGTGGAGCTTGTATTTAAGATTGGCATCATTTCCAGTGTATCCATATTTTAGAGCGCCTTCCCACATGCATGTCATCAGAAGTATGTGCTTTGTCTGTTTTTTGTCTTGGTTGGTCAAATTTTCTTATGCCTTAAATGTATAATGTACCACAGGGAGATCATGTAACATTCCTGAATATCTACAAAGGATTTCACCAGTCTGGAAAATCTAGCCAATGGTGTTACAAGAACTTTTTGAATTACCAAGCACTGGTATGTCTTCAGTACACAAGGTCGTGATCCTTTTAAAATCTGCACATATTCAAACCGTGATTCTTCAATTTTTCCAAGTGAGGGCACATATTTCTTTTCATTACATCCTTTTCTCATTACCGCAGAAGAAGGTTGTCGACATTAGGGGGCAGCTTCTCAGGATAGTGAAGAGTTTTGGTATACAACTGAAATCATGTGACAGAGATATGCAGGTACGGTATTCGAACTAGTTTTGGCGCCATTATTTTGTGCATACTAGAGTCTGATTTCTCCCACCCAGCATTGCCTTGCTCCCCTATGGCCGAGGATATATCATATATGTATATGGATCGGGGGACATGCCTAGTGCAACCACTGTTATGCTAGCCCATATGCTGCTGTCATTCTGTGTCTTAGAACTGGTTAATTTTTTTTTATCAACTTTGTACATATACTCTTCCACTGTTATGCTTTTCTGAAGTGCTTTAAATTGTATCCTAATGGGTTCTTTATGATTTATCTAAAATACCCATGTGCTTGAGCTTACGGCATTGCTATCCTAATATTCTGCAGGCAGTTAGAAAGGCCATTATTGCTGGTTCATTTACTAATGCATGCCATCTGGAGGTATTTGCTCTATTTAATTAAATGTGATCTTTCTATTACATCACCAAGCTGATTGGATGGTCCCTTATATATCTTACTTGTAGCCAAAATTTGGTTTCTCCCCCAGAGACGTCTCGTATGATTTAGGCCTGTAAATCTTTATTGGTGCGCAGCCAACAAATGGCAACTTGTTAGTCTGATTGGGAAAACATTCCCAAGGAGATTAGGTCACTCTAGACAGGCCTAACGATTGGGACTGATCTTTCCCTGGGCGAGCTGTAGCTTGGTTGAACTGGCCCACATAGCTAACTTGTCTCATGTAGTCATGTTTAACTGTGCATTTCTTGAGTTTTCCTTGGTCCACAACATATATCTGTCTTACAATTGTGATCCGTTTACCTCATAAATGTGGTTGTGCGTTTGTCCAAAAAGTTGATCTCTTAGCTGATGTATATGTATGTGTTAACACATTTTTCCAGTTATAGACTTCCGCCTTCTTGGTTGCTTACCTAAAAAGGGGGCACATCTATGCTGAAACCTCCCACACAAGGTGGGTCTCAGGAAGGGGATTTCTTGGTAGCCCTTGCTCTTGCTTATTTTGCAAGGAGGCCGATTGGGAGCCTCCTTGTTGCTTAGTGCTTACCATAGCCTGGACAGATTTTGGAAGATCATCTACTCTTTATTCTGCCACTAAGATTAGTTAGCTTCTGTCTGTGCCTCTGTGGCTCATTTCAAAACCTATGACTTGAGTTCTCTTGTTGGCATGCTGTTGCACATTCTGTTTATCCCAAAGCGAAAGCTATCAATCAGTATGCAGCTAAGTAGCTGACATTTAATTTTTCAGTGATCCTAATCGCTTTCTCTGCTATATAGGAATACAGCCAAAACGGAATGTATAAAACGATTAGGACATCACAAGAAGTTTATATTCATCCATCTTCGGTTCTCTTTAGGTGAGCTCAGCAATAATTTCTTATTTTTAATAAATTCGTTTTTTTTCAGTTTATTTATACCTTTAACGACATTATTGCATTTAGGGTCAATCCAAAGTGGGTTGTCTACCAGTCTCTCGTTTCAACTGACAAGCACTATATGCGGAATGTTATTGCCATTGAACCATCATGGCTTACAGAAGCTGCACCACATTTTTATCAGTTCCGAACACTCAATCCAGCTCTCCACTAACATTACTGTGGTAATTTCTTTTTGGCTACTCAGTTGTCTTTGCCTTACTTTCAGCAATGTAGTGAAGTTTTAACAATGACTCAATGGCAAGATGGAAGGTGTTAACACCCTTTTTTTTTTCTCCCAGTTGGCTTATCTTCTGAATTGGATATGGGATGACCCCTTTTTTAGTTCAAGTGGCAAGACGAAAGGTGTTTTGTAGATCAGAATGGTCATTCTTATCGGTTTATCCCAAAATCACAGGAGCGAGAACATAACCTGACTGCCTCTTGAATTTGCCCACATTTTGTTCGTGTTAGTTTATCAGAGGATGCAGTTTATTAGACTATATAAATGTGTTGTCTTAACTTTCTTTTGCCCCATCAGAGCATGGTTTACCTGCAAGGCTGTAAGGATCATTCGATCGGGCAGTGTACTTGTGCTTATTATTCAATCGGGCATTGTACTTGTGCTTATTATTTATTCCTATCAGATGGCAATCTCCTTAAATTTCTTTAGCAGTAAGTAATATAAAAAAACTGCAGCATCTAGTTGCCACTAAGAGAAGCACTCTTTTTCATTATGATGGCACTTAAAAATGTGAATTCGTCCGTCAATTTACTAACTTGTTTCTGCGGGATGGTACCTTAGTAGGGTAGTTTCATCTGCCAATCAGGTTAAAAGTCCCTGAAGAGATGGCAGTATCTGCCGTTTGGTTGCCACTAGTTGCTGTTTATCTGTCGCTCCATGCAGATGCTAGCCAGAAGTAACGGATTACAATTCTTCTTATCCACGTCGATCACACCAGTCTTCTCGTTTTATATAATAAACAAATCTCCAAGTAGTATCAAAAAGGGAAGAGAAGAGGCCAGTAGCATCTAATATCTCCCTTAAAGAAGCAGTGTTAGGGGTTTCCCTTTTTTGTAAGCTTGTTTTGACAAGTGGAGAATCCGACACACTCCATATCAAGGGATTGTCTTGGCATTGAGGTAAAGCACAAGCTAGATTTGCTAGATTATCAAAACATAAAGAGTCGGCTAGTCACGCATGCTATCTAGTGCTCTTCTGATATAGTTTTTTTTTTTTTGACTGAGTGCCCCTTGGTTGAAAAAGGAGAAGTATATGTTTTTCCAATGGAAAAGGGACAGTCCGTCCTCTGTACTTGGCTACTGGTTGGTAACATGGATCCCAATTTCGCACCAGTCGAATCAGGACTTGTTTAGTCGGCAAAATTTTGAAAACTGGGCTACTGTAGTACTTTCGTTTTTATTTGACAATTAATGTTCAATCATGGACTAATTAGGCTCAAAACGTTCGTCTCGTAATTTCTAACCAAACTGTGCAATTAGTTTTTTTTTCCGTCTACATTTAATGCTCCATGTATGTATCGCAAGATTTGATGTGATGACTACTATAACATGTTTTGAGAAAAGTTTTTGAACTAAACAAGCCTCAATCTACTCTTTCACTTTGAGTGCTGTTGGCAGCAGTTGCTCCTTCTCGGCGTTCGGATATGTGAGCTACCAGCGGTCTATTTGATCCTATACTTGTCAGTTCACTAGTTAGTCTAGATTAGCTTTCCTTTATCAACTAGTTAGGGTCTGTTCCGCTGGTATTAAAGCCGGCTGATAAGCCAGCTGAAGCTGATTTGTTGTGAGAGAGAAATACTGTAGATTCTAGCTGATAAGCCGGCTGATAAGTTCAAGCGAACATGCCCGCGGTGTGGATTGAAAATTGGTCGAACTATTTTGATGGTTTAGGACTAAACTTAGATTGATTATTAGCATTATTTTATCTTCGTATGGCAGAAGTTATGTTTGTGTAATGGTTGTAGTTGTTGTTATTTTTGCTAAATTGGAGCCTATGCTCATTATTTGTTTTTTTCTTGTTGACAATACCCTGCTCCGTGTTAAATTCCTGGCTCTGCTCCTTGTAAAAACTTTATAGTGCTTAGTTAGTAATATCTAAACAGGCCCTGTACTAGGTACTATGAAGTTGTAGAGGCTAGAAACTACTCCCTTCGTCCAAAATAAAAGCACGTTTAGGATTCAAGTATGCAAATTACTGTACCTGAGAAATTACAATTTTATCCCTAAAAAGTGTAGCTGGCACTGTAATGATTGCCGTAGCATTCGAATGAAGCCAACAACAGTACAATGGATGAGAGGCTTCTGGAATCCAAGGAAGAGGTAGCCTCCTTTGGGGTTTCTCTTTTTTTTTTCCACAACTTAATATTTTATTGTCTTGGTCCAACGTGTTTCCTTGGGCCCACGCCTTATATTGTCTTTTATTTTGGGACAAAACTTGGGCCCTGTTTAGTTCCATCAAATTCCTAACTTTGACACTATGTAAAAAGAAGATTCCCCGTCACATCAAACTTGCGGTATATGCATGTAGTACTAAATGTTGACGAAATCAAAAATTAATTGCACAGTTTGGTGGTACTTTGCGAGACGAACATTTTGAATTTAATTAATAACAAATAAAAACAAAATGATACTGTAGCTACAGTGTAGCTACAGTTCGTTTGACGGCGCCGATTCGGCCCAACTAAACGTGGCCTTGAAACACAGATGTGTTTTTATTTTGGGCCGAGGGAGTAGTAGAATGTGATGTGATGACTAAGGTTGAGATGTCATGCACAGCGAATGGTGGCTTGCTGCGCCCAAGGATTTGAGGCCCTGTTTAGATGTGAAAATTTTTGGCTTTTGACTATTGTAGTATTTTCGTTTGTATTTTGCAAAAATTATCTAATTATAGACTATTTAGGCTTAAAAGATTCGTCTCGCCAATTACGGGCAAACTGTGTAATTAATTATTCTTTTTACCTACATTTAATGCTCCATACATGTGCTCCGCAAGATTTGATGTAACGAAGAATCTTGAAAATTTTTCGATTTTGAGAGGGATCTAAACAAGGCCTGAATTACCGTGCATCAGGCGATAGCGACAGGTCCGGGGGAGGTACCGTCTCTGTCGTGTGGATCCGAGCATGTCATCTGTCCCCCCCCCCGTCCCGTCCTCGCCACAACGCGCGGCGATCCCGCGTGCGCTTCAGCAGCCCAGTCGCGTCCGCATCAGTCACAGTCAGTGTGATACTGTGGTTAGGGCTCGGCTAGTCGGCTTCAGGCTCCATGAATCGACGCAAGGCACTGCCGACGATGCTGAGTGATACTGTAGCACTGATGTACTCCCGCGTTCCTAATTACCCCCCTCCCTCCGGGGAAAATAACCCAACTACGTGTTGCCTGTCAGTAAATACGGTTCACGTTTCACCAAATTTTTAGTAAATATTATTCATATTTACGGTTCCAAAATAATTTATTATAAAAATATATTTCAGAATTAATCTAATGATACTTATTTGATATCATAAATATTGATACTTTTTTATCTATAATTGATCGAACTTATAAGATATAAAACAATGACACTGTGCTAGAATTGTATTCTTTCCTGGACGGAGGGAGTAAGTGTCACCGTGGTAATCGTGTCGGTCAAGTTTTCTCAAATTTGATTAAGTTCATAGAAAATATTAGCAATATTTGTATGCCTGGATAGATTTACTAAGAAAATAGATTTAACCATATCTAATGTTACTAATTATGTATTATAAATATTAATATTGTATTTATATATTTAGTCAAAGTTAAGTACGTTTGACTTCTCAGAAAATGAGAACGGCAAATTAAAAAAAAGGACAAAAGGAGTAGAAGGAGTTGTTTTGATTTTCGAGGTAAAAAATAAACTGAATAAGAGGAAGAGCTAGCAGAACCGCCAGGATTTCAAGCTTCACCAGCTCCATATATGCTACAATAGTACTATAGTAGTCTACGACCTTGTTTGGAACGACTTCTCAGCTACTTTCGGTGAAAAAAATCGGACAAAGGCCCCCAAACGCAACGCTTCGGTACCGGCTTTCTTTCCCGTGCTTCTTCTTTCCATGCTGTTTTCACATAAATCAAAAGCGGTCTTAGGCGATCGTAGGGAGAAATCCAACCGATCCGGCAACAACCGCGATGAGTGCTACCGGATCTGGCGGTCGTTCCTACTCGCCATGAGCGTGCCCTCTGGCAGCCGCTCCTCCTCTCCAGCGGCGGTCCTCCCTCCGCGACGGACGCCCTCCTCTTCGACGGCGGTTCCTCTCTCCGTGCGAGCACGACCTTCGATGGCGGCTCCTCCCTACGTGCCTCCGACGGCCGCTCGTGCTCGCGAGTTCTCCCCACCTCCAACTTCTCCATGGAAGATAGCTCCCAAATGCCATGCTTTTTGCCGCTTTGATTCTAATCGAAACCAGCTTAGTGAGGAAGTCAACTTTGAATAAAAGCATGGTCCAACAAAGCTGTCCTAAACAGGACCTACAATAGCAGAGCCAGAGCAACCAGGAGCTGCACCCAACAGCCAGCCCCTAGGTGTGTTGTGCAGTGAGCAACTGAGACACGAGACATCGGTGACCTTATTCCCAGTGGTCTCCTCGAGTGATAGCTAAACCGTGTACTAGTACTGTACCTACTAACCACCCGAAGTATCAACACACGCCATCAAGGTTCTGCAACTGGGGGGTCGGAACTCACGTGTTCATGTCTTTAGAAGCCGTATATATGAAATCTTTATATATACACTTGCCATGTTGAAACTTAAAACAATGTTAAACCATACATCATGGATGCCACCATCGCTCAGCTAACAATAACGCGACACCTTTTCCAAAAAAAAAAAGTAACGCGACGAGGTAATAATAGGGATCTGTCTATTTGGAACTTGGGTGATTTGACTCATTTGAACACTCAAGCAATTTGAGAGGACAAATCATACAAATGAGATAAAATACAAAATTTGTGTAATTCAAGCCTAATGCTCACACTAGTAATAATGCAGCAGAAAACACACAAATAACCAAATAAAAAAATTCGAGTGAAACAAACCTGAATTTCACTCGGATTACCAAAGACCACCAAATACCTTCACGCACCACCACTACAAAAATTGAAACAAAAAATATTTAAAGTAAAAACAAAAAATAAAGAACAAAATAAAAAAACCAAAGAATTTCTATGAATTGCAAAATCACAGAAAATTCAGAGGGAACTGCCTCAAACAAACATACCAAACAACAAAAAAGAAATACAAAAAAAAATCAAAAACCAAAATTTTTCTATGAAATGCAAAATAACAAAGATTCTGATGGAACTGCCTCATACAAACATACCAAACAACAAATTTTTAATATGGAAAGCTAAAGCAAAAGAATTATGAGGTCATTATATTAATCAAACAAACTTCAAAGAATGATAATACAAAAAAGTAAAAATCATAGAATGAAGTAATGGATTTTTTGCACTTAGTACTACTTACATAAATAATACCTATAAATTGCACCTGATGAACACCTGTAGGTGAAGTTGAACTCTACTGTAACTAGGATAATTGTGTAGTTAACAATCATGGTAAATGAAAAGAAAGCAAAGATCCAATCAAATCTTGGAGCAGTAAGCCACACCCTTGTCAAGCAAGTAATCATAATACACCTGTTACAAGGAACACAAGAAAGATTTATAGTGGATACAAGACTTGTAACAACAACAACAACAACAACATAGCCTTTCAGTCCCAAGCAAGTTGGGGTAGGCTAGAGTTAAAACCCACTGAAAGCTCTAGTTTAGTTTTGGTAAATTGATGAAACCCTAAGTGCAAACCTAGTTTATCAAAGTGATTATGAGATAGGTGGCACATTCCAAATGGTGAAGCAAATGAAGATCATGACATAATGATGATGGTAATGGCATGGTGATGATCATATGCTTGGACATGAAAAAGAGGAAAGAAAAACAAAAAGCTCAAGGCAAAGGTGAAATTGATAGGAGCTTTTCGGTTTAGTGATTGAGACACTTAGAGAGTGTGATCACATTTAGGATCGATAGCCGTGCTATTAAGAGGGGTGAAACTCGTATCAATGCGGTTATCAAAGTGCCACTAGATGCTCTAACTCTGGTATTCTTTTCCCTTCGCAAAACAAGCGCATTGATTGGTCGTGTGTCCCTTTCCTGGCCCGCAAAAGTGGCAATAAACCTTCGCCAGGTCTCTTTGGTTGGGTCTGTTCTGCACATTGGTTCTGTTGTCATTCTGACTGGCAGTGGGGGTTGATTGAGGTCTTTAATTCTATTGTTGTCTTTGCTATTGTGGAGGTGCAGATTCTATCGCGTTCACGTTGATTGCCTCATTACGAGGGTATTGATTGCGCTGTGGCAGCCTCAGGGGTGGGCGCACCTGAGGTCGGAGAGCATCAGTTTTTGTGCGATATATTGTGTCTAATCTGATGTACTTCTCCATGACTTCGTGCAGTTCTGCGATGGTTTTCGGTGGCTTTCAAGCGAGACTAGAGGAGCACGGCCCTGACTTTACCCCGTTGACTACTGTGAGGATCACTGTATCATCTGTTATATCTGGGGTTCTAGCTATGAGTTGAACGAACCTCTGCTAGAAATCCCATAGAGGTTCTTGCTCGGCTTGAGTCCAAGCGAACAGTTCCATTAGGTTGTTTGCTGGGGAGCTAACACCTTTTGAAGTGGTTGCATAGTTTTTCATGTAGACCGCCCTAGGAGTCTATCGAACCTGGGGGAAGGTTGCTGTACCAGCTTTGGGAGATGTCTTGCGCTATGATGACAAAAGGATTTTGCCATGGTGTATTCGTCCCCCCTGCCACTGCTACTGTCGCTTCATAATTTATTACGAACTAGCGAGGGTCCACACTCCCATCGTACCTTGGTAAGTTTTGTGGTTTGTATTTGAGTGGCTAGCTTTTGGTTTGCAGAATTAGGGTTAACGGGGATTTTGGATTGTAAGACATTGGCGGGGGTTGATTTCTGCGGCGTGGTTGTATGACTGGAGGAATGTATTCTGGGTAGATTTGGTGGAGGCGAGGGGGTGGTGATGGAGGTGGTGGGGCAGGGGTGGCAGATTAGGATGAAGTGGGGGTGGGTTTGGCTGAAGCGGGGGTGGCAAGTTGTGCTGCTCGGGTAGGTAGTTTGGGTCAGCTTTGATCGTGGCTAGGTACTCATCCATTTGTCTGAGTTGTTCCCTGGCTTCGTCTGCCTTTTGCCTGATCACTTGCAGGCATGCTTGCCTCTGGTGAGCTTCGACCCTACGCCTTTTCTCTTGGAATTCTTCGTGCATCTGGTTTAGGGCCTCGAGGCCCTCGTCTCCGCGTCATCGTCATCTTCCTGTGGTACATAGCCGGCTCCGTCCATCCTGGATGGGCTGGGTTGATAGTCAACCCGGGCCTTGGCCGGTGGAGTTTCATCTAGACCGTGTTGGTCTCCCGCTAGTTGGGCGGTAGGTTGGAGTACCGGGGCTGCACTTCCTCCAGCTATGGAGGTCCCCGTGGCCATTTTGGACCCTCGCGGCGGTTGCGGATCCCGGTGAGTGTTTCTTCTTGTTATCGCCTTGGTTTTGGAAAGTGGCGGACTGTGGTCCCCACGGACGACGCCAACTGTGGGATCACTCCTGGCCTCTCACCCTCGCTTGTAAGGATGAAAGCAGGAACGGGAAATTCTCGTACCGACTGACACCGAATACCAGAATTCCCGACCGGATATCATTTTCACGGGAAAAACGGATTCGGGAAGAAATCCAGGAAAATCCAGCGAATCCGGGATCAAAATCGGTTAGAGTGATTTCCCGACCGAATTAGCGAATCCCGTATTTGTTCAGGAAAATCCTATGGGAAATTCCTAATGGCCCAACCCCACCCCGCCGGCCCGCCCAAACCCCACGCCGCACGGCTTGTCCGTCGTCCAGGCAAGGGTCTTTCAACTCGCTTGCACGGCCGCACACCGCAAACCCTAAGCCACGGGGCCAACCCCAAATCCTCAATCTTAGCGTCTTCGGCTTCGGTAGTCTCTCTCAAGTCTCAACTCGCCCGCACGTCGCCCGCCGCCCGCCGCAACTTGCCCGCTCCGCATTCCCTCCTCTCTGGCTCTCCCTCTCAGACTCTCAGTCTCTCTCAACTCTCAAGCGCCTCTCCTCTCCTAGGCTCTTGGCGCCTGGCGGCCTGGCCTCCCTCGGTCACTCCTGGTGCCTTGCCTGGCCGGTGGCCACCGCCGCCCGCCGCCCACCACCAGGTGTCTAGGCCACCCAACTCCGAGTCTCCACCGCCGGCCACCCCTACTACGATTCTCCGACAAGGCGACAACAGATCCATGACTTGGGGGGCTAGGGAGGCAGGCCAGACGCCAAGATGAAGCCACCACCAAGTGAGCAAGCTTCTGGTTCTGCATCTGCCTCATTCGCCTCCCAGTGCCACCTCTTCCTGGAGCCACCCTCGCCGGTGAACAACAGCACCCTCGTGCCTTTTCCAACGATAGGTAAAGATGTGTGAATTAGTGTATGTTTCATTTATTGGCAAAGATGTTAGATGTGTGAATCACTACATGGGATTGCTTGTTGTTAGGGATGAAACTAACAGATGAATATTGTCCCCTTGTGTTTTATTGCTTGTGTGTTAGATGAAACTATCAAACTAACAGATGCATGAGTAAAAGTAATTGAGTAAGGTCCAATTGCTACTATCATTTTGATTTCCAAATGAATATTTTAGATTCATATTGCAATTGCAACCAACATATGCTACTGTCATTTTGATTCCAATTGCAAAGGCCTTCGCTTATTCCTGCCCCTCTTGCTGCGGAAGGTTGTGAACCTGATGAACATTTTGAATATAGCCCTCATTTTTTGGGCATCGAGTTTTAGTTGACTCTCATGTTTGTGTTTGATTCTTTCCCTAAGCTTACCTTTCTAGCGGGCAATTTGAACCCCCTTATTACAGACTACAGCTGCTGTTTTTTTTATTCCAAAAGCTCACCTCGGCGACTTTGGTCATTGCTTGGTTGCAATTGGAATCAAAATGACAGTAGCAATTGCGACTTTGGTCATTCCCAAACTAACAGATGCATGAGTAAAAGTAATTGAGTAAGGTCCAATTACTTTGGTCATTTTGATTCATACTGGTGTCTTAGATTCATATTGTTGTGTTCTATTCTTGTCTTGGCAGGATCTAAGAGGTCAAGTGAAAGCCCTGGTAATTGTGGTAAAGATCTTAGTATATGTCTGTCTGTATCATCTGCAAGTGCAACTCCTGCATCTAGTCCAAGTCAAGGTGGCAGTGGTTCAGGTTCAAGTGGTGTTGGTGGCGTGGTTCTGTGGTCTTTGGCCTAGAAGGTCTTTGGTGGCGGTGGTCTTGCTTTGTTGCAAGTGACATACGTACGTACTCTTCAAAAGCGAGTGATATAGGTCTTCTTGTTTGCAAGTGACATAGGTGCTACTAGTGCAAGTGATAGAGGTTTTGTTGCTGCTGGAACAAGTACTGCAAGTGCAATCGTCGTTGAGGGTATGAGCCTGTGCAAGAGGGAGATGTACCTTGTGGAAAGAGGCACAAGAGGTGCACATCCAATGTATGGCAGTACTTTACCAAGAAGAGAGTGGTCATTGAGGACAATGGCAAGACATATGTTCAGTTGTGGGCTTATTGCGATTGGCCCAAATGCAATCACAAGGGCAGATGTGAGAGCAACTACGGAACAACTGGATTTTGGACCCATCTGAGGGTGGCACATAGTATAGTGAAGGGCCAGCAGCAGCTCAAAGTGGAAAAAGATGGGGGGAAAGACATGATTGTTGTGGTACCATATAGGTATGATGAAGAGGCTAGCTTGAGAAAGTTTTACTTGGCAATAGTCATGCATGAGTACCCATTTAATATATCTGAGCATGAGTATTTTGTTGATTTCATCAAATCCCTGCATCCTACCTTTCCAATCAGATCTCGGGTTACCATTAGGAAAGAAATTATGAACATGTTCTTAGCTGAAAAGGAGATGTTGTATAGCATGTTCAAATCTGTCTCTTGTCGGTTTAGTGCCACCATGGACATGTGGACTTCAAATCAGAACAAGTCATACATGTGTGTTGCTGTACATTGGATAGATGACAATTGGCGTATCTAGAAAAGGATTGTGAACTTTGTGCATGTACAGGGCCGTCATACTGGTACAAAGCTCTCTGAGACATTACTGAACTTATGGTTAAGTGGTATATTGACAAGAGAATGTTTGCTCTGACCTTAGACAATGCATCAGCAAATGAAGTAGCAGTCAAAGACATCATCTCTGATCTAAGGGCCAATGCTAGTTCAACATCTTTGATATGTGATGGACTATTCTTCCATGTGAGGTGTGCTTGTCACATACTGAACCTTGTTGCTAGGGATGGTTTGAGTGTAATCACACCCACAATTGAGAATATTAGACAACTAGTTCTTGCTGTCAAGGGATCTCCATTGCAATGGGAGGAGCTCATGAAGCGTGCAACTGAGTGTGGGCTGGATACAAACAAGGGTCTTTCACTTGATGTGTCAACCAGATGGAATTCCACGTATTTGATGCTTCGAGATGCTTTGTACTACAAGAATGCATTCATGAGGCTTAAATCATCAGATCGCCGTAGGTATGAAAAAATCACTCCTCCTGGTGAATGGGCCATGGCATTTAAATTGTTCCAATGCTTGAAGAAATTATTTGATCTCACTGAACTATTGTCTGGTACTTTATATCCAACTACAAATCTGTTCTATAGAGGGTTTTGTGAGATAACGATTTTACTAGATGAATGGTCTGTTTGTCAAGATATCACTATTAGTGCAATGGCTACTTCTATGAGTAGGAAGTTTGAAAAATATTGAAAGAAATCATCCACTACACTTGTTGTTGCCTGCTTTCTAGATCCTAGATATAAGAAAAGGCTTATCGAGTTCTACATGAGAAAATTCCATGGCATCTCATCTCAAGTTCATGTTGATGAACTTGTTGATGTCATGAAAAAATTGTACCCGTTCTATGCTGCTGCTGCTCCTTCATCTTCAAGGCCTAAAAGTGGGTCAAATGATGCTAAGGATATATATATATATATATATATATATATATATATACAGATGACATGTTAGTGGATAGTGGAGATGATGAACTAGAGATCTTCTTATATGAGTCTAGTGGGCATGGTGCTGATGATATGAATGAGCTGGACAAGTACATGGCAGATCCGCCTCTGAGGCTCAGTGGTCAGTTTGATATCTTGGCATGGTGGAAGAACCAGACCGATGAGTATCCTATTCTTTCAAAAATAGCTTGTGATTTGCTAGCTGTACAAGTCTCAACTGTCGCTTCTGAGTCTGCCTTTAGCACTGGTGGACGTGTTGTTGATCCTTTCCGTAGCCGCCTTGACCCTGAAATGGTTGAAGCTTTGATATGCATGAAAGATTAGGTTGCTACAGAAAGAAGAGGTTAGAAAAGCATCTTGGTTTTAGTTGTACAATATTTTATCATAATCATGTTTGCTGATATATGAGTCTTGGCTTACTTTGAATTTCAGATAAGAAGATTGGTTCTATTGTTGGTGATCTTGAAGTTATTGAGGCCCTTCTTTCAAAGCTAAACATTGAGGTATTGTCAATTGAGTTATCTTTAAGTCATTTTGCTACATTGTTTGTTATATATATGTTGCAGTTGTACGTGGCTGTGGCTATGTAGTGTACTAGACTACTAGTGTTTACTCTAGAGTTCTAATCTAGGGTAAAGGATAATATATATGTTGCAGCTGTACGTGGCTGTGGCTGTGTAGTGTACTAGACTACTAGTGTTTATTCTAGAGTTCTAATCTAGGGGAAAGGATGTGCTATGCGATTTTGGTAGGCTTGTATAGCTCAACAGGTTGGTCACCTGTGGAATTGGAAAGAACTGATTGTATAGAACCGTACTCGGTAATGCTTTTGTGTGATCTTAGTGCAGAGATGAACATGGAGTATTTATCAGAAAAAATTCAAGGTCACCACGGTGTTTCTTTTTCTGCTATTAGTATCTTGTAGTAAGCAGCTTTACTGGGCTGTGGCTGGATCAGTTCTTTCCAACACTGATGCCTCCTATTTTTTTAGGACGACGATGTCGCGGACAGCGATGACGAAGTAGATGGACCACATGGAGATGATCTGGGCTTGTTTGACATGTAGTGTTGTCTGCTTATGATATGCTTATGATCTGGTATTAGTATCTTGTAGTAAGCAGCTTTACTGGGCTGTGGCTGGGCATGTTTTATTTTTAATTTGGACTTGTACTTGTGAGTTGAGTGTTGGACCAGTAGGTTGTGTCATTGTCTCTTGTCTGTGAGTGAGTTGAGTGTTGGACCTGTGGCTGTGCCAGTTGCCTTGCCTCATTGCCTGTGAACTGTGATGTACTGTTGTGACTAGTGTGCTATGTGGCTCAGTGGCTATGTGACTTGTTGCTGTCAACCTGTCATTCTGTCAAGCACTCAAGCTGTGGTGTGTATATGCATGGTTGCAATTATTGCGTCGAGCTAACTGTTTTAAGTGGTTACATATATATCGATGTTCCCGTTTTTGTGTTATCAATTCCCGATCGTAATCGACACGTTCCCGATCGAAGTATTTCGTTCCCGATATCCTGTAATATCAAATTCATTTTCCCGTCTGGCTTTCCCGTTCCCGCTACCGTTCCCGGTTATATAATGTAGGAGCGGGAATGGTTACGGTGTTTTCCCGACCGTTCCTGACCGTTTTCAACCCTACTCGCTTGAGCACGCGGGGAGAGACCAAGGGTTTTCCGCAGTGATGAGAGTGGGATAACTTGCGATGGGTAGCAAAGGTAGGGGAGCAATGAGAATATAGATTAAATGCCCATTAATTCATCCAAAAAAGATCATCCATTCTTATATGAGTTACCTAGGTATTTATAGGCGCGACTGGTACATGGTGAAATTACAATAGGACAAAGCCCCAAAAAGGAGAACATAACACGACGATGAAGGGTACGGTCGTAATCTTCATCCTCTGGCCACCAACTCCCTGGGCCCGCCTCTCTGGCTAGGGGCATCCCTTCTGTTGGCGTGGTCCCCTTCCCGAACGGGCGTCGGACCTCCACGCATTCCCAGCGGGGGGTCCACCTGTCATCGCCATCGAGGCTCGCCTCTCCCTCGCTCCATGGATGCAGTGGTCCTCGAGGTACCTGCTCAAACACGAAGATACGATTTGTTGATTGGAACATACCCTTGCCGGCAAGGGCCAATGCCCATGGCGAGGGAGTTAGTTAAGGCAGCGTTGAGTTGAGTGTCAAGGAAGGAGCTGGGCCGGGGATGGCTCCCCCCAACAAACCCAATGGTATGTCTTGATTTCAATGCATATTTAAATGCAGTAGTGATCTTAGTCTCATCAGACATAGAAAAAAGCATCCCTAAGCAAAACTAGTGCAAGGTTGGCTTTTTTATTCTTATGAAGCCAGATGGTGATGATATATATATATATATATATATATATATATATATATATGGAAACCTCAAGAAAAAATCACAAAATATGTAGATTGCATATACCTTATTTATCCATGCGATTTGATCTCCATACTTCTATGTGGCGTATGTTAGGTGAAAATATAATACCTATTGTCGGTGTTTCGAGTTGCCACCGACTAGTAAATTTCTAATATTGTGCGTCTGGCTCGGATGGTGTGCTAAGAGGACACGAGGTTTATACTAGTTCGGGCAGAAAATCTCTACGTCCAGTTCGTTGCTGCTGCTCATGTTACTAGCACTGAAAGTTCATAGTAGGGGTTACAAACGATTGAGAGAGGGACATGTCTCAAGTCTCTGGTGAGAGGAGCAAACGAGTGCCGAGGGCTCGGTCGCTTTCCAGCTGTGTGCTTGTGTGTTCTAATCGATTCGGGGTTCGAGTCCTAATCGATGCGATGTGTTGCGATGCCCCTTATGGGATGCTCTGCTTTCCCTTTTATAGGTCAAGGGAAAGCACGTGTTACAGTGGAGGGAAAAGAGGAGAATGAGAAGGAGAAGAAGTCCTCCAGGATCGTCGGGTCCTTCTTTTCCTTCACGCGGGTCCCGTCGACCCTGTAGACGTCAACAGGGATAGCTCCACGTCGCGGCCCTGTCCATCACTAGCGCCATGCCCGGGCGTCGTCTCCCGATCGTGGCGCTCCACTCCGTCCTGGCGGACGTTAGGTGAATCGACACGCTGTCGGTCCTCAGACGAGGGTTAGCGAAAAAGACTGCACGCCCGGACGCCATTCTCGATGTGAATCCCGTGTATGGCCCGTCATGTCCACGGGTTATATCGGGGCGTGCCGGTCACCTCCCTAGTGTCAAAACTTTGACCCAGGCCCATTCCCTTGGACCTAGAGTGGTTGGCGGCGGTATGGGTCTCCATTGGATGAGACGGATCCCCCGGCCTCGGGGTCGGTCGAGGCGGAGTCCCCCCCAAAGGCCGGGCGAGGTGGAGCCAGCCCTCAGAGGTCGGGCGAGACAGAGCCCGCGGCCTCGGTGTCGGGCGAGACGGAGCCAGCCCTCAGAGGTCGGGTGAGGCGGAGCCCTCGGCCTTGGTGTCGGGCGAGGCAGAGCCCGCCCTCTGAGGTCGAGCGAGGTGGAGCTAGCCCTCAGAGGTCGGGCAAGGCGGAGCCCGTCCTCAGAGGTCGGGCGAGGCGGAGCACAAACCCAAGGGTCGGGCGAGACGGAGCCAGCCCTCAGAGGTCGGGCGAGGCGAAGCCAGTGGCCTCGGTGTCGGGTGAGGCGGAGCTCGCCCCCAGAGGCCGGGCGAGGCGGAGCTTGCGCACCTGGGGTTGGTTGGAGCTGTAGTCGCGCTCTTGACTGCTCGGATGAATCAATGTTGATGGTTATTAGCTCCTCCTTTTCGAGTACCCTAGTATTGGTCCCCGACACCTATTCAGCAAAAAGTTAAGAAAATTATAGGATACAAATATACGGTAATATTAAAGAACAATGTAACATTGTGGATATAAATGTATATGAAAACGCTTCTTTTGTGACAAATAAAAGGCTTTAAGGATTAAATTGCGAATCAAATAAAGCATCTCTGGTATTAAATATATAATTAATGAATGAGACGGAATTCCAGCATCAGGACTTTTGTTTTAGGATTTATATAAATAAAGCCAGGGACGGCCCCAGGGCCGGGCAACCCTGGGCGCCTGCCCGGTCTCCGATGCGTGTGTGCTGCCAATCAGACTGTCAGACAGGCAAGCTGAGACTGAGCAACCAAACACCTGCTAGAAGACGAATCTAGGACACACATCAATTTTGAATAAAACCACTACCATTACCGTTGTTTGCCATTGTCAAACTCCGAAGGTGTTGTTTATGCGTCTGCTTTTATGGCTCCCGAGTGTGTCAATTAATTATGGGTAACTGCGTAATTATTTAGTCTAGCACATAGCCACGCACTATCCAGAACCAGAGAGGTTTGAATTTTACAGCAAATGAATAGATGAACTACTGCTTATAGAGTGCAAACGTACTCACGCTCTGTTGACGGTACTAGGTAGTTCGGCGCGCTTCGCCGCGCCCGCATGATCTACGCGCTGCTGTAACGGTTCGGTTGGACAGGGGTTTGATTGGATCGATAGATAGATTTTTTTAAGGCAGGATCGATAGATAGATTGGTACTATATGTTCGCGCGTCTTTGTTGTTTAACCTTCTGCGTGGACTATGTAGTCTATATATGGTTGCATTGGCGTGTTGTTTTGTATGCTTACAATATGCCACCTTGTATATACAGGCTTAAGATTGTATATACAGAAGTAACAATCAGAAATTACAAATTAGCAAGCTCACAATAATGTAAGCATGTCAACATAAGATCTGCTAATCAATTCAGCATGGAAGCAGTAGCCGGTATACTAACTGCAAAACACATATGCTTGACATAGTTAACATCTAGCAGGTACAGTGAGAGAATACTCCGCTAGCCTGTATATATTAACTTCAAGAAATAGCATCATTGGACTGGCTTTCCCTGCAAGTTAAGTTGACCTAGCAATAAGGCCATAACACTGTCAGGTGCTGTTGCCACCTTATATCTGCATGAATAAACTAAAGTAAGCATACATAGTTTCATGGCAAAGGAATAACAATTTTGAAGAAATTTGAATATCATTTGACATATTTAGTTGGACGTATATAGCTGTGGGGAGAAGCCTTATAACTAAGCAACTGAGTTTACGGTTTGTCATGGCCATGGAAATGAGTATAAATGGTATAGAGTAATATGCATAGGGCCCCAAAGAGATATGTATAGCAGAAAAGCTAGAAAAGTTGCATCGAGAACATGTAGGTAGAGAAAATGGCAAACTAAGCAAATCATAAAGAGGTGACAATGTCTGAGCTGTAGTGAGTTATGGAGCAAACATTGTGTAAAACAGCGTATCTAATTTTGTTCAGAGGAAGCAGTGAGCTGAAGCCTGTCATCACACTGAAGCCTGAATATGAACTGGAGGCAGCATTGAGGAATTTAACACATTGTTAAAATTGAAGGTTGGGCACTTAGAAATACAACTGTCAAATATTTAGGCTGTGCAGAGTAAGCAAAAGTAATTTTTATTTGAGGTCAGGTTAACATTTAGTATCGTGTAATTGCAAAGTTAGAAGTAACTTTTAATACATGGTGTGCATTATGTACATAAATTTGTATGCGACAAAAGGATGGGGATATGAACATTATGTATCATAACCGTGATTAGTAAATGGAAAAACACAAGATGGAAGGACGCACAGTATTACATTATTAATTAAAACATCAGGAATCCTTACGATCCCAAAATGCCTTATTAGACCTCTCAATGGATCCATGCAGTGGAGCATACTGCCATATATATTATCGAATAGATAAGCAACATGATTTCCCAAATTAATTTGGTAACCTAGAAAATAAAAGATGTGTCAGGCAAAGTAATGAGGGCATTGTATAAAAAAAGTAAAGAGGCTAATTTTACAATAATGAAAGGTAATACATGGCAGATAATGTGTAGGCAGAATGTACATTGGGGGGTTCCCGCAACTACAGACACATGACGTTTGACCATAAACCAATCAAGCATGCAACTACAAAGATACTGCACATGTGAACTGCATCTTATTAGAAATAGTTTTGCCAATGCCAGCCCAATGTGATCAAGCTTTTCCAAATCGTTTATGTTATTAATCACCACCAAAGTTCGGCTAGCAGTATGGTTAGCATGCTTTGTAATGAAGGATAAATAGGAAAAACAGAGTGCTGCCTCACTTGGTTAACTTCTTTTCTGGTACCCAAAAGTATAAATTTCACTTAAGGCACTAATTAAATTAGATACGATGCTAAATATATAGAGGTCGCTATATGTATAAAGATCATTTTCCAAAGTTGGTAAAAGTTGATATGATATTAGGTGCTATGAGAAGGTAACTGAGTCTATATGCTTTGTGAGAGAGCTGAAACACAAACATACTTATTTTTGAACTAGACTCCTGTAGCAATGTTATAACGGATACTAATTAAGTTTCCTGATTTTTCTAGTATGTCCTTTACTGTAAGCAAAATATAGCTAATATAGAATGCACGAAGGAAGCGAAGTATGCTAAAACAGAGGCAGGAACTGGAAGAAGTAGCACCAGAGTTTGACAAAACTGCATGGCATGAATCTTCTGCAGTAGGATAACCAGAGTACGACAGGATATAATCGACAAACACCATCCTTTGTAAAATTGCAGTGTGGCAGCCTTGACTGGCAATGAAATTTGTAGAATTTAATCTAATACACAATTATTTCAGAATCATGTCAGGATTCATAATATGCTCTATGCAAAAACTTGCACTATTTTGCAGCTTAACATGAGTACCGATCACCAGGTCAGTAGAACAGGAAGCAGGTCAGCTCTTCGAACTGGATTCGTGACCACCGATCAAGGTGCCTATTGTTAGGCCTACAGAATTAGCATAATCCAGAGTACGTATTATTGATAGGATCAGAGGCAAGTCAACTGCAAGGATACATGATTTGACACAATCCATGTTTTGCAGCGATAACCCAAAATAAGTATATCTATCGAAATGCTCGACTCACTACATCAGAAACTGGATATTTGTATGAAGAATCGGGGATAGAAAATATCAAGCAACAAACTGAAAATGCAATATCAAATACCACCAAACCTTGAAAAGATTGATTTGCTCTCAGTTGATTCAATTGCACATTGATCTTGACACAATATATTTTAGTTATCTCCCATCTCATCCCTGTAAAAAGCAATGATGATTAGGCGAACTTTTGCAGTCTGAACTGAATAGTTCTTGCATCACAATATATTAACATGGATTCTTAACTTGGTAAAAAGGTGGGACTATATAAATGAACAAAAATTCCTTTTCCAAAGTGAACTGATCTGAAGATAATATCTTAGGATATAAATGAACAATATTACTGCAGCGAAAATGAACAATGCAATATCTCATTCACCTGCTAGGTAACCAAGTATGATTAGCTAGTTGGATAAGAAATTATTTCCTTTTTCGCGATTCACCTGTAGAGAGGGATCCAAATTAAACAGACGATTGATGTATGCATTGCCGAGGCGACACTTAGGATAGCACACCATCATGGAAGGGATGATGGTAGTAAGTGAGACTATATTCCCCACTCATGGAGAAAACTATAGATCAAACCAAACATAATTACAAAAGTATTGGTGAGAAACTTTAGTCCAAACATAAATGGCAGAAGGACTTCCTTAAATTTTAAGAACACTATTAATCTCACATTGTCATTATTGAAAGAAGAAAAGTGGAGACTATGACCAGCATGAGGTTCTATTGTGAATCAAGATCCTCCACATCTTCATTGGAACATAACTGTAAAGATAAAGTGATTTTTAGCATGAACCAACAATAGGGAATGCTAGAAGTACCATATTTGTGCATAAAAAGATGACATGTACACATATAAATAAGTATGGAAATGGAACAATAGTATGAGACAATCGAAGTCAGATTGGTACGCACCAAACTGAACCATCATTGGCCAGTGTTTTTCTGAAAAAAATGGAATTGGTTCGGCCGTTTAGACGTTGCCAACGTCGGTCCGCCTGACTGGCCTGGTAGAGAAGGGGTTATTGCCGATGCCTAGAGCAATTCTTTGGCGTGGAAATCACGCATAAGGAATGAAGACATAACCAAATCAGATCCGGGCGCAACAATGAGATCGAGATCGAGAAGAAGGCAGAGATCGGACAAACCGAGAATTGAAGATTGAAAAGGAGGGTACACGTACCTGTCGTTGTCAGGACGATGGCGAGGTATTCGAGGATGGCGGCAAGGTCTGGTGAGGTATTGGAAGACAACGGGGAGCCCATACTTGCCGACGGAGATGACGATGGTCGCGGCCTCTAATCGGCGCCTGGGCCATCACCGCCCCTCTGTCATGGTCCGCTGCCGCAGCCACCGGCACGGCAAGGTAACACATCCACGTGCGCCGGCGCTGGGCAAGAGGAAGAGGCAACAAAGATCTGCCGGTGGCGGCGTCTGCGCACTGGGCAGGGAGAGGACAAAGCGGAGGCGGTGACGGCGAGGCACCCGGGCGTGGCATCTACGGGCGCTGCGGCCGGTGGAGAGGAAGAGGACCAAGAGATGGAGGCGGAGGCGGAGGCGGCGACCGGCGAGGCACTCGGGCTACGCGCGCTGCGGCCGGTGGAAAGGAAGAGGACGGACGGAGAGATGGAGGAGGAGGCAGCGAGGCCAACGATGGGCCACGAAACCACGAAAGCTCAAAAATAGGGCTGCACACGCACGAACCTTGGGTCAGCCCTCAATTGAGTAGACCAAGATTTGCTCAAAAAAAACTGAGTAGACCAAGAAACTAAGATCGCATTTCGGTCGGAGCAACACGACGTGGCGGATCTGCACTGGAGCATCGTCTATAAACAGTAACCAGGGGCGTTCTCCTTGCGCGGATTCTAGGAGCTATATGAAGTTTACTATTCGCAAGACCAAATAACCCACATGCATCAGCACCACCGGTTGGAGACTAGCACAATATAATAGTAAGAAGAGGTTAGGGTTCACTACTAGTCTTGCAAAAATTTTGTTAATGTTGGTAATTAAGCCTATATTACTAAGACCATACACTGTAATTCTCTTTTCCTCTTAATAAAAAAGTGGTTAGGCATAGTCACGGAAAAAGGTAGCGTTTATATCCATAGCCCATGTTGCAACCCTGTTCTGTTTTTGCGTCATTTCGCCTAAGCTTGGTTTAATTCCCGGGTCCGCCACTGAATAAAGCAACAAGAAACTAACAAAAGCATTATGTATTTATGCATGCAACATAGAAAAAAACCAAAAGTGTTTTTATACTCTTCGCCCTTGAATTTATTTCACATGCAATAATTAACAAAATCCCATAGGACATTGAGAAATGAATTTAAGATTAAACATCACATGCAAATGAAAACAATAACTGATGGTTCCGGTAGATACAGAAATTTGTAGTCTCCTTCACTAAGATGCTACAGCAACACTGTCACCTTTTAACAAACAAAATATTAGGCAACCAAGCCAAAGTAGAGCTGAATAATCCAAGAATCGGGAGTAGAATAGCTATATTTACCTTATACTGCTCTCTTCTGAAGGCTAACCTTCTACAAGTTGTGCAAACCATACAAAAGTCACACGCAAATTCAGAAAATTTTAACGTGAAAAGTGAAGGAAAACACCATCCACGATTGAAAGGCAGCAGCTGAGCATGTATCGAAGGGGCCAAGCGGGTCATTACTTACACATAGATTCACGCTCTAATAGGTGATACTATCCTTGGCTTGCCTCACATTGCTCTCCTCTCCCAGTCCTAGATGAAAACACCCCTGAGGGCTGAAAATAGTGACCCAAAAATTGTACTAGATTAGAACCAATCGATCAAACTAAATAGGACTTTTGTTGCATTCGAGCCTCAGCTTAATGATAAGCAAATGAGCATCAAAACAAGATTTCACACATAAAATCATACACTTTCGTATCTAGGGAAACCATTGGAAAAAGAGCAAGTGGTGAACCACATATGTTGAAGACGCAAAACTGCAAATCTGAGAACAATTGGGAAGCTAAGAGCATCTCCAATAGAGTCTCCCAATCTAATATTTTTGGCAAAATATAAAAAAAAACATCTCTACCAGCTCTCAATCTCACCTCCCAATCTTTTCGTACTCGAAAAATAGACTGATCGTGCGCATATATCCGCGCGTCTCCTACGTGCGTATCCATTGGTTAATCTAAAGATGGAAGGGCGTGGGAAAAAAATAAAGAGTAGAAAATGGTTCCTTATGCAAATATAAGAGAGAAATAATATATAAAAGTGGCTCGGATAATTTAAAAATAGTGTAGGACTTCTGATGTAAAATTGTCTTCTAATTTTAGAAACTATTGAAGATGGTTTTATTCATTCCTCCCAATAATTTTTGACAAGTTAGAAAACTCTATGGTTTTAAAAAAAATATTTAGAACTTTTAGAGATGCTCTAAATATGAATACTTTATCTCATAACATAATCATAAAAGCACCCGTCTCTGCATCTAGAGATCGATCACCGACTCCTAATCAATCATTCATTTTGCCACAGCAACTAACGCTCATCCACGAACGTACCTGGTCCAGTGGCCCCACGGGTGTGACGTCATACACGTGGCCGTGATGCTCTAGCTTGATCGCGCCCTTAATTCTGGCACAATATAAGATCTCAGATGGGATAACATGCCTCCCTCTCCCTCAGTCTGAGTCGACATGGTGTAGGTGTGGGCCCTCCTTCGTTCCTGATGATAGGCAGGTGGGCCCGGCCACTTGGCATGCAAGTGGGAGTACCGAGTACCACTCGGTACGGCTGCACCGTTGGGCTTGGGCACCAGTAGGATTCAGAGGGCAGCGAGACCGCGACCTAATCTGACGTCTGCTGGGCCCGCCGCGTCCGGGCAGCGTTGGGCGTGACAGTTGGAGAGCGGCAGCGTGCCATCTCCCACGATGTCGGCGACCGGCCACACTCAAAGCGTCATTGACTCAAGCGGCCGGTGTTGCTGTCGCAGCTCGATTTTTTCCTTTTTCCGTGTGTGTTGTTGTTGATAAATCGCGTGTGGGTTGGTAGCCCGCACGATCTTAACTTACGGGGTCAATTAACGTTTTCATAACTGCAACCTGCAATTTAATTACGGGCTGGTTTTTTCTTTGCAAAATAATTACAAGCTGAAAATGGTCGAATTGTTGCTCGAGGTACGTATAATCTTTCTTGAAGAAGGGACTTTATTAATATGATGATAGCATAATTACGGTCATGTATGGATCGTTTCGGATTCTTAAAAACCAGTTTTTCCCTCTAGTTTCTAAAATCTAGATTATGAGCAAAAACTGGTAAGGGTATTTAAATCCCCAATTTTTAAAAATCTGACTTCATTTATTGCTCTATTGGTCATAAGAAACTGACAAAAGCTAGATAGCAACAAGTTTCTGGTTTCTAAGAATCTTGCAAAAACTGGCAGCAAAAACTGCACTACCGAAATCGAAGGCTTTGCTGAGTGTCATATTCTTTGCCGAGTGTATTTTATCGGACACTCGGCAAACCATCTCTTTACCGAGTGCCAAACTAAAAACACTCGGCTAAGATTCTGACACTCGGCAAACTCTATGTTCCAATAAAATTGTCCCTTTGTCCATAAATATAAGTGATTCCACTTAAGATAGAATCCTACTCAGCAATTGTCGAATCCTACTCAGCCAAAAAAGGGGTACTTATGTATGGCAGAACGGGCCAACCAGGTCTTTCATAATAAAGAGATAGACGGAACCAGGGGCGGATCCAGCAGGGGGGGGGGGGCTCAAGCCCCCCCTACCCATCCCAAAACAGTGTAAATTACTGTAGAGCCCCTATGAATTTTTAGGCAAAGTTCTATAGTGTAGGGGGGCTGAGACTTAAGATCGAGCAGCAGTGTTGTTCAGGCCCCCCTAAAATATTTTCTAGATCCGCCGCTGGACGGAACTGCTATGAAACAGCTTATTAGCAGATTAATAGATCATTTCGGCGGGCGTTGGTATGTGCTGGATGCGGGGGTTGGCTGTCTTCTTGTGTAGTTGACAGGCTTCGGCGGGCCTGAGGCTGCAACTTGATGAGCCTCTTGGTATTCTTTTCCCTTCGCGAAACAAGCGCATTGTTTGGTCATGTGTCCCTTTCCTGGCCCGCAAAAGTGGCAATAAACCTTCGCCGGGTCTCTTTGGTTGGGTCTGTTCTGCACGTTGGTTCTGTTGTCATTCTGACTGGCAGCGGGGGTTGATTGAGGTCTTTGATTCTGTTGTTGTCTTTGCTGTTGTGGAGGTGCAGATTCTATCGCATTGACGTTGATTGCCTCATTACGAGGGTATTGATTGCGCTGTGGCGGCCTCGGGGGTGGGCACACCTGAGGTCAGAGAGCGTCAGTTTTTGTGTGATGTACTTCTCCATGACTTCGTGCTGTTCTACGATGGTTTTCGGTGGCTTTCAAGCGAGACTAGAGGAGCACGGCCCTAGCCTTACCCCCGTTGACTGCTGTGAGGATCACTGTATCGTCTGTTATATCTGGGGTTCTGGCTCTGAGTTGAACGAACCTCTGCCAGAAATCCCATAGAGGTTCTCACTCGGCTTGAGTGCAAGCGAACAGTTCCATTGAGTTGTTTGGTGAGGAGCTAACACCTTTTGAGGTTGTTGCACAGTTTTTCGCTTAGACTGCCCCAGGACTCTATCAAACCTAGGGGAAGGTTGTTGTACCCGCTTTGGGAGATGTCTCGCGCTATGATGACAAAGGATTTTGCCATGGTGTATTCGTCCCCCCTACCGCTGCTACTGCCGCTTCGTAATTTATTACGAATTGTTGAGGGTCCACACTCCCATCATACATTGGTAAGTTTTGTGGTTTGCAGAATTTGGGTTAACGGGGATTTTGGATTGTAAGACATTGGTGGGGGTTGATTTTTGCGGTGTGGTTGTATGACTGGAGGAATGTATTCTAGGTAGATTTGGTGGAGGCGAGGGGGTGGTGATGGAGGTGGTGGTGGCGGGGTGGCGGATTAGGATGAAGTGGGGGTGGGTTTGGCTGAAGTGGGGGTGGCAAGTTGTGCTGCTCGGGTAGGTAGTTTGGGTCAGCTTCGATCGTGGCTAGGTACTCATCCATTTGTCTGAGTTGTTCCCTGGCTTCGTCTGCCTTTTGCCTGATCACTTGCAGACATGCTTGCCTCTGCTGAGCTTCGACCCTGCGCCTTTTCTCTTGGAGTTCTTCGTGCATCTGGTTTAGGGCCTCGAGGCCCCTCGCCTCCCGTCCTCATCATCTTCCTACGGTACATAGCCGGCTCCGTCCATCCTGGATGGGCTAGGTTGATAGTCGACCCGGGCCCTGGCCGGTGGAGTTTCATCTGGACCGTGGTGGTCTCCCGCTAGTTGGGCGGTAGGTTGGAGTACCGGGGCTACACTTCCTCCACCTGCGGAGGTCCCCACGGCCGTTTTGGACCCTCGCGGCGGTTGCGGATCCCGGTGAGTGTTTCTTCTTATTGTCGCCTTGGTTTTGGAAGTGGTGGACTGTGGTCCCCACGGACGGCGCCAACTGTGGGGTCACTCTTGGCCTCTCACCCTCGCTTGAGCACGCGGGGAGAGACCGAGGGGTTCTCGCAGTGATGAGAGTGGGATAACTTGAGACGGGTAGCGAAGGTAGGGGAGCAATGAGAATACGGATTAAATGCCCATTAATTCATCCAAAAAAGATCATCCATTCTTACATGAGTTACCTGGGTATTTATAGGTCGCACTCTGGTACATTGTGAAAATACAATAGGGCAAAGCCCCAAAAAGGAGAACATAACACGACGATGAAGGGTACGGTCGTAATCTTCATCCTCTGGACACCAACTCCCCAGGCCCGCCTCTCTGGCCAGGGGCATCCCTTCTGTTGGCGTGGTCCTCTTCCTGAATAGGCGTCGGACCTCCACGCATTCCCAGTGGGGGGTTCACCTGTCATCGCCGTCGAGGCTTGCCTCTCCCTCGCTCCATGGATGCGGTGGTCCTCGAGGTACCTGCTCAAACATGAAGATACGATTTGTCGATTGGAACATACCCTAGCCGGCGAGGGTCAATGCCCGTGGCGAGGGAGTTAGTTAAGGCAGCGTTGAGTTGAGGGTCAAGGAAGGAGCTGGGCCGGGGATGGCTCCCCCCAACAAACCCAATGGTATGTCTTGATTTCAATGCATATTTAAATGCAGTAGTGATCTTAGTCTCATCCTACATAGAAAAAAGAAGCATCCCTAAGCAAAACTAGTGCAAGGTTGGCTTTTTTATTCTTATGAAGCCAGATGGTGATGATTTCTTTATATATATATATGCAGAATGGAAACCTCAAGAAAAAATCACAAAATATGTAGATTGCATATACCTTATTGATCCATGCGATTTGATCTCCATACTTTCTATGTGGCGTATGTTAGGTGAAAACATAATACCTATTGTCGGTGTTTCGAGTTGCCACCGACTAGTAAATTTCTAATATTGCGCGTCTGGCTCGGATGGTGTGCTAAGAGGACACGAGGTTTATACTGGTTCGGATAGAATGTCCCTACGTCCAGTTTGTTACTGCTGCTCATGTTACTAGCACTGAAAGTTCATAGTAGGGGTTACAAACGGTCGAGAGAGGGACATGTCCCAAATGTCTGGTGTGAGGAGCGAATAGGTGTCGAGAGCTCGGTCGCTTTTCGGCTGTGTGCTTGTGTGTTCTGATCGGTTCGGGGTTCGAGTTCAAATCGATGCGATGTGTTGTGATGCCCCTTATGGGACACCCTGCTTTCCTTTTATAGGCCAAGGGAAAGCACGGGTTACAGTGGAGGGAAAAGAGGAGAATGAGAAGGAGAAGAAGTCCTCTAGGATCGTCGGGTCCTTCTTTTCCTTCACGCGGGTCCCGCTGACCCTGTAGACATCAACAGGGATAGCTCCACATCGCGGCCCTGTCCATCACTAGCACCATGCGCGGGCGTCGTCTCCCAATCGTGGCGCTCCACTCCATCCTAGCGGACATCGTGGTGAATTGACGCGCCTGTCAGTCCTCGCACGAGGGTTAGGCAGAACAGCACCGGTACGACCGACGCTGTTCCTGATGTGAATCCCCAGGTATGGCCTGTCACGGCCATGGGTTATATCGGGGCATGACGGTCACCTCCCTGGTGTCAGAGCTTTGACCTAGGCCCATTCGCTTGGACCTGGAGTGGTTGGCGGCGGTATGGATCTTCGTCGGACAAGACGGATCCCCTGGTCTCGGGGTCGGGCGAGGCGGAGCCCGCCCCCAGAGGCCGGGCGAGGTGGAGCCAACCCTCAGAGGTCGGGCGAGGCGGAGACCGCGACCTCGGTGTCGGGCGAGGTGGAGCCCGTCCTTAGAGGCCGGGTGAGGCAGAGCCAGCCCCCAGAGATCGGGCGAGGCGAAGCCCGCGGCCTCGGTGTCGGGCGAGGCAGAGCCCACGGCTTCGGTGTCGGGCGAGGTGGAGCCCGCCCCCAGAGGCCGGGCGAGGCGGAGCTTGCGCATCTAGGGGTCGGTTGGAGCTGTAGTCGCGCTCTTGACTGCTCGGATGAATCAATGTTGATTGTTATTAGCTCCTCCTCTTCGGATACCCTAGTATTGGTCCCCGACACCTATTTGGCAAGAAGTTAAGAAAATTAGAGGATACGAATATACGATAATATTAAAGAACAATGTACCGCTGTGGATATAAATGTATATGAAAATGCTTCTTTTGTGACAAATAAAAGACTTTAAGGATTAAATTGCAAATCAAATAAAGCATCTCTGGTATTAAATATATAATTAATGAATGAGACGGAATTCCAGCACCAGGACTTTTGTTTTAGGATTTATACTATAAATAAAGCCAGGGGCGGCCCCAGGGCCCGGCGATCCTGGGCGCCTGCCCGGTCTCCGGTGCGTGTGTGCTGCCAATCAGACTGTCAGACAGGCAAGCTGAGACTGAGCAACCAAACACCTGCTAGAAGACGAATGTAGGACACACACATGAATTTTGAATAAAGCCACTACCATTACCGTTGTTTGCCATTGTCAAACTCCGAAGGTATTGTTTATGCGTTTGCTTTTATGGCTCCCGAGTGTGTCAATTAATTATGGGTAACTGCGTAATTATTTAGTGTAGCACACACTATCCAGAACTAGAGAGGTTTGAATTTTACAGCAAATGAATAGATGAACTACTGCTTATAGAGTGCAAACGTACTCACGCTCTGTTGACGGTATTCGCAAGACCAAATAACCCACATGCATCAGCACCACCGGTTGGAGACTAGCACAATATAATAGTAAGAAGAGGTTAGGGTTCACTACTAGTCTTGCAAAAATTGTGTTAATGTCCGTAATTAAGCCTATATTACTAAGACCATACACTGTAATTCTCTTTTCCTCTTAATAAAAAAGTGGTTAGGCATAGTCACGAAAAAAGGTAGCGTTTATATCCATAGCCCATGTTGCAACCCTCTTCTGTTTTTGCGTCATTTCGCCTAAGCTTGGTTTAATTCCCGGGTCCGCCACTGAATAAAGCAACAAGCAACTAACAAAAGCATTATGTGTTTATGCATGCAACATAGAAAAAAACCAAAAGTGTTTTTATACTCTTTGCCCTTGAATTTATTTCACATGCAATAATTAACAAAATCCCATAGGACATTGAGAAATGAATTTAAGATTAAACATCACATGCAAATGAAAACAATAACTGATGGTTCCGGTAGATACAGAAATTTGTAGTCTCCTTCACTAAGATGCTACAGCAACACTGTCACCTTTTAACAAACAAAATATTAGGCAACCAAGCCAAAGTAGAGCTGAATAATCCAAGAATCGGGAGTAGAATAGCTATATTTACCTTATACTGCTCTCTTCTAAAGGCTAACCTTCTACAAGTTGAGCAAACCATACAAAAGTCACACGCAAATTCTGAAATTTTTAACGTGAAAAGTGAAGGAAAACACCATCCACGATTGAAAGGCAGCAGCTGAGCATGTATCGAAGGGGCCAAGGGGGTCATTACTTACACATAGATTCACGCTCTAATAGGTGATACTATCCTTGCCTTGCCTCACATTCACTACCGGACTCCTTGAGTTTGCCGAGTGCCCGAAACACTCGGCAAAAGACATAAAACACTCGGCAAATGGTTCGCCGAGTGTAACACTCGCTGAACAGCACTCGCCCACACTCGCCGAACAGCACTCGCCAAAAACAGTGACGGCAAAGCCAACTTTGCCGAGTGTCTTTTATCGGACACTCGGCAAAGCCTTTTGCCGAATGCCCGACACTCGGACAAATTGAAACCGAAAAAAACCGAAAAAAATGGAATTTTTACCAAAAAAAAATGGAATTTTTTTTCGATGGAGGCCCCCACCGGCCAGCGCCCACCCATTTACGACATTTTTCGCGTGAATTTCATGGCTACGCGGCCGACGCGATTCGAAACCGAGACCTCCCGCTGTGCACGTACCTCCTCTACCACTACACCACACTCTCACTTGTGTTTGGATTCCGTTTTAGTTCCAATATATTATACTAAACCGAGTGTAAATTATATGTTTGAGGCCCTAAACGAATTCAAATAAAAAAATTGTGAACTACAAAGTTTCATAACTTTTCGAGATCTACACTTTTAGTTTAAGAAGTTTTTCCATCCGAGGTCGTTTACAAAATTTGAATTTTAAAATTTTGAAATTCAAACACAGTTTTGCATGACAAGATGTTTTCAAATCAAAAAGTTGTTAACTACAAAGTTTCATAACTTTTCGAGATCTACACTTTTAGTTTAGGAAGTTTTTCCATCCGAGGTCGTTTACAAAATTTGAATTTTAAAATTTTAAAATTCAAACACAGTTTTGCATGACAAGATGTTTTCAAATCAAAAAGTTGTCAACTACAATGTTTCATAACTTTTCGAGATCTACAGAGTTTATTTTGGTTGTTTTTTCATCCGAGATCGTTTGGAAAGTTCGAATTTTAAAATTTTGAAATTCAAACGCAGTTTTGCATGACAAGATGTTTTTAAATCAAAAAGTTGCCAATTACAAAGTTTCATAACTTTTCGAGATCTACAAAGTTCATTTTAGTTGTTTGGTCATCTGTTCATCCGACATGGTCGTTCTAACATTGTTCACAAATCTTATACATCTCTCTTGTAGTTTCATAAACTACAAGAGAGATATGTTAGATTTGTGAACAAATTTATTTTCACTTTGTCGTATGAAGAAAAGACCAAAACAAATATTGTACATCTTGATGAGTTATACAACTTTATAGTTGAAAAACTTTTTTATTTGAATTAATTTATTGCTTCAAAATGTGCTTTGAAATTTTTTTTGCCGAGTGTAAAAAAACACTCGGCACAGAAGCTCTTTGCCGAGTGTCAAAAAAAACACTCGGCAAAGAGTCTCTTTGCCGAGCGTAAACTGTTATGCCGTGAGTTGTGTCTTTGCCGAATGTCGTCTTTGGGACACTAGGCAAACACCATGTTTGCCGAGTGCCCGAAATCTTGCCCACGGCAAAGGTGGGGACACTCGGCAACTTAGGTGTTTCCGGTAGTGATTGCTCTCCTCTCTCCCAGTCCTAGATGAAAACACCCCTGAGGGCTGAAAAATAGTGACCCAAAAATTGTACTAGATTAGAACCAATCGACCAAACTAAATAGGACTTTTGTTGCATTCGAGCCTCAGCTTAATGATAAGCAAATGAGCATCAAAACAAGATTTCACAGATAAAACCGTACACTTTCATATCTAGGGAAACCATTGGAAAAAAGAGCAAGCGGTGAACCACATATGTTGAAGACGCAAAACTGCAAATCTGAGAACAATTGGGAAGCTAAGAGCATCTCCAAGAGTTTCCAATAGAGTCTTCCAATCTAATATTTTTGGCAAAAATAGAAAAAAAAAACATCTCTACTAGCTCTCAATCCCACCTCCTAATCTTTTCGTACTTGAAAAATAGACTCATCGTGCGTATATATCCGCGCCTCTCCCACATGCGTATCCATCAGTTAATCTAAAGGTGGAAGGGCATGGAAAAACATAAAGAGTAGAAAATGGTTCCTTATGCAAATGTAAGAGAGAAATAATATATAAAAGTGGCTCGGATAATTTAAAAATAGTGTAGGACTTCCGATGTAAAATTATCTTCTAATTTTAGAAACTATTGAAGATGGTTTTATTCATTCCTCCCAACAATTTTTGGCGAGTTAGAAAACTCTATATTTTTAGGAAAAAAAATATTTAGAACTTTTAGAGATGCTCTAAATATGAATACTTTGTCTCATAACATAATCATAAAAGCACCCGTCTCTGCATCTAGCGATCGACCACCGACTCCTAATCAATCATTCATTTTGCCACATCAACAAACGCTCATGCACGAACGTACCTGGTCCAGTGGCCCCACGGGTGTGACGCCATACACGTGGCCGTGATTCTCAGCTTGATCGCGCCCTTAATTCGTGGCACAAGATAAGATCTCAGATGTGATAACATGGCTCCCTCTCCCTCAGTCAGAGTCGACATGGAGTAGGTGTGGGCCCTCCTTCGTTCCTGATGATAGGCAGGTGGGCCCGGGCACTTGGCATGCAAGTGGGAGTACCGAGTACCACTCGGTACGGCTGCACCGTTGGGCTTGGGCGCCAGTACGATTCAGAGGGCAGCGAGACCGCGACCTGATCTGACGTCTGCTGGGTCCGCCGCGTCCGGGCAGCGTTGGGCGGGCCAGTTGGAGAGCGGCAGCGTGCCATCTGCCGACTGCCACGATGTCGGCGACCGTGCACGCTCAAAGCGTCATTGACTCAAGAGGCCGGTGTTGCTGTCGCAGCTCGATTTTTTCCTTTTTCCGTGCGTGTTGTTGTTGATAAATCGCGTGTGGGTTGGTAGCCCGCACGATCTTAACTTACGGGGTCAATTAACGTTTTCATAACTGCAACCTGCAGTTTAATTACGGGCTGGTTTTTTCTTTGCAAATTAATTACAAGCTGAAAATGGTCGAATTGTTGCTCGAGGTACGTATAATCTTTCTTGAAGAAGGGACTTTATTAATCTGATGATAGCATAATTACGGTCCTGTATGGATCAGTTTCGGATTCTTAAAAACCAGTTTTTTCCTCAAGTTTCTAAAATCTAGATTCTGAGCAAAAACTGGTGAGGGTATTTAGATCCCCAATTTTTAAAAATCTGACTTCATTTATTGCTCTATTGGTCATAAGAAACTGACAAAAGCTAGGTAGCAACAAGTTTCTGGTTTCTAAGAATCTTGCAAAAACTGGCAGCAAAAACTGCACTACCGAAATCGAAGGCTTTGCTGAGTGTCATATTCTTTGCCGAGTGTATTTTATCGGACACTCGACAAACCATCTCTTTACCGAGTGCCAAACTAAAAACACTCGGCTAAGATTCTGACACTCGGCAAACTCTATGTTCCAATAAAATTGTCCCTTTGTCCATAAATATAAGTGATTCCACTTAAGATAGAATCCTACTCAGCAATTGTCGAATCCTACTCAGCCAAAAAAGGGGTACTTATGTGTGGCAGAACGGGCCAACCAGGTCTTTCATAATAAAGAGATAGACGGAACTGCTATGAAACGGCTTATTAGCAGATTAATAGATCATTTCAGCGAGCGTTGGTATGTGCTGGCTGCGGGGGTTGGCTGTCTTCTTGTGTAGTTGACAGGCTTCGGCGGGCCTGAGGCTGCAACTTGCTGGGCCTCTTGGTATTCTTTTCCCTTCGCAAAACAAGCGCATTGTTTGGTCATGTGTCCCTTTCCTGGCCCGCAAAAGTGGCAATAAACCTTCGCCGGGTCTCTTTGGTTGGGTCTGTTCTGCACGTTGGTTCTGTTGTCATTCTGACTAGCAGCGGGGGTTGATTGAGGTCTTTGATTCTGTTGCTGTCTTTGTTGTTGTGGAGGTGCAGATTCTATCGCATTGACGTTGATTGCCTCATTACGAGGGTATTGATTGCGCTGTGGCAGCCTCGGGGGTGGGCACACCTGAGGTCAGAGAGCGTCAGTTTTTGTGTGATGCACTATGTCTAATCTGATGTACTTCTCCATGACTTCGTGCTGTTCTATGATGGTTTTCGGTGGCTTTCAAGCGAGACTTGAGGAGCACGGCCCTGGCCTTACCCCCATTGACTGCTGCGAGGATCACTGTATCGTCTGTTATATCTGGGGTTCTGGCTCTGAGTTGAACGAACCTCTGCCAGAAATCCCATAGAGGTTCTCGCTTGGCTTGAGTGCAAGTGAACAGTTCCATTGAGTTGTTTGGTGAGGAGCTAACACCTTTTGAAGTGGTTGCACAGTTTTTCGCTTAGACTGCCCCAGGACTCTATCAAACCTAGGGGAAGGTTGCTGTACCCGCTTTGGGAGATGTCTCGCGCTATGATGACAAAGGATTTTGCCATGGTGTATTCGTCCCCCCTACCGCTGCTACTGCCGCTTCGTAATTTATTACGAATTGTTGAGGGTCCACACTCCCATCATACATTGGTAAGTTTTGTGGTTTGTATTCGAGTGGCCAGCTTTTGGTTTGCAAAATTTGGGTTAACGGGGATTTTGGATTGTAAGACATTGGTGGGGGTTGATTTTTGCGGTGTGGTTGTATGACTGGAGGAATGTATTCTAGGTAGATTTGGTGGAGGCGAGGGGGTGGTGATGGAGGTGGTGGTGGCGGGGGTGGCGGATTAGGATGAAGTGGGGGTGGGTTTGGCTGAAGTGGGGGTGGCAAGTTGTGCTGCTCGGGTAGGTAGTTTGGGTCAGCTTCGATCGTGGCTAGGTACTCATCCATTTGTCTGAGTTGTTCCCTGGCTTCGTCTGCCTTTTGCCTGATCACTTGCAGACATGCTTGCCTCTGCTGAGCTTCGACCCTGCGCCTTTTCTCTTGGAGTTCTTCGTGCATCTAGTTTAGGGCCTCGAGGCCCCTCGCCTCCCGTCCTCGTCATCTTCCTGCGGTACATAGTCGGCTCCGTCCATCCTGGATGGGCTAGGTTGATAGTCGACCCGGGCCCTGGCCGGTGGAGTTTCATCTAGACCGTGGTGGTCTCCCGCTAGTTGGGCGGTAGGTTGGAGTACCGGGGCTGCACTTCCTCCACCTACGGAGGTCCCCGCGGCCGTTTTGGACCCTCGCGGCGGTTGCAGATCCCGGTGAGTGTTTCTTCTTATTGTCGCCTTGGTTTTGGGAAGTGGTGGACTGTGGTCCCCATGGACGGCGCCAACTGTGGGGTCACTCTTGGCCTCTCACCCTCGCTTGAGCACGCGGGGAGAGACCGAGGGGTTCTCGCAGTGATGAGAGTGGGATAACTTGCGACGGGTAGCGAAGGTAGGGGAGCAATGAGAATAAGGATTAAATGCCCATTAATTCATCCAAAAAAGATCATCCATTCTTACATGAGTTACCTGGGTATTTATAGGTCGCACTCTGGTACATTGTGAAAATACAATAGGGCAAAGCCCCAAAAAGGAGAACATAACACGACGATGAAGGGTACGGTCGTAATCTTCATCCTCTGGACACCAACTCCCCAGGCCCGCCTCTCTGGCCAGGGGCATCCCTTCTATTGGCGTGGTCCTCTTCCCGAATAGGCGTCGGACCTCCGCGCATTCCCAGTGGGGGGTTCGCCTGTCATCGCCGTCGAGGCTTGCCTCTCCCTCGCTCCATGGATGCGGTGGTCCTCGAGGTACCTGCTCAAACATGAAGATACGATTTGTCGATTGGAACATACCCTAGCCGGTGAGGGTCAATGCCCGTGGCGAGGGAGTTAGTTAAGGCAGCGTTGAGTTGAGGGTCAAGGAAGGAGCTGGGCCGGGGATGGCTCCCCCCAACAAACCCAATGGTATGTCTTGATTTCAATGCATATTTAAATGCAGTAGTGATCTTAGTCTCATCCTACATAGAAAAAAAGAAGCATCCCTAAGCAAAACTAGTGCAAGGTTGGCTTTTTTATTCTTATGAAGCCAGATGGTGATGATTTCTTTATATATATATATATATGTGCAGAATGGAAACCTCAAGAAAAAATCACAAAATATGTAGATTGCATATACCTTATCGATCCATGCGATTTGATCTCCATACTTTCTATGTGGCGTATGTTAGGTGAAAACATAATACCTATTGTCGGTGTTTCGAGTTGCCACCGACTAGTAAATTTCTAATATTGCGCATCTGGCTCGGATGGTGTGCTAAGAGGGCACGAGGTTTATACTGGTTCGGACAGAATGTCCCTACGTCCAGTTTGTTGCTGCTGCTCGTGTTACTAGCACTGAAAGTTCATAGTAGGGGTTACAAACGGTCGAGAGAGGGACATGTCCCAAATGTCTGGTGAGAGGAGCGAACAGGTGTCGAGAGCTCGGTCGCTTTTCGGCTGTGTGCTTGTGTGTTTTGATCAGTTCGGGGTTCGATGGGTTCGAGTTCAAATCGATGCGATGTGTTGCGATGCCCCTTATGGGACACCCTGCTTTCCTTTTATAGGCCAAGGGAAAGCACGGGTTATAGTGGAGGAAAAAGAGGAGAATGAGAAGGAGAAGAAGTCCTCCAGGATCGTCGGGTCCTTCTTTTCCTTCACGCGGGTCCCGCTGACCCTGTAGACATCAACAGGGATAGCTCCACATCGCGGCCCTGTTCGTCACTGGCGCCATGCGCGGGCGTCGTCTCTCGATCATGGCGCTCCACTCCATCCTAGCGGACGTCGTGGTGAATTGACGCGCCTGTCAGTCCTCGCACGAGGGTTAGGCAGAACAACACCGGTACGACCGACGCTGTTCCTGATGTGAATCCCCAGGTATGGCCTGTCATGGCCACGGGTTATATCGAGGCATGCCGGTCACCTCCCTGGTGTCAGAGCTTTGACCCAGGCCCATTCGCTTGGACCTGGAATGGTTGGCGGTGGTATGGGTCTCCGTCGGACAAGACGGACCCCCCGGTCTCGGGGTCGGTCGAGGCGGAGTCCCCTCCAGAGGCTGGGCGAGGCGGAGCCAGCCCTCAGAGGCTGGGCGAGGCGGAGCGCAAACCTAAGGGTCGGGCGAGGCGGAGCCCGCCCCCAGAGGCCGGGCGAGGTGGAGCCAACCCTCAGAGGTCGGGCGAGACGGAGCCCGCCCCCAGAGATCGGGTGAGGCAGAGCCAGCCCCCAGAGATCGGGCGAGGCGAAACCCGCGGCCTCGGTGTCGGGCGAGGCAGAGCCCGCGGCTTCGGTGTCGGGCGAGGTGGAGCCCGCCCCCAGAGGCCGGGCGAGGCGGAGCTTGCGCACCTAGGGGTCGGTTGGAGCTGTAGTCGCGCTCTTGACTACTCAGATGAATCAATGTTGATGGTTATTAGCTCCTCCTCTTCGAATACCCTAGTATTGGTCCCCGACACCTATTTGGCAAGAAGTTAAGAAAATTAGAGGATACGAATATACGATAATATTAAAGAACAATGTACCGCTGTGGATATAAATGTATATGAAAATGCTTCTTTTGTGACAAATAAAAGACTTTAAGGATTAAATTGCAAATCAAATAAAACATCTCTGGTATTAAATATATAATTAATGAATGAGACGGAATTCCAGCACCAGGACTTTTGTTTTAGGATTTATACTATAAATAAAGCCAGGGGCGGCCCCAGGGCCCGGCGATCCTGGGCGCCTGCCCGGTCTCCGGTGCGTGTGTGCTGCCGATCAGACTGTCAGACAGGCAAGCTGAGACTGAGCAACCAAACACCTGCTAGAAGACGAATGTAGGACACACACATGAATTTTGAATAAAGCCACTACCATTACCGTTGTTTGCCATTGTCAAACTCCGAAGGTATTGTTTATGCGTTTGCTTTTATGGCTCCCGCGTGTCAATTAATTATGGGTAACTGCGTAATTATTTAGTCTAGCACACACTATCCAGAACTAGAGAGGTTTGAATTTTACAGCAAATGAATAGATGAACTACTGCTTATAGAGTGCAAACGTACTCACGCTCTGTTGACGGTATTCGCAAGACCAAATAACCCACATGCATCAGCACCACCGGTTGGAGACTAGCACAATATAATAGTAAGAGGTTAGGGTTCACTACTAGTCTTGCAAAAATTGTGTTAATGTCGGTAATTAAGCCTATATTACTAAGACCATACACTGTAATTCTCTTTTCCTCTTAATAAAAAAGTGGTTAGGCATAGTCACGGAAAAAGGTAGCGTTTATATCCATAGCCCATGTTGCAACCCTGTTCTGTTTTTGCGTCATTTCGCCTAAGCTTGGTTTAATTCCCGGGTCCGCCACTGAATAAAGCAACAAGAAACTAACAAAAGCATTATGTATTTATGCATGCAACATAGAAAAAAACCAAAAGTGTTTTTATACTCTTCGCCCTTGAATTTATTTCACATGCAATAATTAACAAAATCCCATAGGACATTGAGAAATGAATCTAAGATTAAACATCACATGCAAATGAAAATAATAACTGATGGTTCCGGTAGATACAGAAATTTGTAGTCTCCTTCACTAAGATGCTACAGCAACACTGTCACCTTTTAACAAACAAAATATTAGGCAACCAAGCCAAAGTAGAGCTGAATAATCCAAGAATCGGGAGTAGAATAGCTATATTTACCTTATACTGCTCTCTTCTGAAGGCTAACCTTCTACAAGTTGAGCAAACCATACAAAAGTCACACGCAAATTCAGAAAAATTTAACGTGAAAAGTGAAGGAAAACACCATCCACGATTGAAAGGCAGCAGCTGAGCTTGTATCGAAGGGGCCAAGGGGGGTTACTTACACATAGATTCACGCTCTAATAGGTGATACTATCCTTGGCTTGCCTCACATTGCTCTCCTCTCTCCCAGTCCTAGATGAAAACACCCCTGAGGGCTGAAAAATAGTGACCCAAAAATTGTACTAGATTAGAACCAATCGACCAAACTAAATAGGACTTTTGTTGCATTCGAGCCTCAGCTTAATGATAAGCAAATGGGCATCAAAACAAGATTTCACAGATAAAATCGTACACTTTCGTATCTAGGGAAACCATAGGAAAAAAGAGCAAGTGGTGAACCGCATATGTTGAAGACGCAAAAATGCAAATCTGAGAACAATTGGGAAGCTAAGAGCAACTCCAAGAGTTTCCAATAACTCCCAATCTAATATTTTTGGCAAAAATAGAAAAAAAAAACACATCTCTACCAGCTCTCAATCCCACCTCCTAATCTTTTCGTACTTGAAAAATAGACTGATCGTGTGCATATATCCGTGCGTATCCCACGTGCGTATCCATCGGTTAATGTAAGGTGAAAGGGCATGAGAAAAAATAAAGAGTAGAAAATGGTTCCTTATGCAAATGTAAGAGAGAAATAATATATAAAAGTGGCTCGGATAATTTAAAAATAGTGTAGGACTCATGATGTAAAATTGTCTTCTAATTTTGGAACTGTTGAAGATGGTTTTATTCATTCCTCCCAATAATTTTTGGCGAGTCAGAAAACTCTATGATTTTAGAAAAAAAATATTTAAAACTTTTAGAGATGCTCTAAATATGAATACTTTATCTCATAACATAATCATAAAAGCACCCGTCTCTGCATCTAGCGACCGACCACCGACTCCTAATCAATCATTCATTTTGCCACATCAACAAACGCTCATGCACGAACGTACCTGGTCCAGTGGCCCCACGTGTGTGACGCCATACACGTGGCCGTGATGCTCTAGCTTGATCGCGCCCTTAATTCGTGGCACAAGATAAGATCTCAGATGTGATAACATGCCTCCCTCTCCCTCAGTCTGAGTCGACATGGTGTAGGTGTGGGCCCTCCTTCGTTCCTGATGATAGGCAGGTGGGCCCGGCTACTTGGCATGCAAGTGGGAGTACCGAGTACCACTCGGTACGGCTGAACCGTTGGGCTTGGGCACCAGTAGGATTCACAGGGCAGCGAGACCGCGACCTGATCTGACGTCTGCTGGGCCCGCCGCGTCCGGGCAGCGTTGGGCGGGCCAGTTGGAGAGCGGCAGCGTGCCATCTGCCGACTGCCACGATGTCGGCGACCGTGCACGCTCAAAGCGTCATTGACTCAAGAGCCCGGACGCGGCGGGCCCAGCAGACGTCAGATTAGGTCGCGGTCTCGCTGCCCTGTGAATCCTACTGGTGCCCAAGCCCAACGGTTCAGCCGTACCGAGTGGTACTCGGTACTCCCACTTGCATGCCAAGTAGCCGGGCCCACCTGCCTATCATCAGGAACGAAGGAGGGCCCACACCTACTCCATGTCGACTCTGACTGAGGGAGAGGGAGGCATGTAGAGCATCTCACAGAGTACTTAATATTTTCTTCTAAAAACATAAAGTTTTACGACTCCTAAAAAAGTATTGAAAAGAATAAAGAAGATCATTTCTAAGAGTTTTTAATAACCTACTCCTAAAATATAGAAGATAATTTTACGTTATGAATCATATACTATTTCTAAATTATCCTAACCACTTTTATATATTCTTTCTCTCTTGTACACTTGCATCAGGAACCCTTTCCTACTCTTTATTCTTTCCACGCACTTCCACATTTAGATTGCCCGCGGGAGAGAGAAGATACGCGCAACTCGGAAGCGCGTAACTTTACGCGGAACGGGGTGACTTTTCCCAAGTTCTAAAAGATTAGGAGGATGGATTAGGAGTTGTTGGAGAGAGATATTTTCTCATCTTGCTAAAAACCAAGAATTAGAAAGGGATTCAGGGAACTCTTGGAGATGCTTGGGTCAATTAACGTTTTCATAACTGCAACCTGCAGCTTAATTACGGGCTGGTTTTTTCTTTGCAAATTAATTACAAGCTGAAAATGGTCGAATTGTTGCTCGAGGTACGTATAATCTTTCTCGAAGAAGGGACTTTATTAATATGATGATAGCATAATTACGGTCCTGTATGGATCAATTTCGGATTCTTAAAAACCAATTTTTCCCTCTAGTTTCTAAAATCTAGATTCTGAGCAAAAACTGGTGAGAATATTTGAATCCTCAATTTTTAAGAATCTGACTTCATTTATTGCTATATGGGTCACAAGAAACTGACAAAAGCTGGGTAGCAACAAGTTTCTGATTTTTAAGAATCTAGCAAAAACTGGCTTGTTTGGATCCCACCCGGTTTCAAAAAACCAGTTTCTTAAAAACTGGAAAAAACCGGAGGGATCCAAACAGGGCCTGCATTACAGCATCTCCAAGTCCCAACAATTTTCCCCAAAACTATGGAGTTTTGCAACTAGCCTAAAAATATTGGAAGGAATAAATAAAACCATCTCCAACAGTTTCCAATAATTCACTCCTAAAATATAGAAGATAATTTTACATCAAAAATTATTTACTATTTCTAAATTATCCTAACCACTTATATATTTTTTCTCTCTTGGTCATTTGCATTAGGAAACCCTTTTCTACTCTTTATCCTTCCCACGCCCTTCCACCTTTGTTTGGTCGATGGATACGCGCGTTGTCGGTCTATTTTTCCAAGCACGGAAATATTGGGAGGTGGGATTGGGAATTATTTGAGATAGGTTTTTTCCATTCTTGCCAAAAAAATCCTAGATTAGGAGGTTTTATTGGAAACTTCGGAGATGCTCTTACCTCAAAGTCTTCGGATCATAAGGAAGAAACACTAGAGTAAATCTAGAGCCCCCTAACGACATTCTTCATTTCCAATCTATGGCTTTGAGATTGTCTAGTTCCAATATGTCCAAACTCAAACTTAGCAATGCCAATGGCTACCGTTGAAGTATCACCTTCCAATCATCCACAACAACAAACTCTGGTCTTTGAAAACGCCGCACGATCCAACATCACAGGAGAGAGAGCGGGTGTGGGTGGGGGTGGGGGGGGGTGCATATATCTATCTATATACTTTTTTTTTGAGAGATATATATATATATATATATATATATACTTTTCTTGTTGCTACTTGAATTGGTCATTTTTGTCAAACGTCCTGCCAATCATGTTTGGGGTGAAGGCACTCACATTGGGCCACGGACACATTTATGTAGGCATACTTGAGAATTCGAGGACTGCACACAATAGCATTGTTTGAAAAATAGGGTAAAGGCTGTGGGTAATGTTGAATTTGAAGTTTGAACATGGTATTTTTCCCCAATGAAAAAAAATACTTTTGTTCCAATAAAATTGTCCCTTTGTCCATAAATATAAGTGATTCCACTTAAGATAGAATCCTACTCGGCAATTGTCGAATCCTACTCAGCCAAAAAAGGGGTACTTATGTATGGCAGAACGAGCCAACCTGGTCTTTCATATTAAAGAGATAGACAGAACTGCTATGAAACGGCTTATTAGCAGATTAATAGATCATTTCAGAATGGGATATGCATCCCATATACTGGATCAAATAAAGACTCTGGGCTTCCATCAAGCCAAGGGTAATTGTGAAATACTCACATATATACCCCTAACCAAAACCACGTCTAACCCAAACTGATTTGCCTTTTCAAAAGAACTGATGATTTGTGGATTTTGAGGATGCCTATTGGGCTACAAGGAACATATTAGCCAGAACATATTAGCCCCATAGTTTGGGAGTCTTGATATGCACATCTTTTCCTAATACTATTAAAGAGAGAGGTTTCTTCGTCCATTCTGAATCTTCGTCCCTAGCTCACACCATCCTCCCCCATGTGAATCATAGCCAAGTTCATCGCATGCAGAGTCCATGTCCAAATTCCAAAACCAGATCCAAACGTAGACGAAAAGGTATAAACATCCAAAATCATTAGACACAAACCAATACACAGATTCATAAATTCGTAGTGGAAAAGTATAAACACCCAACATAAGAGGCACAAAAGTAATAACAACATAGATTCATAAATTTCCAAAAAACAAAAATAGATCACACCTATATGCAGGAAATTTCCAAATCGTGTCCACCATGGACCAATTAGAGTGAGGTGCAAGAGAAGCAAACCAAAATAAATCGAGATGACCACGGACGAAATCAGACCACATGAACTTGACGCCTTGGTTCTGACTCTCAACAGCGCGGTCACCGGAACTAAGACCATCGTGCCATGCGTCCAAACCGTCATCCTATGGTGCCGCCCACCCAAGTCGCACACCCACCACGCTTGCCCGAGCCTTTGGCGTATCGCGCCACCCGACTATCCGCCACGCTGCATGCTCGGGCCACGCGCTTTGCCACGTGTTAGAGAAGGGTATAAATCCTAGAAAGTCTAAATGGAAAAAATACATTATGCCATCAATTTGATAGATTTTAATGATAACTGATAATCGATATAGATATTTGATTTATTGTATTGTCTAAAAAGTTTACCACCCCAACCATTATAAAAAATAGCATGAAGTAAGCGGTATGAAAAAAAAAACAAAATGAAACCTTGTTAATAATATAGGAAAAACATGATCACGAAATTTAATATAAAGTAACCCTCTAAATGTACATCTCAATTACATAGATATGCAATTACCAAACAATATCCTAGAATACATATACATGATTCTGGATTATCCACTTATACCACCGTTCATAATATAGGAAAAAAGCTAACTCAAGGGCTAAGGCGTTCATGCATATTGATTACCACTGTTAATAATATAGGAAAAAAAACTTATTAAATGCACAGTTCAAGCTAAAATTCTAACCAAACACTTGTAAAACATAAATGTAGGTGTAAAAAACTAAGAATAGACTGGGAAAACGTATACTAAGTTAATTTGTAACTAAAATGTACCAAATGGATAAAATTTACAAAGTGTCTACATGAGTGACATACGTATCCCATAAATTACTTGCCGCGAACCACACATAAAATGAACACGTACGCTGGCCGGAGACCGTCCAAGATATTTGTTTGCCGATTGGCCATCCATCTCTTTCACGCTCTCCCTATCCATTACTCTAGGCGTAGGCGATTGGCCATCTAGCGCCCAAAGTGCCACACCCACACGGAAAGCGTACGGGGAACTGTAGCACACGGCGTAAAGAATGTTACGTCGCCTCCGCTTCTTGAAAGTTTTAGCTTGTGTTTAAATGCCGAATTTTTTTTGCAAAAGGCCACTGTACAATTTTTTGTTGTTATTTTGTAATCAGTGTTCAATTATAGTCTAATTAGACTTAAAAGATTCGTCTCGTGAATTTCGTCAAAACTGTATAATTAGTTTTATTTTTTATTTATATTTAATAATTCGTGCATGCGTCTAAAGATTCGATGTGATAGGAAATCTTGAAAAATTTTGCAAATTTTTTTGGAAAATACTACCTTGGGCATGTTTAGTTCACCTCAGATCCAAACTTTGACACTATGCAAAAAGAAGATTCTCCGTCACATAAACTTGCGATACATGCATGTAGTACTAAATGTTGATGAAATCAAAAACTAATTGCATAGTTTGGTTGTACTTTACGAGACGAATATTTTGAGCCTAATTAGTTAACGATAATTATTATCGAATACAAACGAAATACTATCCTACGCTAAAGCGTCTACGGGAAATCCGGCGGCGCCAATTCCGTCGGCAACTGCCCCTTCCCGAAGCCAACAGCCGATTCCAATCCAATCCTCCCCATCGGCCGCAGAAGAATCCGGCAGTCCCGGCCGTATAAAGCTACGCGGCCCCGTCCTCCGCACCAGACCAGAGGAGGCAAGGAGCCCACCTGTTCCTGGTTCACCACTACCGCAAGCGGCAATGGCGACTCGCCGGCAGCACCGCCGCGGCTTCCCGCTGGTCCCGCTCCTGCTCTCCCTCCTGGCGGCCGCCGCGTACGGCCGCCTCATCTCCGACGGCGCCCCGTCCGCGCCGCACCTCTCGGTGATCCGCCTCTCGGGCTCCCCGCCGGCCGAGGAGAAGTGCGAGCAGTCCTACGGCTTCCTCCCCTGCACCACCACCGTGCTCGGCAACCTCTTCCTGGTGCTGACCTACGGGTTCCTCATGTACAAGGCGGCCACGTACCTGTCGGCGGGGAGCGAGCTGCTGCTCGAGATCATGGGGCCCGGCCTCGTCGGCGGCCTCCTCCTCCCCATCCTCGGCGCCCTCCCCGACGCGCTCCTCGTCCTCGGTTCGCTCTCCTCCTCGCCTTCCTTCGCTTTGCTTCCTTCCTTTGCTTGCCTCATTCTGTGCTTTGCTTTGATGAATCGCCAAGCATTCGGTTGCCTGCTCCTAGCTAGCTCATGGCTCGAGTCTAGCGTTAGTTTCCACCGAGCTTGCTTTGTTCGCACTTCAACTTAGAAAGGATCGTTGAACTGCTCTTGCGATTGGCAGGGCAAAAGTAATCGTAGTGAGGGAATTCAAAACATCCTTTCGCTTTCATTTTTTAACGCCTTTTCTGCTACTCCTATTTGTTTTGCTTCAGATCTGATGTTTCTAGCAGTCTAATTTGCTTTGTTACTGGATGTCTGGGTCAGAGTATAAGCTTTTGGGTTATTCCCTTTTATGGAGCCTTTGATTATTCCAGGGATAAAGCCTGGCCACCGCTCTGCTTTTTTCTGAAATTCATCAGTTGGTTTAGTTTTTAGCTTTTTAAAAGCTCCATCAAAGCCTTTTGACCTTTAACCTTTAACCCTTTCCTTTCACTTTTATTTGCCTTGCATAATTGACCTTTTTTTATTTACTACAGCAAGCATTACGTGTGTATTTACGAAATCATAGGCTTCCTGTGCTGTGAAATTGTATCTGGGGGAGGTTATGTACTACTCTTTACTCAGAAAAGAGTACCACTTCGTTGCTACAGTCGGATGCAGTTTCTGATGTTATCATAATACTAACACAGTAGATCAGATCTCGATGCGATCTGCCATCTTGTGGCATGGGCCTACATAAGCTTAATTAAATTATGGATATGTCATAGCACCTTATGCCTGCATAGACTTAATTATGGATATGTCATAGCACCTTATGCCTACATAGACTTAATTATGGATATGACATTGCACCTTACTATTGTGCTGTAGAACAACCGCATGTGATCAGATCATTATTCTGGTTTGAACACCTCAGTAGCCTACAAACTCGTTATATTTATTTTCATCCTACTCTGTTAACAAAATGGTTTGTTACTCCTGCAGCCACTTTAAAAAAGAAAAATCTAATGTGGTAGGAGAAATGTTTGTAAATTACTATGTGTTTTTGTTTCTGTGATAGTATGATGCAAAATTCAATTTGTTTATTGCAATTGATCAAGCATATTTCTCTTCATCAATATACTGAATCATGAAACTAATGTTGTATATTCACACTGTGCTTGCACGTCCAACTACAATTCTGATGTGTTTACTGTTTACCCGAAAATAGGTTTATCCTGATCTGTTTGTTGATCACGTTACAGTATCTGGCCTGTCCGGGAGTAAAGAGGAGGCACAGAGTCAGGTACATATCGGAATGGGGCTGCTTGCTGGTTCCACCGTCTTCCTCCTCACCCTGCTTTGGGGAACCTGTGTCGTTGTTGGCAAGTGTGATCTTGGGCCAAACCGTGAGGCAGTTGATGGAACAGACACCAAGGGCTTCAGCTTGACTGGTATAATGCTTTCTCTTATGCAAAGTGTTTTGAATGGAGACCGTCTAATGGTTGTTTATCATGTAATTTTGAAGTAGGCCAGTGAACCACGAACCAGTTGTTCATTTCGAAAGATAACAACTAAATAGTCAATCACCAATCCTCGAAGAATTGTGTTTAGTTTTGCTTCCTTTTTTAGTGACTAGCAAAATTGGTGGCAGGCACTGGTATTACAACCGATGTGCAGACCAGCTATGCAGCGCGGATCATGGGGCTATCTGTTATCCCCTTCATCATCGCACAGTTCCCAAAGATGTTGAAGACCCACCACGGGCAGCGCCTAGCTATGTTGCTGGCCCTTATCGTGTCATTCTTGCTCGTGCTTTCCTACTGCCTGTACCAGGTAAATAAAATACATTCTGGCAATTAGCCTCCTGAGACGGTAACAGGATTGACAGTTCTAGATTATGAGGGTAACTTTGACCGTGAAATTGGATCCTCAAATCATGCACCAGGTTTTCCAGCCTTGGATTCAGAGGAGGAAGCTTGCATATGCGAAGCACAAGCACGTGATCTCTGGGATTCTGAAGCACGCCCAAATGCAGTCACTTGGTCGTCTGCTAAACGATGATGGCACACCCAATGAAGACGTCATCAGAAAGTGTGATCCTCTGAACACCTTGTTGTATACGGTAGTTAGGAGCAAACTGTTTCATGCAAATGTCATGAACCTTGTCTTGTGCTGACACGCAGGCTGTTCCACAAGATCGACATGGACGAGAGCCGCTCCCTGTCCCGTGCCGAGCTCCACGCTCTCATCGTCGGTATCAACTTCGATGAGGTTGAATTTGACAGGACGGATGCGGTCGACAAGGTCATGGCCGACTTTGATACGTCCCGCAATGATATCGTTGAGGAGGAGGAGTTTGTGCAGGGGATGAAGAAATGGCTCAACGAGGCCAAGCGCAACATGCCCGTGGGCGGCGCCTTCTCCAGCAAGTTCAATGAATACCATGAGGTAATCTGTTCGCCCTGCAGCCTCCAGTAGCTTAGGAATTGGGCACGGCAGAGCACTGATGCGAATGGAATTGGATGGAATCATGCAGAGGACACGGCAGGAGCACGACCAGCTGATTGACAGGTCCGATGAGGCGGTGGAGAGCGTGGAGAACCCCGGATGGTGCATCACCAAGGCTGTGGCGCTGCTGCTCTTGGGTGCCGCCATCGCGGCCGCGTTCGCGGACCCACTCGTGGATGCCGTCCACAACTTCTCCAACGCCACGCACATCCCGTCATTCTTCATCTCGTTCATCGCCCTACCGCTTGCGACCAACTCCAGCGAGGCCGTCTCCGCCGTCATCTTCGCCAGCAGGAAGAAGCAGAGATCCTGCTCCCTGACCTTCTCCGAGGTATGTGGTCGTTGTTGTACTTGTACCAGACTACCACTGACACAAACACGGCGACTGATGCATCGTCTGCAAGAGACATTTTACGACGCTTCTTCTTGATTCGCAGGTGTATGGCGGCGTGACGATGAACAACACGCTGTGCCTCGGTGTGTTCCTGGCGCTCATCTACTTCAGGAACCTGACGTGGGACTTCTCATCGGAGGTGCTCATCATCCTGCTGGTCTGCGTCGTCATGGCCCTCTTCACCAGCTTCCGGACCACGTTCCCGCTCTGGACCTGCCTCGTCGCCTACATGCTCTATCCGTTCTCGCTGGTCATCGTCTACATCCTCGACTATGTATTTGGCTGGTCATAGGCTCCTCGAGTGAAGACGACCTGATTGGTTCAAGGGAACACCTGGTTTCTAACAGCCGCCGGTGTTTCTGCTTGACCTTATTGTAATTTTGACTCCTGTGAACCTATCTGTCCAGACTTTCTCATGTGATGTAATCATGTTCTACTTTCTCTATTTCCTTGTGTATCCAAAGCACGTACTTCGTCACACAACAGCTGCATTCTTCAGCTCCACACTCCACTCAGTGGCACTTTTGGCCTCGTTTGATGCCCATGCATTCACCTCAATCTACATGTGTTAAAGTGATTAAATTTCATATCAAAGCACTCCAATACACATGGATTGAAGTCCATATATAGACATCCAAACAAACCCTTAGAGACTCGGCAAGGTTTTATAAAACAGCTTCAACCCCCAAAAAAAAAAAACAACTGCTCCACTAGAGGAGCCAGAGGTAAAGTCCTTTTAGAAGTTGAAGCCCTGCCAAATTGTCCTTAAATCGAAGTCATGAAAAATAAAATCTTGAATTCTAAATTGGATCAGGGGTCCTGGATCGTAAATAGAAGGATAGAACCATAACTGCAAAAAACATAAAAAACGGCAGTTTGCCTATAGACACTTTGGTATAGACAGACAGTGCTCAACGTCGACATGATTTCAGAGGCAGAGCTATACAGAACTACAGAAGTACTTCTAAATTGTCAATAAAACAAAGTTCAGTGTACATCAATGGATATGCATCAGATTCGCAAAGAGCACTTCTTTTGAGAATGCCCTAGAAGATGACATCGACCACACTGAACGATCCGTTTCGGACGCTTCATGCTCTCAATCTTTAGAATCTTCATCTTGGGTCGACCAGGAGGCCTCCGGATATTGGGTGGGCTAAGGATCACATCGGCCTTGCTGACTACACCTTGTAACCCGGGAGACGATTTGTTCCAGTGGCTCCTGTCCGGAATTGGATATATTGGCTGGGAATAGGTTTCTCGGTACTTCATTACGCTGAAGCAGTCATGAGCATAGAGACAGGGGTCTTCACCACATGAAAGCAGTGCAGCAGCAGCATGTGCACATGGAATGCCGTAAATTTGCCATCGGCGGCATGAGCAGGACCTAGCTTGAGTGTCGACAATGTTTGTCCGCTCCGATGACACAATCTCAAACTCCACCTTGTTTGCTCGAAGGACTTGATAGCATTGTGAGTCATGGATAGCTTCTGAAATAAGTTTCTCAGCTGACGGAACAAGAACCGAATTGTATGACTGTGCCAAGTTCTGACGTTCAGCAAACCAGCAAGTCAGTTGATGCCTGATGTGCTCGATGGTTTGCACAATGGGAAGTTCATGACAGTCAAGGGACAAGTTATATAATAATATCTCAGTTATCCCAAGACTAAAATGGCCATATCTGATACCCTGAAAGTAAGAAACTGCCCACAGGTTTGGCGGAAAACGCTGTAACCATGGCATAACATCTTGAACTTGCATCATTTCATTTACCTTTGCATCAAATTCTGATGCCGTGAGAGCATAAACAGCACTCCAGAAAAGGTTAAGCAGTTTAGTATTCTTGAACTCATCACGGAAATTCTCACTCACGTATCTCAAGCAAAATCCATGAAAAGCAGAGGGGAAATTAGATCCAACCGCTTCAACCACTTGCCTTTTTCTCTCAGAAAGTATAGTCAAGACCGGCATCTTATCTGTGTTAACTCCAAGCATCTTCCTCAATTCCGATATAAACCAGTTCCAGTTATCATCGCTCTCAGAATCAACAATACCAAATGCTAGAGGGAACATCATGTGATCAGCATCAATAGCTGACGCACATAGCAATGTCCCAAGATACTTTCCCTTCAAGTCAGCCTTGTCAATTTCTAGAAGGGGCCTGCACCCATTTAAGAAACCATAAATGGATGCACGAAACGAGACAAACAGCCGCTGGAAGGCATTGCCTGGTCCAATACCTCTATATGTTGCAACGCTACCAGGATTCGTCTTAACAATCTGCTCACAATATGCAGGAAGAAGGCGGTATCCATCCTCAAGGGTACCATTAACTGCAGTCATGCTTCTCTCCTTTCCACGCCATGCCTGCATATAAGAAACAGCGATCCCATGCTGTTCTCGAATATCCTGCAGTATCTCCTTTGGCTTAATCTGTGGGTTATCCCTGAGCCTTGCCTCGACAGACCTAGCAACCCAACCAACAGTAGCCTGCTGATGATGCAGGTTCAGAACACCCTCACATTTGTGCTCTCCGTGCAAAGTCCGGACAGTGAAAGTTGGAACACCGGGACACTTGGCGATGTGCACACGCCAAGGGCAACCTTCTTTTGAGCACTTCGCGATGAAACGGCTACGATCAGATTTCACCACACGGAGCTCATAGTGCAAAGCAATGGCCATGTCCTTGATAGCCCTCCGACATGTGTCAACATCTGCAAACTCTTGACCAATGACAAGAGTTTGCGCACCTGGTATAAGGTTCTGCTCTGACTGAACCAAAATCTGGTCGCCTTCCATCAATGAGCAGATCCACTAGCTGAAGAATATCTGTTTTTTCTCTGAATCATATAAAACTTTCAAACAACTTGATAGCAAAAAATGCAAATTATCCCTTTAGCTGCAAAAGTACTGACCTGCACAGCATTAACAAAAGTAAGTTGTCATTAAAGGAACAAAAGAAGGTTTCATTCCATACAAGGAAATGGGTTTATGGCTACCAATCATTCGTGCAGAGTAAAAACACTAGATTAGTGTCCTGCCTATTGGTTACTAGTTTAGACAATCTGCTTTGTGTTGGAGTGTAGAAACTGTATCTATATAGCAACTCAACGTCCTGTTTACTGTTTCCGGTAGTAACATCATCAGTTTGCTAATGGATTTGGGGGCTAAGTTTCCTGAAATCAAAAGTTGAGACAAAAGGCCTCCCTCTAGGCCTCAATAGCACCACCTCTCCAGGAGACCCAACATGCCTAGAATAAGTGTGACTTCAAATCTTATAGTTAAAAAAGTTGTTACTTCAATATAGTTTGTTATCCTTTAGTAACCTACATTGTATGCTGATGATATCTTTAGCTACACCTGCAGAATGGACTACTCAAATATGTTTTTTTTCCAGTTAATTGCTGGCTCTAGGACCTTGTTATTGAACCAATGGGCTCGACAGCATCACGAGCTACCAACTGTTTAACAAACTCTGGGAAGGGGTTTGTCCAGACATAAGATTCACCCAGGTCCCAACTCAAGCCAAGGCTGGCAAGTTCATGTGCAGCCGAATTACAAACTCTAGGAATTCAAAGGACCTCACTACACACGAAGTGGTCATGCAGGAGAACTCAAATACGTATTTACCAAAATAGCATCACTGACTAAGTTCGATTAGATTTGCAATGGTGGACAGTGGACACCATCAGCTTCCTGGTGATTGAAGTCAGCACATCAATGGTGAAGTGAAAACACAATGGTTTCCAGTAACCATGGCTTGCTGAAGCGCTAAGCGGACAGGTAACGCTTCGCTTTGGGGCATAAGCGCTCCCAAAGCGGCGCGACCGCCTTGGTGGAGCAGCGGCTGCTGGCTCCAGTTGGCGAGGACGCGAGGCGACTGGCGAGAGGCGGGAGGGGGAGCCGCTGACGCCGCCGCCGAGCCTGGGACTGCCCCGCCGTCGCTACCGACGAATCTCCGCAAAACGCGCTGACAGAGAGCTGGGAGAGATGGAGGAGCTGAAAAAAAGTAGATCTCACCGTCTCCTTCTCCCTTCTCACGCGGGATGGGCGCCGCTGCCCATGGACCCACGCGCTGCGGCTCCTCCTCCCTCCTCACGCGCGTAGCCAGCGATGGAGAAGAAGCCCGGCGGCCAGGAACGACGGAGAGAAGCGGGGCGGCGATGAGAGGCGAGATGGCGCGGGAGGCAGGGCGGGAGGGGCCGAGCGGAGGAGGCGGATGCGCGCCGTCGCTCGGCGGCGCGACGGGAGGTGTGGGGCGGTGGTGGTAGTCCGAGCGGGAGCGGTGGGGCGGCGGTGAAGAAAGAAGAGTTCGTGGTGCGCCGCGGGATCCCCGTCTCCCCACAGCGATGGGCTAGGGGAAGAACAAAATAAGTAAAAAAAGAAAAAGAAAAATAAAATAAAATAACAGGGATATTATAGATATTTCAGCCGAAGCTGTTTTTACCAAAATAGCAAAGACTCCGGTTCTAAGACCAGTCTCAGGTCACATAAGCGATTTTCATGACGTGGCAAGGTTTTTAAGAAGGAGAGAGAGAAAATGAGTTCTCTGGATACGATTATCAACTCTCTATGAGTCATGAAATTAGTTGTTTATGAAACTATAGAATAAAACTCTCAATTGACAATGATGTTTCATCCATGTTTTATTTTATTCTATATGACATGGTTGTTTGGGAAATAACTCCATGAAACTCTCCACTAAGCCTGGCCTAAATGTACTCCTTCAGAGGAGCCGGATCCAAAGTCAGAGTTGTTTTTGGTGGAGCCGAAGTCATGCCAAATAGGCCCGAAGAAACGACGACAAGCTATGTGCCTTAGATGGAGCAATGAAAATGTTAGGTGGCATTTGGATCGCGAGAAAGGACCGTGGGAATGGAAAACGAGGGAAGGTGGATAGCATAACCCTTGTTTGTATATCTGAAATGGGATAAGAACCAGATATGGGATCGGGATAAGATGAGCTCATATCCCACCGGTCCATACCCAATGAAGGGGTGGGTTATGGCTAGGAAAATCGATGGAGACCCACACCTGTGAGCTCCACTAGTGGGGAGAGCTGGTTTTACGATGAGATCGGACACGCATAGGCCATTGCTAGACCATAGGTGCAAAACCGGTGGTCCACTCGAAGGTCTGGAACCACTAATCCCCACACTGATAGGATCTAAGTGGCTAGAGGGGATGAATAGTCTATAAAAATTCCTATCAAAGCACCAGAGCCATCTTTATTAGACAATAAGATGGTGGGTTAGCAAATTACTCTAGCTCTACTTCACCACAAGCAAGCCTTCTAATCAATGCTAGTTGCTATGATCTCTAAGATCGATTTCACTCTCTCATGTATCAAGTCTCTACTCTAGGAGGAAAGTTGTCATGTAATGAAAAAGGCCCTGAAAGCACTATTTTAAAAATGCCCAAAATAGAGAAAAAAGGTGAAACTTTTTTAGAAACAAAAAAGGGAACACTCTAGTAATTTTTTTATACTAAACCCTCTCGTATTTTAAGCAGCCGCCGTTCTATCCTACCGATGATCGATTTGGTGGAGATCGAGGAAGTATTGAGAATCCTTGTATTTATTATTTAGGAACAGATATCGCCGGGCAGATCGATTTGGTACAGAGCAAGGTGCGGCATGGCAGATCAAAGGATCATGGCGTCTACCGGTGGTGATTGAGGAGGTAGTGCGGTGGGGGACGACGGCGACCAAAGATTACTCTCGCGATCTGCTGCCGGGGTTGCTTTACATTACATGAGAAGAAGAAGCATCCCGCGTCCGTCGCGTCGTGCGGCGAGGACTACGTGTGCATGCCACCAGCGGCAAATACCGACCACCACCGCCCGCTGTGCTCGGTCCTCGTTGGCTATACCTCTATAGACGTGCCGTTCCACAACCTACGCCTCCACCGCTTCCGCGTCGCCCAGTCCGGCCGCGTCATCGGCTAGAGCGACGACCTGCTCGAACCCTTGTTCGACGTGTCCTCGAGCGACATGTCGTCATCCTCGATGATCAGCCATGTTGATGATGGGCAGACGGAGTTCGACGACACCATGGCCGCACTTGCCCCCAACGGTCACCGTCTTTACATGATCTACGTGTACACATCCCATGTGTTGGCCCCCACCGGTGGCGAACTTATTAACATGGAGGACCAGCCTCCCAAAGTCTTTTCAATGGACATCGCAGACATGTTATGTCAGATATATGGGCCAAGGGTACCTGCACCGCCCGTATATGTGACCACCGTCCAGGCTATGGCCCAACATCCGCTAAGGAGGAGGCCCGCAAGGGTTGACGCCATCGACCAACGTGGAGATCAAGGCAAATCAAGGTGGGTATATCTAGACGATAGCTAGGATCAATCTGTTGCGCATATCATATAACAAATTAGGAACTCAATCTCTTAGCCCGATCGCCCTCTCTATAACCCTACCTCTCCTGCCTATATAAAGGAGGGTAGAGACCTCAGGCTCGGGATCCATCTTCCACCTATTCCAATCTACTACGTAGCTAGGAGCAACAGCTCTTGTAATTGAGCATACGAATACAAGAGCAGTCGCACCACTAGAGTAGGGATTAGCATGCACCGTGCCCCGAACCAGTATAAATATCTGTGTCTCGTGTGCTACCATCTTATTCCGTCTATGCGATCACGTTGCTAGATATTGCTGGAGCAAAACAATCCGATAGTTGGCGCGCTAGGTAGGGGTCTTTCGTGTTCAGATTTGTTTTTGTGTTTCAGATGGCAATCGTCTTCGACTTCGGCGATGAACTGGAGAAGATGCAGCCCGGCATGAGGATCGTCTTCGGCAAGTTCAACTTCATCGCCAACCGGTTTGAGGACCTGCGCCTGTAGGAACCTAAGCCGACCGAACGGGAGGAGGAACGGTCTTTCTAGATCCGTGCTTTCGTCGTCGGACCGGAGGAGGCCATGGACAGAGGACCGCTCGCCATCGCCCGTCATCTAGCCTACCATGGTCAGCTTTTCGCTGAACCCGGCCGAGAGCCTAGGCTCAACGCTAATCTTTTCCTTCGCAAGATTAGGGATCCAGTCCCGACGACGGACGTAGAACCTAATCTGATTCGCTCTCGATTCTCGGGAGCACCAACACACGCGGCGACGACTCGCCAGACCCAGCTTCTTCAAGCTACCACACTATCTTTTGGGTCCCTTACAGAAGATTCACAGAACCCGCATCAAACTGATTGGAGTCGCAGCGATGATGACTTCAACTTGAATCTCGTCGGAGTCACCATCCACAACCTCAGCCAGGGTAGCACCGTCCTGGAAAGATCGGACTACTCTGATGAAAACAGTCGGCGTAATATCATCAACACCACTAGACTCATTAATGAATCGGCTTCACACCTTTCTCTCTACGATCGCTTCCAGCCATACGGAGATGACCATTTGAACGCTGACGATGATGACATCTTCTTACATACACGCAATTGCTATCTCGGCGCAAGTGATTACGAGGGAACGGATACCTCACTCTTGAGCATTCCCCGCACAATCATGTCGATTTTGATTATACAGCACCCTATGAGACCAGCCAGCAGGCTTGGGATTGCCTGCTCAATCACAACAACATGTTAGCAGACGAGAATCGAAAACTCCAATGTCAGCTCCAAGAGCAGAACGCAGCTCGGGGCCACCAGGCCCACAACGACATTCTGTGAGCAGCTTCGGTGTTTTCTAACGCGGGCAAAATTTGGCCGAGGCCATGAGAGAAGCGGCGACGATGCCACAACCATCCACCGAGGAAGGACAACAAGCTTTCCAAAGGATTCAAGAGCTGATAGCGGTCGCTGCCGACCGCATACCAGCACCTAGCGACGTGTCTATTACCCGTAGTCGTGCGCCCCAAAACTCAGGGGCTCAACCACCGATCTAACAGATCCCCACACCATAATCTCGAATGCCATCGAGGTCCTACCCCATGGCCAGGCGACAATGGTGGCGCCCAGGAGGCGGTGGACGAGGGGGTGGTGGTGGTGGGCATACTGCCAATGGGGAGGTCATGAAGACGATGGGACTAACTGCGACTCGGGGAGCAGCTACTATTCCAATGGCGAGGGCGCCACCCATTATGATGGGAGAAATCCAAGGGATCGGCCCGAGCCAACACCACGTGCTGTCGAGGATGACCCCTGTGACTTAGTAGGACCCCCTATGTTTGGATATCGGATCCGATCGGCTCCTATGCCCGCAAGTTTCGTGCTCCAAACATTGACAAATACGATGGTGAGATAGATCCAAAGATTTGGCCGATAAACTATTGTCTTGCCATGAAAGCGGCGTCCACACCGGACATGTTCTTCATGATTCAATATCTTCGATCTACCTCACTGATTCAGCTAGAAACTGGTTAAACAACTTCGGGAAGGTACGATCAAGCGATGGGCTGACCTCGAAAGGGAATTCTATAATCATTTTGAGGGGCTTACACTAAGCCAGGCACCTCATGGAACCTCTTGGGATGCAAACGCAAGACCGGTGAGAGCCTCCATGATTACATTAGATGCTTTACACAACGAACGAACAAACTCGACGGACATCCCTGACGCTAGTAGTGTCACCGCCTTTATTGCAGGCATCAACAACGAGGCCCTTATTCGGGACATTGGGCGAAGGAAGAATATCAACCTCCATGACATGTTCGCCTTAGCCCATGAGCATGCCGACGGATTGCTTTAATGCCAGCAATGGTAAATATAAGTCGTGACTCACCGACGACGCGGACCAATCCTCGCTAATGAAGAAGGATCGTAAGCATAGAGGTGAGCTCATGGCCAACGCCGAGAAGCATGAAGGCAACAAGCCTAAGCAAAGCCGTGGAGGCCATGGAAAATTCAACGAGATCATCAACCATACATGCCAAAACCATGGTTTCTCGGTGAATCATCTGACCAGGGACTGTCAGACCTACAAACGCGAGATCATTCAAGCTAGCAAGGACAAGGCGAAGGGTGGCCGCCTCGAAGAAGGGGAAAGATAGTGCCGATGAGGATGATAAAGATGGCTACCCCAACATCGAGGGCGTCATGATCATCTTCGGAGGCCCATAGGCCTATGAGGACCGCCGTCGCGGGAAGGTAACCTGATGTCTCATCTTTGCCACTACTCCTAGTAGTTTCTGTTTATCTAAGATGGTCGGAATGCCCAATCACCTTCAATAGGGATGACCACCCCGATCATGTTATCAAGGCCGGTTGATTCCCTCTGGTGGTCAGCGCGGTCATAGGAGGCATCAAAATGATGAGAGTTCTTATGGACGGAGGAAGTGGCATAAACATCCTTTACAAGGGTGCGTTTGAAAAGCAAAACATCGACATGAGCAAACTACATCCCTCTCATTCTCCATTCTACGGGATCGTCCCCGGACGATGGGTTACGCCCCTTGGCATGTTCACTCTTTTCATCACGTTCAATGACTAGGTGCACTACCACAAGGAGACACTCTCCTTTGAAGTCGTAGACTTTGAGGGTCCCTACCACGCTATCCTTGGGAGGCCCTGCTATGCCAAATTCATGGCAATCCCCAGCTAGTATACACCTAACTCAAGCTCAAAATGCCTAGCCCACGTGGTGTCATCACCGTTGTGGGTAGTTTTCAAGATGCTTATGAATACGAGAGGCTAGCTATAGAACAGGCCCAATGGGACCTGATTATGTATGAGTCGAAGCCCACTGACAAGACTAAATAGGAGGCCAGCTCGGAAACACTGCGATGCTCGCCCCGATCTCTAGAGCACCGGCTCATGCCAGAAACCCCGGCCAGTGTCTTACCTCCTGACTCCATGGTTTCAGCTTCGCCGGCTACCCTAGTGCCACAAAAGGTACCCGATTTGCCCGAAGAAGCAAAGCCAAAGGAAGGGAAACATGACTCGACCGCCAAGGACAACCCTACGACTAGGGCCTAAAGCACCAACGGTGCTTGCCATAATGAAGCTCGGGTCAGCCCCGAGCGGGGGAAGATCAAAGACAGCAAGGCAAGTTTTGCCAATGCTATTAATAAGCACTAACCGTCATCTTCTTCCTTCGAGAAAAAATATAGTGCACCTATTTTCTAAAGTTGCTACGAACAAAAGAGCCATGCGCCCCAGATGACTTAGGAAGCACCTTCCTAAAAACACCATGGGGTTACGCCCTAAGTTCTACGCAATGCCGCATGGTCGCCACCCGAACAAAGCCATGCTGGCCAGTCGACGTTCAGCTCGACATGGTCGGGGGCTATGCAGACAAGCACGTAGGAAGCAATTGTTGTGATTTGTAAGGTCTCAGCACTCAAATACATTACACTTACGTACCGAGCGCTCAGGGGCTACTACTACCATCACACAACCATCAAACACTCATTGTTTGCAAAGAGTACTACTATTCTGCAAATCAAAATTTTACTCAAATAACATTTTACAGGGGAGCAAACCAACAGGACTCAACCTCAATGAGGGGTGTCCTTGATGACTTGCTCTATGTTTACCACCATGGCAATGGCGTTGGTGGCGACAACAAAATCAGCTATCAGCCGCCCAACATCGATGTCCTCGGGCACATCCACCCTTGATGGGGACCCAGGCGCCATCGCACGTAGGTCAACTCCCTAGTGGAGACGAAGGTGGGCGGCGGCAAGGGCCGCTGCAGCCCCATGGCAAACACCATGTGCCATCACCGCCCTGATTCATGTTGGGAGATCGAGAGCCTACTCGTGGAGGCTTGACCTTGTCGGTTGTACCAATTCGACGGCGGTTGTCGATCATCGATATTCATCCTGTCAGGAACCAATATCGAAGCCGATGGGAGTTGTCGAATTAACAACTTCTAGTCCCCTAGGAGTGCACTAAGCAACTCCTCTTCAGGATCAGGTTGAGTGGCATTCAATAGTTCACATACCAAACTAGCATAGGCCAGTGAATAATGCTCAAACAGATTATATTGGATAAATTACAAGAGAAAGTTTACATAAGTTACGTGGTCTAATCCAACCATTAGGTGAGATCCAGAATCCATTCTAGAGTTGATCACTCAAGGTCACTCGGACAAACTATGGAGTTAACTTGTAGCATGCTCGGGGTCGCCCTTCCTCGACGCTACTAGGCAGACTCGACTCACATCGATCTACATTGTTCCTACAAAACAAGTTAACGGCTGCACCGTGAGTACATTGCGTACTCACAAGACTTAATTCCAACACATAATATTTGGTGGATGCACAGGGTAATTATCATGCATTTGTATAAGTGTGGAAAGCAATGATGTTCATTAAGATTATGACATGTTATGCTCAACATTAGAAGTAAAGGTATTTATCATTATAAGTTTATAACAGAAGTGCTCATAGTCCATCATTCATGCTACCATGGGTACAGAAAGAAAGAATAACCGAATAGTTTCGTCCCAAGGGACTCTAGGCTTTCAAGACTCTGCAGAGGTGTACAACTGTACCCACACGGAGAAATGGGATGAACCTCCATATCTCATGCACCAGATATAAGGGTTGCCTCATGTCTCCAACTTTTCCCTAATCTAGCCCGAATGTCTGACGAAAGGTTTGACTAGGTTCCCGGTCAATGTCCTAAACATTCCCGACCGACGCCACCCCCTTGCCAGTTTCATGGATAAACAGGTCACAACTAGTTACTCAGCTTGTCGACCCCATCCATGACATGTGGTCTGTACGGTGGTTACTCGGACTTACGTATCCCAATACACAGTCATTACTGCTCCACAAGCTATGTCGTCTAAGATCCCACACTCATGATGACCTACCCCTCGCATGAGCAAGATATCCAAGTTATCAACATGATTATCATATTAGGAACCTAGTCCTTAGCCAGATTGGTCAGGTAAGTCAAGTTGTACCCTCATTTGTTTTAGTAGTTTTATTATCCAGGTGTAGCATCCTACACGCACGAGTATGAGTTCCCTTCACATGCTCGACTTCTACCGTTGCCCAAGCAACAAAGCAATAATCATTATGCATTCCCATTCCCATTGTTTAGATGAGAGGCTTCTACAGATTATTAAGCTACTCTAGGTGTAGTGTGAAGGTGATCATTATCCAAGACTACATGTAATGCATGACTCATAATTTAACTTGATAAGTATCCAAAGTAGGGTTCATAATAGTGGGGTGCCTACCTGATGGTGTTGCCATTCAGACATCTAGAAGCTGACGACGAAGACTTACGCACGTTCCTTACTTGAGATGATCCAGAAAGAATACAAGAGATCGACTAAGAGACTCATCGACGATCGGAACGGTGAGGGGGAACATGGGTGGATAGGATTAGGTTACTACTTTAGAACTTAAGGAGAGTCATCTAACTATGGCTCTACTACTACATTGGGCATGACTAAGCTCTCTTGGTTGTAGGTTGATTACTCGAGTAGGTTGCTTACGCGAGCTCAGTCTTCCAATGACTGGCGGACACTTCATCCTACCGATGGACATTCCGTTGTGCTGGATACCGAGATGGATTGTCTTGGGTCTTGCTCTGTACTGATCGACGAATGCTCCGTGGAGTTCATGGAGACTTTGATAGGTTTGGGACTTAGGCTTATCTAGAGTTCTCTATCCACATTGGATAGTCCGGTCAATCGATGAATGCTCCGGTATGAACTGGGTGCTCTCGGGTTACTGGGTTACTATTCTCTATAATTCAACGAATACTCTGCTATGAGTAACGAACGCTCGGTTTTGCGGCTAGGAGCTCTCTGATACTTGTGTCGCTCTCTGCATGGTTTGACGGACACTCCGCGTAGTACCCCGGATGCTCCGCTATGCTAAGCTAACGGGGGATAAGGTTCATGTTGACAGTAGTTAACAACCATTATAAACCATCAATTAAACATGGATAAGGGCATAAATGTAATCACCAATGAAGGTTTAGGGGTTTAAACTAATAAATTTCATGAGTTTTGGTGAATCTATGTTTTCAGCAGGGTTTATCCAGAAAACCTCCACGGAGGACCTAATCGTCGAAGGAAATTACAGAATTCTGTCGTTGTACCTATGTGGGAAGACTCTAGAGGGGTTCAGAAGGCAAATCATAGAAGTGGGGCTCGACCCACTGCCATGTGGGGCCGACCAGCCTGTATGTGGGGCCGCTCAGCCCCTATGGACCCCACCTGTCAGCCTGCTTCATATGTCGGTTCCCCATCGCCTTTAAGGATGCATCTAAGCCTTTGCTTAAGTCGATTTGATCCAAGGGCTCACATTGGACCCTTAGGGCGATATATACTAGCCCCTACCCCCCTCTCTCAGAGAGATCCTAAAACCCTAATTCATATTCTCCTCATGAGGATCAGAGCTAGCTATCAAGAGAAGATTAGACCTCCATAGGATCTAGTCTTTAGAAATAGAGAGATGGAGAGTGAGAGAAGAGTTTGGAGGAGATGCCGGCCTGTCGGTGCTCTCTCTACGGCTTGTACCTTAGCGGAAGTCAACCTTGCATCTGAGATTTCTCTGGTAATCCGCTTCTGATTTAAGTAACATGTTTATATTGTTCTTCTGGTTTGCAAGTCTCTTTTGAGTGCTTTAATCTATTGGCCTTAGGTTAAAGTATTATTCATAGTATAAGCGTGGTGCTTAGACTCGGGTAACTCATGGATGTACCCTACATTTCGGATCAGTGGTAGCTCGTGAGGGTGACTCTTATAGCCTTATTGAATCCTCTGTAGTCCACCTCCTGTTTGTAGGACTAGCATGATTTAGTTATTATAGGAAACATACTTTGTCTGTGTTTCCCTTAGTAATATCCCCAGTCGAACAATAGAAGACATAGTTTATCGAAATTAGAACTAGAAGACCTTAGCGATCTTCTCTACACTCCCGACTTTCTTAAGTCTTGTTGCTACTCCAAGTTAAGTTGGACCGTAGTTAACCTTACACGTTTCTCTGTGGATACGATACTTGAAATACCTCCGGGTGAAAGCTATAGCGGTATCCATGCACTTGCGCATTTATCTGTGTGCGTTAAAATATACCAATAAGCTTTATGGCGCCGTTGCCAGAGAAATAGTTGTTGATTAACTTCGAACCTAGCTTAATCTTGTATCATATTCTTTTATCTTTTTATTCCTTCATTCTTTTCTTTTCTTTTCTATTATGAATTTCACTCCTATCTATCAATACACTAAACCCATGAGCGCGAGCTTTGGGCCACCTTAGTCTGTAGAGCCTATCCTAATACCTGTCTATGAGCTGCGCCCATATTTAATAAAACTAATTCGGGATCAATCCTTCTCGGGAGAAGGCGATGAAAACACATACTCACACCTATAAGAGTTTGAGCAGACATGTGCATGCTTGCGTATCGCTGGCATGTTAGACAAGACCTTAAGATGGAAGTTGTTTCTATTCTCTTTGACGGGAAGAGCTAAACATTGGTATAATCAAACCGTAGGAAGTATGCAAGAAGATTAGAAAATGTTATGCTCTAAATTTTGTTTATATTTCTTTCTCATCTCTAAAGTGGTTAGCCTTCGAAAAAAGGTTCTAAATTTTAGACAACTAGAAGAAGAATCTCTTGGTACATAGTGAGATCGTTTTAATGAACTCGTCTTCAGTAGCCCAGACCTTGCCATTCAAGACCCTGTACTTCTTCAATATTTTTATATGGGTCTTAGCAGGGATTGCAGGGAATCCCTTGATGTAGACTCTAGAGGAGCTTTTTCTTCATTTGTCTGCTAGTGAAGCAAGGTCTATGCTTAATAGAATTAGTGGAATCACTCCCTGCACTAGCATTCATAATGAACTCCTCGAGAAAGAGAACGAATCACCTCCCGAACAAGAAGAGGAAGTTTTGATAGCCAAATCACAACCACTCCAATCCCAGGATTTAGTTGTCAATCTCGAACTATCAATACCCCAAAATCTCCCAAGAGAAGAAGGAATTCCACCTTTAGAAATCCCTATTGAAATTAAAGATGACCTTCTTGGTGCTGATTTTGGGAGAACATTAAATTCTCATCTTTATAAGAGACCTTCGAGCGAATATAATTCAAATCCTCTCAAGAAGGGGTCTCTTAAGAAGCGTCCTTATTCCCATATGGGTCATTGGGAAGAATTCAAGGATGGCATGTCTAGTGATGCCATAGAAGGAGAGCCAAGCTATTTAAAAGCCAATCCTATCTTCTCCCCTTCTATGCCCACATTAGATGTCTCATCTGAACCCATCTTTTAACCCATCCTTGACCCCAATGATCCCTCTTATGCTCTTTCTCCTCAGTCTCATGATGACCCTAGAAATCCACTAAGACAACCAAAGCATAGGAATCATGAAGGCCTCAAGGAAGATCAAGAAGAGCAACAACAATGGCTGAAGGATATTAAGAACTTATGTGTCGTTGCCATTGAATGGATGGACGAGGTTTTAGACAAGATCAACCCAAGAGTTACCAATCCAAGGTAAATCCTGGACAATAAAATGTCTAATGAATGTCATAGGCATGGAATGATGGAGACAATGTTTTCACCTATAGACATTCATGAAGAAACACCCTTGGAGCTTGAAAAGGAAGATTTCATCGACGAACATTGAAGTTATTTCATAAACACCTCATCAAATTCATGCTCACATGAGAAATCTCATGAACCAATTGGTCTTTCCAACGTTGCCACACATGAGATCCTCAACCCCCTTATACTTTCTGTTCATAAAGGCTTTGAAGGGGTGGTTGTAGATGCATATGTTTATCATAAATATTATAAATCTCGTAGGCATGAATCTTGAGATAGGTACCCAAAGGTTGGTGTTGGAGGAAAAACCACTTCACCAATTAGAAACGCAATTCAAAGGTTTCCTAAGGATAAGCTTATATCCTAAAACAAGCACTTTCGGAAGATAACATGAGCTTTTACCCTTTTTGCTGTGATGCCCTTATGAAATAAGCATAGAAACATAAGTGTAAAAATATTCCTTAGGTATTATTGTCACTAACCATTCCAGGTCTAAAATAAAAAGGATGAACGAGATTTGGGGTTTTTTAATGACATCCACCAAGTTGAAAAGCTCCCGACCATGCTTCCTACCTGCAGGTTAGTTTTCTTGTTAATAATGCAGTCACACTCTTTATGATTTATTCTAAACTAGTATAAGTTATAAGTCTATTGTCATATAACGTAAAAACATCCTTCATGTTGAGGCAGGGACTATCTAGATAGTGAAGCCAGGTTTGATTCCTCAGTGCCTTCAATGCTGGGAGGCAATTTCAGGGACATTCCTCGGGTGGATAAGTTCCTAGAAAGAACGCCTAATTACTACAGGTTTAATTCGTTTAGTAACTCAGTCACTCTTAATAATGTTTCTTTATTTGTTGTCTTATAGCCCTCTGTGATCAAGCTTCTCACGTCCATATGTTGCTTTGATCCCTCTACTAGGTGACTAGCTACTAGATCTAATGCCAGGGCATAGTTCAGTGACTCTTTTTATTTCATCATAACCCCTAAAAGAATAAAATACTGCAAATGCTTTGGAAAAGGTGGGCAAGAAATTTTCAGACAGTGTTCGGAAACTGATTCCCAGCGAGGTGAGACTAGAGCGGGCCTTCGCACGGGCGAAGGCAAGAAGCAGATAAGAATTCAATGGTGGAGCCAAGACTCAATTAGGGTTTTATTACTCCTCTCCTCCTTATAGGGGTCTGCATCCCCTTTTATAGGTCACTGTACAAGGGGAAGCCATTTTACATCTATACCCTATGCCAGCTAAGGCATATCCCTGGAATATGCCCGTACAAGTTCAACCTTTTAGGGACATCTTGGGTTTTCTCCCTATCCCCAAACTTGGCTCATGGGCCTTAGTGCCGAGCCTAATGGAGGCCCAGTTGCCACTTGCCACGTGACTCCCCATTGGTCTTCTCATGTGACAGGCGAAGGCCTAGCCTTCGCTGAATCCTCCCGCCTGCCATATCGATTGCCTGTCTTCTCTCCAACGACCTTCGCTTCGCCTAGTCCTGATCTTGGCTGTGGGCCTTCACCGGCACTCTCTACCGTCCCTGGGCCTTTGCTCGGCCATATTGTTCTGGCCGAAGGCTTCTGCAGCATTCCTGTCCAAAAATGAAAACTATGGTAATGATTTGCAGTTTCATTCTTGCGTACAATTATGGAATTACACATTGCAATCACTATGCGGTTGATGTCGAAAGGAAGTGCTACAGTATCCATAAAAACAAACGTTCAAAGCTCTTCTTTTCTGCAGTTTTCCGAGTTGGTCAATACATTGTGCTCTTTGTCATACTTTACAGGATGTCTATGTTCTTAATCAAAACAATTTTCAGTGGAGGCGGTAGAAGACGTCATCAATGTCTCTTGATTTGTCACACAAGGCAAAGATATCAGGATTTGTAGACCTTAGTGATGATGCCTTCATTATATCAGATGCTGAGACAGTTGACTACTTTCTGTTTGATCTGAAGAGAGGGGAGTGGTTTGCTGTAGAGCCACCTAGAAGTTACATTTGGCAATTTGTTGTTGGTTTACTGGATGGGAGAAGCATATTTGTAGAGGGTTTCATATACGTTCAGATGGTGGTCTTATTGCTTTTGAGCTTATTGATGAGGATGATTCATATTGCCTAGGTGAACCTATAATGTTGAATTTTTCTTGGAAGTATATCTACAGTGACAGGAGGTTTCTTTCCTTTGATTCAATTTGCAAAGGAGAAATTGATAGTAGCATTGTATTCTGTGTGGTCCAGGGATGTCCTATGGCAGCTCCTTTTACATCTCGTCACTACTTTGCTGCTACCACAGTACATGTGAAGCTTAAGAAGACACTACGGGAGACAAAGGAACCCGTCAGCATTGACCGTGTTAGTATCGTTTGTTCATCAATTAATCAAAACGGGACGATCCTTACTAACTATGCGTTTGCTCTGTAGATGGTTATGATATGTTTTTGGTTATAAGTTATGAAATTCTAACTTGTTCTACCTGACATGGCACAGTTGAACAAAATGTTGAATTATGTGGTGTATCATATTTTGAAATGAATATTAGACTTCGATAGTAGTTCTGGTATAAGGATTTTTTGTGTGTGTGTGAAACTGGTGTAAGGATTTTTAGTGAGCTGATGCGCTTTGCTTCAGGTAATCGCCTCTTGTACCCCTTTTTTTCCAAATGCATCTCAGTTTGTATGTTGGGCCTATGTATCGAATCACGTATGTACCTAGTGTTTTTGTTAAACCGAAACACGGCCAGTTTTATGTCTACGCTAAAATGCTGCTGGTTTGGTTTGTGTTTGGTCATTGGGTTTGACATCAGATCATGACATTTTTAATGGGAGACCATGACAATTTTGCTAATTTCTAGCTACAGAGTTTTTTTTCTTTCGTCTTATTTCGTGGGGTAGGCGAACAACAATTTTTCAGGGCAACCAAGCATCCAATTTGATTAATATGGCACCAAATATAACTGCATGAACAAGTTTCGCATGTATATGTCTTATTTGTTGGGAAGAAATCCCTCCCCTCAAAACGGTTTTGGCTGATGTGGCACATACATCACATGTAGACCCAACGTGTCATTGGCTTTTTAGCCATGCCATCTTCTATTGAATATTTGGACTCCTAAATGATCTCAAGGGAAAACAATTTTAACTAGAAAGTTTTAGGCCTCGTCGAGTGCTACATATGGAGCGTGTCTCCACTCATATTTGAAAAAAAAATCAAAAAAATCAAAATTTAAAATACAAGGACTTAAAATGAATATTTGAGCCATGTTGAGAAGTACTCAGAGACGCCAGATTGCTGCAGGTTTGCTTATTATTTCATTCCATAATGTAGTAGCTCCCTATTATTCATTTAATTTTAAAGAATAAATTTCATAAAACCCCATGTTTTATAGTCCTAGTATCACAAAACCTAAGGTATTATGGTACGCGTCACTTAACTATGGGTTTTATGGTACTAATATGTCTCATAAAACCCTTATTTTCATAGATCTCAAATGTAATTCCAAGATGGATGATTATGCGAGCTATGATAACAAAAGCTCGTATAGCTTCATCATAAGCATATACACCATTTCTTGTTCTAAATTTTAATGTTTAATTCACATATTAGACTTGATGTGAAATGTAGAAGGTGGGGTTTCGTGAAACATTGGTATCAAAAAATTAAACCTGGGGTTAAGTGGTGCCGGCCATGATATTTGGGGTTTTGTGACACTAGGACCATAAAACCTGGGTTTTATGAAATTTACTCAAATTAAAATTACAATATTTGGTTTCTGCTTAATAATAAAAAGTGCTATTGTTAAACCATCAATATGAGCTTTTTAGATAGCCGGCCTTTTTCACGAAACCATCATAAGTTAGTAAAATATATGATTTTCTAAGTAATAAATTATATACTTGGTATCTGTGTCAAGAATTGTCTATAAGAGCACATGTGCATGATCGACAATGTGAGTTTTCATGTTTCACATGATATCTTGATGAAAGGAACTAAATTAAAAAGGACAGGTACGTGCTACCTGATTGGTCCATGTTGCAAGCCATCATAAACCAGAAATTTGTGCTGAACAGTTACAACTTTTAACTGTAGGGATCTCGTAGGGACTTCTTGAGTTGAAATCCTCAGCAAGGTAAGGGGCAATGAGAGTCTTCAAGATTGCAACATGGCCACCAGATCAGATTTTTTTAATTTTATCTGCCAGGTTGACCAGCGCTCTCTTGTGTATCAAGTCTCTACTTCAGGAGGAAAGTTGGCATGTAATGAAAAAGGCCCTGGAAGCACTATTGTGCCTAGACACAGTTAGACTTGGGAGATGTTGAACTAAAGGATCGTCCAGCATGGTTTTTTGTGCATCGCGGATCAAAGCTTGATGTTATCCCATCTCTTCCACATTGCAATCATTACGTGGTTGATGTCAAAGAGAACTGCTACAAATTGTATGAAAGCAAATGTTAAAAGCTTTTATTTTCCGATAGTTCTTCGAGTTGGTCAATACACTGTGGCTTTTTTGTTATACTTTCTAGGATGTCTATATATATTCTTAATCAAAATAATTTCCAATGTGTCAGGAGACATCATCAAGGTCTCTTAATTTGTCACGGAAGGTCAAGGTTTCAGGATTTGTAGACATTGCTGATGACACCTTCATGATATCAGATGCTAAGACATCTAAGGTGCTTCCTATTTGATCTGAAAAAGGAGGTGATCTTTGGCAATATGTTATTGGTTTACTGGATGAGAGGTGTATATTTGTAGAGGGTTTCATATACAGCTTCTAAGATGGCGGTCTTGTTGCTATTGATTTGTTTTATGAGGATGATTCAAACGGTTTGGGTGAGCCTATCATGTCTTGGAAGTATATCCACAGTGATAGAAGCTTCCTTTCCTTTGATTCAATTTGCGAGGGAGAGATTCATGATATAATGCATTCTGCATGCGTGGTCTAGGGATATCCTATGGCAGCTCCATTTACTTAAGGCACCTCTTTGCCACCACCCCAATACATGTGAGGCTAGGAGACAACACGGGGAACAAAAGAGTCAGGCACATCTTTGCCGCCACCCCAATACATGTGAGGCTTAATGAGATAACACGGGGAACCATAAAAACCTGTTTGGGCTGACCATATTGATAGTGCTCTTTCATCAATTGATCAGAAAGGGAGGATCTTAGCCAAATACTTTTGCTTATAACCAGCTGTTGTAAGCTTTTGGTTCTAAATTGTTTGCTTTTGGTTGTAGATTCTTGGAGAATCTAATCGTAATTGTTTTAGGAGCTTAGGTTCGGTGCAGCTCAAGCCTCAAAGACTTCAATCGGCATTCAACAGGGGAGTCTCAGGCCTGAAAGAATCAGTATGTGAGTTAATATCGATGTGGACGTGTTTTGTGGTGGGCTTACATAGCTCTGGTGCTACATATTCGTCAACAATATATCAATGGTGATTATAGTCTACTGAATCAATGGCTATATATCTTTTATCATTGTGATCATTTCAAGAATGTTTATTTTTATAGCGTTTTTTTTTCACGAGGATTAACATGGAGATTCCATTCTATGGCCTTAATAGTGAGATATAATAAGTGATAAAGAGTTAATGGGCCTGTTCGCTTGTCTGAATTTTGGAGGAATCTGGATGGTTTGGAGGAATGCTGAAGGAATTTGTGAGAGAAAAACACTGTTTCGGATAAAAAAATAAGCGGATCAAACCGGGTTTAAGGGCACGCGAACGGGGCCAATGTGGAGTGTCAAAACGTCAAATAAAATGGGAAATATTGTGATTCCATTGCACGTAGCACTACATCCACAACACAAATGTTCCAAAGAAAAAAAAACAGAACATCTACAACCATCTTTGCATATCTTGGCTTACATCTATCTGACTATCTGTGCATATCTGGGAGTACCATGATGCCATGCTAGATCTATACAGAAAAAGACCCCACAGGCTACCTGCAGGATGCAGCTGCAAGCCAGTAATGCCGATCGTGCACGTGCTCTTCTTTCCTTACTGAAAACCTGTTCAACACTAACACTGCTTCTTTGGCGAGTCTCTCCTACACACGATCCTATCGGAGCCATGTGCAAATGTTTCGTGCTTTGATCATGCACAGACTCCACCCGCGGCAATCTTGCAGGGGGTGGCTAGGTAGCCAGTAGCCCTCACCAGATGTTTATTGGGACTGAAAATCTTGAAAAGAACGCAAATTCTGATACACAATCGTGTTTCAGGTTACAAACCAAACACGGCACCACAATCTTTTCTCAGCGACGAGTGCTGCTCCGTGTTTCCGACTGCAGATTTGGTGTCATGTTTTATCAGGAAGGAACAGAGGGACGGAGGATTCCAGTGATGAGCTCCTTCACAGCTTCAGCTCCAGGTCGACGCCGTCAGAGGCGTCGGCCTTCATCTCGCTCAGCGGTCTCTCGCAGCGAACTGGGCCAACTGGCATGAAGCTGTAGAACGGCCGCGACGACGACGACGACGCTGAAGCGCTCCCATGCTGTTAGAAAAGGTTAGGTTAGTCCGTGAGAACGTCACACACACACACAGCGAGCCACAGATTTCGGCAGAAGATGGCAAGACAAACCCCACTTGCCTGAGACTGCATGACGCCGAAGTCGCCGAAGTCCGGGAGGTGGATCGAGGGGAGCGCAGGACGCTGCTGCTTCATGCGTGGCGTGGGCTGTGCGTTCAAGGTAAGATAGGCAGCCTCGTTCTCCTTGCTGCTCTTGCAGTGGCCAAACTCCGTTGACCAGTCTGAATAACTCGCATTAGAGCTGCAGATTGGAGGTTTTTTTTATAACTAAAGTTAGGTTACGACAGTTGACAGTCCCATGGAGCACTGATGAACATTGGAACATGTGAATTAGGCCTACAAATTTAACCTGAAATAGTTTGTGGCTCTGAACTCGTATCTGCTCAGGTCAGGACAGACATCAGGCAAGCCGGCGGCGGCCTCTCTCGTCGTCCTGGCGGCGAAAGGCGCTTTGCCCATCGTCGTCCGGAAGGCGGTCGTGTTCAAGCCCTCGAACACGAAGGGCCAGGATCGATCCACGCCGGCCGCCTCCTATACTCTGGCCAATCCACACTTAGCAGCAATCCCAAGCGCAAGAACATTTTCAGAGCACACGGTAACAATAATAGTTCTGAAAACCTCAACGACAGCGTGTACCCTGTCCTCGTCGGCCGGCGCCGGCGGCGCCGCGCTGCTCCTGCTAACGCTGCTGCAGCTGTACATTTGGTTTGAAGGGGGCTCCGTTGGGTGGCTCGACGACGCCGTCAGCGACAAGCCCGTGCTCACCTGCCCATGCCACTGATGCCTCGTCAACTCAGAAGGTAGCCAGAATGCATGCTGCACGCATGGCCGTGGCCGTCTGAACTCCGAAGAAGAGAAGAAGAGGCACTCGTACCGTTGGAAGTGGAGGCTGCGGGCAGAGCCTCTTGTACGGATGCTTTATGGGGTCCGCCGCCGACGGGTCCCAGAGCATCGGCGGGCCGTAGCCGCAGTGCACGCCGCCGCCGTCCGCGCCGGGCCTCGGCAGGGCGCTGAGCGAGAGCGGCGGCGGAGGGTGCATCGGGAGGAGGTGGCCGAACCCGCCGCCTGCGCCGCCGAGGTGCGCGGCCCCTGACACGGACATGGCGGTGGCGGCTCCCTCCATCTTCTTCTGCTCCTCGATCCGGAGCTTCTCGAGCTGCGCCACGCCGAGGCCGCGCTGCGGGATCTTCTTGAGCTTGCTCTTCTTCGACGCCCGCGCCACGCCGGTGGCCGCGCCGGCGCCGGCGCCGTTGCCGAACCTCGGCAGCTGGTGGTGGTGGTGGTTGTTGCCGCCGCCCTGCTCATGCACCATCTCTCGTTGCATCTAACCACCGGTCGATCGACCGGTGGAGGCGAGGGTTCTTTGGTGTGTGTGTGTGGGTCTTGGATGATCCGCCCGCGCGCCTGGCCGTCACGAAACGAGAAAAGGATGCGACGAACAAATGCAGGATGGTGTGTGTGGAGCTCCCAGCTTCATGGACTCAAGAGAGCGATGAGTGACCACGCACAGAAATCGATCAATGAAGAACAGGCACAAGCAGGAACAGTTCTGTGCTTGGTGTGGACAGATCGATCAGACAGCTCTATGAGTTGGGATCAAGAACGGGAAATGCATCAGGGGAGAGACGAGAACAAGTAAAGAAACGGAGGCCAGCGACAGCTCAACTCAAAGACGGACGGGGCGAGCAACAAACCCAGCAGTGAAGAACAGCACATGCGCGTGGGCAGAGATGGCACCCACCGATTTCGGTCGATTCCCTGCAGGTGCCACGATCGAGCTGGGAGAGAGAGGAGGAGGAAGAAGAGGAGGAGGGATCAGCACGAGGCAGGCGTGGAGCACGGTTCTTGCCAGGCCACCAAATCGAGGACCTGTGGCTCAGGAGAGCGCACGAGCAGTGGTATTTATAGGAGTAGTGTCGGAGTGCGCGCACGCGAGCGCGAGTGGTGGTGGTGTGTGATCAGTCAGAGTCAGTGGATGGAGTGCGAGGCGGGGGCGGCCGAGCGGTGGCAGTGGCATGGCAGGGCAGAGCAGGCAGACCCGGGAGACTCGGGGAGCGTGGGGGAGATCTTCTAGAAGCGAAGCGAGAACCAGCGGCGGGCGGCAGTGGATCTTCGAATCTTGACTCCCTCCGTCGCCCCGGCCGGCAACACCCCCGCCGTAATCCTCGCTGCACTCTTCTCCCGGCCGGTTCTCTCGCATCACATACGGTGACACGAAAGCCCACGTGCGCACTGGCTTGGCTGTCACCTCCGAGGTTGCAGGGGGAGCCACCGTGCCCCACAGACCCCAGATCGACAAGCATGCGAGATGGCTGGACTCGAGTTGCCGTTGGAAACACTGTCAGTCTGCATGGTGGACATGCACCACCAGTCAGTAACACTTGACGGATTTCGGTCGATTCCCTGCAGGGTGTTTGGGACTGCTCCACAAACTCTGCTCCATAAACTCCACCGTGGAGCAGCTCCATAAAAAACTGGAGTTTGTGGAGTACCTCTTTAGGTGCTCTCACAACTCCACCCTTTTTCCTGGAGCAGAGTGCGTGGAGCTGAAACCGTTTGGCTAAAAAACGTGGAGCGGAGCTGAAAAATGTGGAGCGGAGCAGTCCCAAACACGCCCTTAGACTTTCATTCTTTCATCAAGGAGGAGCAGGTTAGAATCTTCAGTCAACAGGTGATCGATGCAAGTTAGGGCTACATGCCACTCACCCAACCTGATATCACCTGTCACCTGCTTCGCTAACATATGGACAACACGATTACAAGATCGATTGGCATACATCAAATTAAAATCAGAAAAACACAAGCTAAGCTCCCTAATCTCTCTGAAGATCGGCGCCAGATAGGATCTTTGGAAGTCCTCCGCGCCCACAGGTTGCCCAGCTCCTGACCTCCTGCCATGCACACAGCCAGTTATTGTTTTCACACTTGTTCTTATGATCAATCCAACAAAAATGTCTTATAATTTGGAACATGTGGAGTAGTACGTCAGAAGTAATTGCTACACGGTACTAGTATTACTAGAGAATCCGCAAACATGAGTGAGGAACTTGCTGAGGGATGCATGGTCGGGCCGTGACCCATGACATCCAACAACCATAGTTTTCCCATGAAAATATACCAGAAAAAAAGAGAAAAACAACATGAACTGAACACGTACAAAGGGATTACCTTGAATGTGGGCTCACTAGGTAAGCAACCGAAACCACTCACTCCACACGTAATAAATAAAAATAAAAATAAATCAATCAATGGCCCCGTTTGCTTCGCTGAAAAAACAAGCTGAAACACTATTCTGGCTGATTTGTTGTGAGAGAAAAATATTGTTCCAGCTAAAAAACAAGCTGAAAAGTACGGATTATAAAAGAAGCGAACAGAGCCATTAACCTCGTCATCGCCAAATGTACTGTTACACCGAAGAGATCGAACGCAAAAAGGCCGGGCCACGACCCATCGTCAAATGTACTAGTATTATTAGAGGCTCCTTTTAGGCAAGCATGAGTGAGGAACTTGCTGAGGGATGCATGGTCGGGCCACGACCCATGACATGCTACAACAACCAGGTAGGAATCCAACGAACAAAAGCAACCGAAACCCCTCACTCCACACGTAATAAATAAAAGTAAAAACAAATCACACGTAATAAATAAAAGTAAAAACAAATCAATCAATAACCTCGTCATCGCCAAATGTACACTGTTACACCGAAGAGGAGATCGAACGCAAAAGGCCGGTCATCGTGTTCGCCCGTTCACCCATCATATCATCAGCAAAGCAGAGGCCAAACCAAACCAAACCAAAGGGGCACCTAACCTTAGCTTGCTGGTCCCCCCTGGCCTGCCCCTGCCAAGGTTTCTATACAGAGTGCACAATAATGCACTGCAGCAGTGGCCCGGTTTCCACATCCGGCGAGTGCGCGCTGCGACCGGCCGAAACAGTTTCGGTGAGCCAGGACAAAGCGCACGAGCTTTTCGTCCATCGGTCCATCACACACAGCACAGAGAGCGTGCGTGCGTGCGTGTTGCCTGTGTACCTGGACAGGGTTTATTTCTGGCACGATCGTGGCTACTGGGTTAAGCTATGGGGAGATCGGTCGATATATGGCGTGCTTGTATGTGGTCCAAGTCCTCCTAGGCAAGCTAGCGTGTCATGAGATAGTACTCTTTATATGGTCCAGGTAGTTGCACGATGACACAAAGGTTGTCGTCCCCTTTTCCCATGATAAACTAGCTAGGAGTAGTACTGTTGTCAGGTGAAGGACTATAGGAGTAATAGTACTAATAATTCACCTATGAGCTGGTATGCATTATATTTGTGTCCGCCGTCCAATCACAGCTGGACAGCTCATCAGACGTTCAGATACGCCTATGTACATACAGATAGCTCATGGAAATTATATCTGCTGGGTATTTTTAACCAGCCAAGGAGAATCTGCATGCTAAGCTGAGACAAATTAAGAAGCATCGGTGACTGGCTCGTCCATCCACCATCCAGTTGCTGGTGCTCACAGTAAAGCAGTACAGCTTTTTTCTCATGCGTGTGCAGGAGCAACACGCCGCGCGTACACATCGGTTAGGATCTTGCCGGGATTTCAGCACAGGCGTACCATTTCAGCGGGACACACCACCTCGCACGTCCTTGTCCATATCATGTCACACAACTTACCTAGGCCGATGAGCACATCCTACGTCTCGATCTGCTGCTAAGTGCATCCAGGCGAGCTGAGGGCTAGTGGTGGTGGTAGCAGGAAAGAGTAGCCCCCATCTTTCGGAGCCGTACGTATGGCACATCAGCAACACCGGCCCTAGCTTCTCCCTCTCTCGTGTGTCCACAATGTATCTAACAACCATATCTGTCGCGTGTCCACCTCAGGACCGGCCACAAGAGGGAAAGATCGCGGCGCTCCTTCCCTGCTAGCTGCTAGACCACGACGGATCGTCACCCATGCGTGCATGCATCCATGAAACGGCGCGTCCGGCCGGTGGGCGGTGCGGGTGCGGCGATTTAGCCGGTGGATACATAGAGGGGAGAGCGCGGAGGACCACTCCGAAAGCTGGGCCGCGCCGTTGGAGCTTCCAGAGAGATTCACCAAGATCGGCTGACTCCTCGATCCGCGATCCACTGCTGCTATGGGCTATGGCCAGGCCAGCTACGTACGGCGGAGTAGCTTGCATGCGATGCTGGCTGGCCACTTGGCCAGCTAGCTAGCAGCCGGCCCCAGCGGGGAGCTGCTTATTGGCCATGCGTGGCGTGGCGACGTTTACGTGTCTTCTTCCCCAGCTAGCATATATATAGTCCCATGTCGTGTGTCACCGCAGCCGGCCAGTGCGTACGGTGCCCCCAACATGGCAACATGGCCGGATCCATCTCGTGTGATCGCGTCGTTCGCACAAGGGATACGCTTCACGTACGATTCGGTACCGACGGGTCCTCCGTCTGCACGCTTGTTGAAAAGTAGTCGACACATTTCTAGTTAACAATCTTGCTTATAAATATTGCAGTTAACAACAATCTTGCTTTTAAATATTGTTAGCCTGGCCTCTCTGTTTCACCACTGGTACGGTCTGGGTAGCCCCTGTTACCGAAAACTAAAGCGTTAATTGCCGATGCAAAAGGTTAATTACAAACGACTAAAATATTATATGTTTCTAACAACCGGACAGCAGTTTAGTTTAGTTTTTTTTTTTTACTTTTCCTGATACAGTAGCTACTCGTGGGCGTGTGTACGTTTTACTGGCCTTTGAGGTACTAGATAGATGCCTTTGTGTGAGCTCTGCACACATATTTTGTGGTCCTTCATTGTTTCCCCTGTGCAGGGCTGCTTCTATGCCTGGGTTGGGTTGGGGCGGTGGGACTGGGGAGGCTTGCACACATGCTGTCACTGTATGCCCAATCGTGGCAAGTGAAAGGGACCCTGGATGATGATCGTCCTGCTCCAGCCGTTGGATCAATGGATCCTCAGTCCTACCACTACCAAGTCCCAATGCAAAGGTTGGGCTCCTCTCTCTCTCTTTTTAACACACGGGGGAGTGTCCTGGATACTCTTTAAGAAGAAAGTGTTAGATTGATCCCACCAGTTGGCCCAACGGTCAATTGGGCCTTGATCCGGGACCTGATGGGAGGCGCCCAACTCTAACTATGGTTTGGGGGCCGTCAAGACAAATGCCATAAAAAGGAGGGGGGGGCAGGGCACAGGCACGAGGTTCACCTGCGCCGCCAGAAACCCCACCTACATCCTAACCCTAGCCGATCTAGAGAGGGGGCGCTGCCAGCGACGGGAAGCACCGCCACCGGCCACCGCCGCCACTGCGACCGCGCCTTCACCGCTGGACTTCACCTCCTCACCGACAAGCACCGCGATGGCCAGCTCGTCTTCTGCGAAGGCGGCCGATGGTTTGCCACCCCGCATCTCTCTCTCTCTCTGTTTGCTCGCACTAGATTACGTTCTAGGGTTTACTATTTTATTCCAATATCAGTTCTACATGCTAGATCTTATGGCTAATGGATCTTGTTAGAACTATCAAAAAGGTGAGGCGCCGCGCGGGAGCCAGCGCTCCAACCGCGGGCAGGCAGCCTGAGGCCCTACTCAGCTGACCAACCGAGCCCCCGCTCGGTTCTCTGGCTTCTACGCCTAGGTTGGGTTGGGGCGGTGGGACTGGGGAGGCTTGCACACATGCTGTCACTGTATGCCCAATCGTGGCAAGTGAAAGGGACCCTGGATGATGATCGTCCTGCTCCAGCCGCTGGATCAATGGATCCTCAGTCCTACCTACTCCTACCACTAACGAGTCCCAATGCAAAGGTTGGGTTCCTCTCTCTCTCTCTCTCTCTTAAGAGATGGGGGAGTCTTCCGGATACTCTTAAGAAGAAAGGAGAGACGCCGCGCGGGAGCCGGCGCTCGAACCGTGGGCGGGCAGCCTGAGCCCCTACTCAGCTGACCAACCGAGCCCCCGCTCGGTTCTCTGGGTTCCTCTCTCTCTCCATGAGTGTTTGTTTCCGTACGGAACGCATGCTATGCAATGCAACGCAAGTACGCAACGCAAGGAGGACTCAGCAAGGGGTTGCATGGTGGGCAGGGAACTCAAGTCGTCAGGGGGACTACCTTCTTGGCCCAGCCCATTGTTGTCATACCATGCCTGTACTGAGGCCGGCCCGTATCATCCGTGGTCCGTGCAGCGTTGCTAGCTCTAGCAGACGGCATCGGCGTGCCAGGGAAATTGCGCCCAAGCAACGGCCGGCAGCGCTCGGCCCGCCGCTTCCGTCTCCGGTAGCCATCACCCACGCTCCGTCAGCGATGCGTTCCAGTACGTGTTCTACTCCGCGACTCTCCTAGCAAAGGGCGTTGAATTGAAGCTGGCCGTGATGGGATCTGATTCCGGTGGGCCGCCGCTAATCGTTTACGTATTCGCGGTACCTGATACCGGCCCACCCAAATCATGCAGGCATAGACTAATCAGAGATCATCAGTTAACTTAAACATAACGCTCTCTGATGGGATCCCATCCCAGCCAAACACAACGCATCGCCCAAGGGATGAAGACGAAGTAACTGTCGAATCATGTGGCGTGCACTCGCCGCGTCCGCGCGGATTCCCGTGGTCCGGCGCGCCCACTTGGGTTCACTTCAGTTCACGCCCTCGCGCTCTCGATCGAGCCTCAGCATCGTCATCCTGGGAAGTGGGAATGGAACGGAAGCTACGAAAGCACCTATCGTCTCATCATGCCGTCCGTCGTCAGCCGGCTACAGGTCCGGATCGCGCCGGGTGTGATGCGGGCTGATGAAACAAACTTAACATAAATAAACATGTAACTAAACGTGTATATGATTTTCGTCTTAGTTTATGCATAGCTGCCTTAGTTTATGCACAATTATTAAGTTAACTTTGTGCAGAAAATTGGATCATAGATACTGACCAGAGCTTAGTCTCCAATCCAAGTTTAGTCTTCATCAGGTTTGGGCTTCACGCTCTCCTGGATGGTGAAGAATTTCAACGTACAACCACAACAACAGCACCTAACGTGCTGTTTGGCTCCATCTACAGTACACACAAACATAAATGGAATTAGTTCAAATCTATTCCCGCTGGTAACATCTACAACTCTATTACATTTACGTTTGTGTTTTCATTGGTACAACCAAACAGCTCTTAGGATGTCGTGCTTTGGAGACCCTCTATTACGTAACGATATGTTCTGGATTTGACGTGCTTGGTCTCTTTTCTGGGGCGACTCCCTCTTTTTTTATAGCAATGTGCGTGTTCAGGGCTTTCCAAAAAATAATTTTGAGTTTATGCCGATTTTTTTTAACGAATCATGCAGGAGAGCTGTCGATTATATTAAAAAGCAGATGAAACACAGACTAGGTAAAAATAAACAGATACAACTCCAGTCGGTTGGATTGGGACATCAACACGCACGAAATCCCAACTCAAATAAGAAGAAGAAACAACTCTGGCCGGTTGGAATGGGACGTCGACACAAGTCGCAACTCAAACAAAGACACACGCTTCACCGCCACCAAAACCACCACAAACTGGTCACTACACTGCACCGCCACCCCCCAAAAGACAAAGTCGTGAAGACGAAATCACCCTTGTCACCGCTTGCCCCGTCGTTGCCGACGATGTCCCACACCGAGTAGCCCGCTGCTAAGCGGAAGGCTTATTACAGAGGCTTATTACCTAACATAACAAACATTAGAAGATCATAGTCCATGGATATTTCCTTGCTTTATCCTGTACCGACTACCGAGTAAGAAGAAATCGACCAGGAACGTGGCAGGGCAACACATCGATCGGCTATCTTGCTAGGCCTACGGACCCTATCATATCCATTTATCCGTCCGTGCCCTTCTTTCTTATCCTCATCCTACCTCCCACGAGGATCATGGCCATGTAAAGATGGAATGTTTCTCGTCAGCAACAAAAAGTGCAGAGCGGTTGTGAACTGAGAACTGTGATATATGCTGATTTCAGACAGGTTGCAGTTCGTGCTACTTATGGTTTATAGATCACTCTCATCTTATTCCCTTACACACCCTTATTACTGCCTAGTTACTACATGTAGCACGAATCTTCAGGTACAATGTACACCAACAGTCTCAGTCTGTCTCTGGCATGTGCAGAGATACGTCCGGCGTGGATATGGCGAGGCATTCCCGTTCCGTCGGGGGAGAAGCAAGAGACGCCAAATCAAAGAGGCGCTCCGGTCGCTTATCCACACTGGAAACTGGGAAGGAAAAAAAAAGGAAGAAGAGTGTGCGAACTACAAAGCTGAGCACGATCCACAAGGCAGCGACGACCGAACCGGGCACTGCCAAGTGGAATCTCCCACCGCAGCAAGCGATTCGGTACAGCAAAGGCGGTTGCGCGAGCGCCACCTCTGAGGGAACAGCAGCGTCTCCATCCGCAACCAGCGCATCTCGCCGCGGCCTGGACGTTTCCTGCACAGCTGCATGCACTGGTGTGGTGAGATACGCCACGCGACAGGCGACACCCGATCGAGCCGGTTTCTTGCACTGCGCACATCACTAACAAAATGGAAGTGTTTTGTTCGTGTTATATTAGTGGACTAGGTTGCAGCCTCACAGGACAGAGCACCGGAGAACGTGGGAATTGAAGCTTCAGATATGAGCCCCCGCTTGAGATCTTCTTAACTGAATTCTCAGTCCACCAAAGCATGTTTTGTTGCACAGAGCGAGTTGAGGCCTTGAGAGGAAGCATAGGTTGTCATATACTGCTCGATTCTTATGATTACCTTTGACACTTTGTTGATTCCCTTTTTGATCGCACTTGGCTATTTGATATGATCGAGGATCTTGTACACCAAAGCTTGTTTGCTTTTAGCCCCCTTTTTCCTTAAAAAAACAGGGGTGTTCGGTTACCTTATGTGTTTTTCCCCCCATTGGGAGCTGGGAGTTTCCTACTAGCCAAAATCTCAAATAACACAAGTAACTTTTTGCAGCGCATGAAGCGTTGTGCACACGTATGGTAGCCCTACAACACTACATGCTCGAAGCTAGCTACAGCATGGCATCAACGTCTCGAGCTCGTGATCGTCTAATCAATCACTACATTTGTTGATGGGAGAAGGGAGATAGGATGGCAATCCTACGGTTTATCATCATCACGACGACAAAAAAAAAAGCTCGGCTAAAGTTGTGCTTTCCAAGATGCTACGATCATTTCCATGCTTATTAGTGTCCAAAAATTTCCATGCTTATTAATCAGGACATCAACTTGCATAAGCAAGGATCGTCCAGCTGCACGGTTTGGAACCCATATGGGACGAAGATCAGGAAAAAAAATCCAGAGGAACTTCTCTTTCCTCTGAACTGAAACGCTCGCTTTTTAATTTTTCCATTGTCACAAGCAAGTAGTAATATCGACAAAGTTTCAGTTTCGGAAGAAACAGGCCCACAATCTCAAAAGAAAGGAACAAACAGGCCCACACTGTTGGATTGCTGGAACAAAACCTAGGCAGCATCGCAGAGGATACGAATCCGTAACCCATACGAAGCGGCCATACCGCGCCCTTCAAGTTGCTCTGCTTGGTTTTTATGTCCCCAAAAGCTTGCCACTCTCTGCTCACCTCCATCAGCATGAAACTGCCAGCTGCGACCCAACCCAACCCAACCCCGTGCTCCTCAACGCTCAAACAGAAAGGGCACAGGCTAGTTATGTGACGTGTTCCTTTCTCTCCCTTTTTTTTCTCAAGAAAACAGAGGATGAACTGAGCGTCATAGGTGCGGAGCCCTGCGCAAGTGCCCAAGCTTTTGTTCTGCCTACACCATCGACCCATGAATGCACTAGCCACTAGTAGACACCAAACCCGGAACGCACAAAGGCAAAGCGCCATTGAGTTCTTTTTTAAAAAAAAAAAGAGTGAAGATTGTAATTATGAGCAACCGTGGGCACCCGCCATGGATTCACTACGTGCATATATACTATCATCCAACGTTTGGGATTAAAAAAAAAACTTTGCTTCTCCTGAATTTGTGGGAGTAGCTATAGTGCGCTTGCTTCTTTAAGTTTTTTAAGGTGTCAAACATTAGTCGTTGGATCAATCCAACGCTCTCTAATATTTCTTCCTCTTGTTTGTTTTGTCTCAATCCGCCCGCCTACCCCTCGCCTCCTTGCCGCGTCCTCGACGCCGAGCTCTTCACCATTTTCTCCAACCACGTTAATCACTGTCCCGGGCTCACTAATCATATGGCCACTGTCATCCTGTCCCAACCCTTCCCATCCGGTGTCGACCGCCGCCTAGCACCGTCACCACCGTCGGGCCTACAACCCTAATCTATTTAAAATTCCAACATCCTTGAAGCCTCTTCTCAAGCAACCCAACATCCTTGAAGCCTCTTCTCAAGCAACCCTCCTCCCCTAACTCTGACCACTAATGCAGATGCGGAGCAATTTGAGTGTCGTATAAATGAAAATAACGCCAATAATTTCAATGAATGTGTTAATTTATACATGCATATAGACATATGTCGTAAATCTAGGGTAGGTCGGTACTGCTCGAGAATAATTATCACCGAATTTTCTCCCACGCAAGCTCTCCTAGGTTGTCTCGTCGCAAATGGAACCACAAATCGATCGGTTCGAGTTGTCTGACGTTTGGTTTGATAGGGTGCCCTCGTGCCGTCTAACCAATTAGTCCACGGCTGGGAAATGGTCAGCCGCGGCAAGCAACGGCATGCTCGCTCTGACCCGGTCCCTGGCGAGTGGCGAACCAAGGAACCCCGCCAAGCTAGATAGCCAGCGCGCGGGTAGAGTGAGTCTGACGACGATCCGATGCCCCGGTTTGCGATCGCAAGACAGACGGACCCGTGCAAAGCTTCGATCGGATATATGTTCACATGTCTCGGTGTATATACGTACTAACGTACACGCTGAGTCTCGCGTGCAGCTCGGTTCCATACGTTCCCAGCTACCGCCTCCCGTCATATGAACGTACGTGTCTGCATCCGATCCACCATCCAGCCAGTGTTTTTTTTTTGATAAAGACACTCGTCACGTCTGATCTATAACCTTAAAAAAACAAAGGCCGGTACAAATGATAAACAATAAGACATAAAATAAGACATAAAATGACCTCTAAAAAAATAAGAATATATCAAAGATCAAATCCTGATGTGAAAACAACAAAGAAAAGAGAAACCTAAAAACATCCTTGTAATACAAGACTTTGAAAACCAAAAAAGCCACTCGCTGCTGATAATGAGATCTAGCTAGGATATATCCACCGAAAGAACATTGGCTAGATGAAAACTCTAAAAAATACAGGTTTACAATCCTTCACCATCAGAAAAGTGTATTGAAGATGTCGGACCTTATTGTAAACAGATCAAAAGAAGAGCTCATGATCAACGTATCAAAAACCAACCAACTGCTCCCTCTAATAAGCACGTCAACTGCATCGCTACGAGATTACAATTGGTCTTAAACGAAGAGGTGCCTCTGTCGAGTGGCTCGGGCTCCCATTTAATAGTGTGATTAGGCCTTTACCACCCACGGAACTGTAGGCAGCTCGAGTCGTGGCCCAAGAAATCCACTTATAATACCCCGCTGTTAAGGCCGATCCAATACATGAAGGATGATTATTTGGATTAGTTTAGGTGGATTCTTGTCGGCTTTCATAAACACGCACTCCCTCTGTCCCAAAAAAATAACGCTATGGGTTATGTGCTAGTCAAACTTTCTCAAATTTGATTAGCTTTATAGAAACATTAGCAATATTTATATCACTAAATAAATTTATTATAAGAACATATTTAATGATTCAATCAATTATACTTATTATGCATTATAAATATTAAATATTCTTTTATATATAATTGGTCAAAGTTAAAAATATTAGATTCGATGACATTCTTTGTGACACGAAGGGAGTATATGAATTAGGCCATTACCACCCACGGAATGGTAGACAACTGTCTACTCAATCATGTTCATCTTCTTATTTATCTCTTGTCATTTTATATAATATATGCAAGACGACGACGCTAACGATGACATTTACGCTATTGGTGCAGACCTTTGCACTCTCGGTTTTAGGGTAAGTACAAGATAAATAAGAAGACACGATCACGTGTATTGTCTATTTTTTCTAAAGAAAAAGGCTTAAGCGAAATGGTATTTTCTTGCAGGGTGAGTCTAGGACCCAATCAACAGCATTCGTGACGTCCATGATCAACACGTGGGTGGGTGGGGGGGGGGGGCTCGAGCCCTCCTCCCTACCGCTACCGGACCCTTGAGAATTTTTAGGCATGGATCCTTAGTGTAGTGGAGGCTGAGGTCCACTAGAGGTGGAAAATGACCCCTCATACGAGTTGGACCAATCCATATGGGCTGCCTACTAATAGGAAATGCAGACAAGGATGCTTCCAGCCTATTAAAGCTTTAGTGAAGGCCCAGCAGAGGCCAGTCGGCCAGCGGGCCAGGCGTGGCGGCGGACCTGCAACGGCCAGTAGACAGCAACCAGAGCATGCGAATAGGAGTAGAAGCAGAGCAGGGCAACTACAACTTAAAATCTTAAATCCTTATTTGTGTCTCCTGTGTGAGAGTGAGATTGTGATTGAATATTTGAATGTTTCATTTTTGATTGATTGAGATGACATATTTCATAATGTCGAAAAGAACTATACACACATACTTTTCCAGTTCAAGTGCTTCAAATCCACATACTAATGAGAGCACAAGTCAACCGAAGAAACCTAGGGCAGAGTTTCGTCGTTCAGACTTAATTGCGGACCCTGGAAATCGCAAACCAATTGATGGTTATCAACCTAAAATTAGAGACCTAATAAAGAGGGCATATACTTTGAATGGTCCAAGTCAACCTCGTGATCTTATGTTTCCTCGTAAATGGATGAGTGGTGAATGGAGATCATTTCAAAAGAATTGGTTTGATGAATTTGATTGGCTAGAGTATAGTGAGTCCAAGGATGCAACTTATTGCTGCTATCTCTTCTTTAATCTGGCAAAGCCTAAAAAATTTGGTAGTTCTGTCTTTGCACGTACATCAAGGTTATGTGAATTGGAAGAAAGTTAAGGACACTTTTAATAACCACAATGTTTGCAAGATTCATGTAGAAGCTAGGCTAAAGTGTGATGACTTTATGAAGCAAAGGACAAATGTGGGTAGAAAATTAGTTGAAGTAAGCAAGGAGGAAGAAAAACATTATGAGATTCTTTTGATATCTTCTTTAGATGTTGCGCGATTTCTCATAATGCAAGGAGATGCTTTGTGTGGACATGACGAGACTTCTACTTCCCTCGACAAGGGTACATGACGAGAAATGGTTGACGGGTATAATGATAAGGTTGAGATAGTGAAGGAGGCATATGAAAAAGGTTCTAAAAATTGCCAAATGTTATCTCATCATATACATAAGCACCTTACAAAAGATTGAGCATAGGAAGTCATGACTGTCATTATGGATAAGATTTGAGGTAGGAAATTCTCGATGCTAATTGATGAGTCTTGAGATGTATCAATAAAGGAGAGAATGTCGGTTCTGGTGTTGTATAAATGTACCCTCCTCCCGTAACTCTAGCCACCGATGCAGATGCGGGGCAATATGAGTGTTGTATAAAATTGACGCTAATTTTAGGCGTCTGGTATAAAAGAAATGTGCTAATTTATAGGAGTATGTGCATAGGCACATGTGGTAAATCTATGGCAGGTCACCATGACTGCTCTAGACTAATCGTCACTGAAATTTTTCCCCCACGCAAGCTCTCCTAGTCCTAGGTGTTAGTGTTGATCTCATCCGACTCGGCCCAACAGTCGAGTCGGGCCTTGATCCAGTGCCCTGATCGGGGGCATCCAACAAAACCAAGGTTGGTGGGCCCCCGTCGCGTAGCACAATATAAAGGGAGGTGGGGGGCCAGGGCGAAGACACGAGGTTCACGACAGCCGCCATGATCCCCACTTATTGCCCTAACCCTACCGATCAAGAGAGTGCTGAAGCGACGGGAAGTGCCACCACGCTGGACTCAACTACGTCTTCTACCCCGACGTCGCCGCCACCGGATCCACCACCGTCGAACGACGCCATCGACTGGACCTCGACATGGACGGCTCATCCTCCTCCAAAGCCGACGGTCAGCCACTCCTACATCTCCCTCTCTCACTGTCTCCCTCTCTGTATCATGTTATAGGTCGAATTTTGAATCAAACAGTAACAGTTCACCCTCTAATCTATACCTAGATGATCCTAAGAATTTAACAATGATATCAGAGCTGTCGATCTAGTGTGTAGATAGTGTTAGGGGTAGCAGTGTAGAAGTAGATGAGATAGATCCGGTTCGGATCGAAAGAAGAGAGAAGTAGAGGGTTCATCGAACCCTAAACCCTAATCGAGGGAATAAAAGGAGTAAGAAGGGGGTCTCGGTTTCGAATAAGGACCTTAACCCTAACCCCAAATCAAACAAGATCTGAGAAGAATAGAAGAAGACCCAAAAGAGAAGAAGAAGGGAAAAGGGGAAGAGCTAGGAAGGCGGCTTACCTCGCCGGTCCTCCACTCACCGGAGCACTCTAGGATAGATTCCGCGCTGGTGAGCTCGGAGTAGTCTCAGTTTTCAGCAATTAGAAAGAAGGGATTACAATCTTGAATCAAAACCGAAAACCAAATCGGATTAATCCTAACCCTAATGAAACCCTAACCCTAACTCACGACGAGGAAGGGGAAGAGAGTGAACGGACAAGGGGAAGGAGCTCCTACCTGGGGTCCATCCGCTCCGTCTCCACCTTTAGTCGTCGCATGGACGCCGCGCGGGTAGTCAACCCCAGCCGCCAGGGCGAGAGAAGCACCGCCGCACGGTCTCCACCTCCACCTCAGGCTTGGGGCCAAAGGGCACCACCGTGGTGCCACTCGATGAAGTCTTTGCATGATGCCTCCGGCCTCACGCGTGCACGCGGCGAGGGTGCCACGGCATGAGCCGCCATCCCTCAAGGTCACGTCCGCCTTGAGCTCGGCTGCACTCTATCACTCATGGGGCTGAGAGAGAAAGGGAGAGGAGAAATGAACCTAGGGTTCTGGGGGAGGCGGCCGAGCGCCGGTTTTGTTCGCCCGAGATCAGCGCGTGGCCGTCGATCTCACATGGACGGCGCAGATCACCGGGCTAGATTGAGCCCATGCGGGAACGTGCAGCGGGCGACTTTGCTGGCCTAGGCCTAGGTTGTGGCCTGGGAGGCACCGCGGGCCCGTGCGGAGGAAGTTGGGCCGGGCCGTTTTGTCGGTTGGGCTGAAGTACAGTATTGAGTTTGAGTCTATTTTTGTTTTTCTTTTTCCAGTAAATGTTTATTTCCTGGAAAATGATTAATGGCTCAAAGAAAAATTAACAAAGAGAATTTTCTGTGGGTAAAATTCACCAACTATATTTAAGTTTCATTTGCAAAGTTTAATGGTTATTATCTTCTAATTAAATTGAATCAACGGGAGAATTTAATTCAAAGAGCGATTATATTTAGTAAATTGTGATTATGTTTATCCTCTAATTAAATTGGAACCAACGGAAAAAATTTAATTAGAGTAGTCCAATTTATTTATGTTAAATTATGGTATTGTTATCTTCTGACCAACGTTGATGATAACAATATTATAATGAATTTAAGTTTGAAGTTTAAATCTCTAATAAATTTTACACCAACGTAGTTAATTTTTCAGAGAGTAGATAAGGATCAAGAAATGTCCTAAATTAAAAGAATTTATTTCATTATCAAGTTTCAGCTACAATGATGTTAATTATCTTCCAATTAAATTTGAACCGATAGGAGAATTTAATTTTGAAGAGCGGTTATATGGATTTCAAGTTAATTTATGAGTTTTATGCATTAATTCTATTTTCTGTCCAACAGTGATGTAGAATTGATGCAGAAGCATATTGCATGTTTTATCTTTAACCGACGAGATCACTCTGCTGCATGCCAATGGGCTGCAATACTGGGGTATGTGAATGAAAAGGCTCGAGTCAAGCTAGTTTAAGACAATTTTTGTTAGTTTACAAATTTTCTAATTAAATTAAAACCAATGGGAAGATTTAATTGAAAAATAAAGTATAAGTGAATGTTTTAGTCGTCATGACTAAGTTTTTGTATAGATATATTCGTATGGGAAGAAGTTTTGGTATAGTAATTATGCTAGTCCGTCCTGCATGGTGGGAGAAGTTTTGTGATGACTCGCATATTTTGTATCCCGCATAGCGAGAGAAGCTTGGGTTGCTCTTATGCTATCCTAGTATTGACCTTGACATAATAGAAATACATCATCATGGTCAATACTAACAAAAGAATAAGAAAAGATGCAAACGTGACTTGCAAAAGTACAGCTAATGAAAGACCTCGTTGAATTGTTGAAATGAAATAAGGAAAATGTACTCCTAAATGAATCAAGAAACACTTTGTTGACATGACATAATCATGTGAATGAAGTAGGTTATAAGTGTCTCCTCGTTCACATGCTTTTTGAATAGTTCTCGAAATTATGATAGTAAAGTTCATGTCATATTTCGAGGGGGGAATATTAAGATCAATTAAGAAAAATACTCTTCATTAAGAGTGAGATTAAGATCAATTAAGAAAAATACTCTTCATTAAGAGTGAGATAAAGATTAATTAAGATGAAACCGTTGGAGGAGTACAACGTCACAACAATGATACCCCTAAGTAGAGAAATAGTTAAATTCCTGAACCTTTTAAAGTTTTGACAGGAAGATAGCATAGTCAACCTCAAAGATGTTGAGGTGGTGCTTAAAGTGCCATATGAGATTTTAATAGATTAAACCCAAAATAAGATATTTGAAGATACACCATCTTTAGAAAAGATGGGAAGATATGAGGGAGCATGGTATGTAGAGATCTAAGTCTTGAAGAGAAGAGGGACTGCGTGCCCACTACAGTGACTCAGGAGCAACAAGTTTCTCAATACCTGTTGATATTGTATGACTAATACAACACATGTTGTTGGCTCTTCGAAGAAGATGAATAATGTAAACAAGGATCTTGTAATAAAGGAGCCTGTAGAATCAATTACCTCTTGGCAATGAAGAGCAACAACAGCCCCATATGAAAGTGCCAGTAGCTGAGGCCCTAGAAGGTCTCAAAGAATTAGTAAACCAATTTGTTTGATGACTATGAAGTCTATGTTAGTAAAGAAATTCAAACAGAGACGATCCCACCTCATTTGAAGAAGCTATGAGAAGTGTTTACTCGTTTAAATGGCAAGAAGCTATGTAAGCTGAAATAAATTCGATGAATACCAACGATGCTTGGGACTTAGAAGTAATTCCTAATGTAGCTAAAACAGTGGACTGTTAATGGGTTTACAAGACAAAATATGACTCCAAAAGAAATGTAGAAAGATATAAAGTTAAAATAAATTCGATGAATTCCAACGATGTTTAGGACTTAGAAGTAATTCCTAATAGAGCCAAAACAGTAGGCTATTAATGGATCTATAAGATAAAATATGACTCCAAAGGAAATGTAGAGAGATATAAAGCACGACTTGTAGCAAAAGGCTTTACGTAAGAGGATGAATAGATTACGATGAGAGTTTTCTCTCCAATCTCATACAAGAATTCTTTATAATTGAAATGGTGTTATTGGCATATTAAGATTTAGAGTTACATCAAATGGATGTAAAGACGACATTCCACAACGGAGATTTATATGAAAAACGTTTACATGGCACAACCCAAAATGTTTTGTCATGGAAGAAAAGAACATATGGGATGCCATCTGTAAAAATCCATTTATGGATTAAAAGTAAGTCTCTAGACAATAGTATTTGAAGTTGATGAAACAATGAGAAAGTTTGGGTTTTAAGGAAAATGAGAAGAACAATAGCGTTTATGTGAAGTTCAAGAATAGAAAATTCTTTTTCCACATCCTGTGAATAGATAACATTCTACTTACTAGTAGTGATGTTAATCTGTCATTGGAGAAGAAGAAGTTTTGTCCTCAAGTTTCAATATAAATGATCTTGGTGAAGCGTCATTGGTTCTAGGAATCGAAATTCATCGACATAGAAGAAAATAGGGTATTAGGACTATCGCAAAGACATACTTAGAAAAAATTCTAAAGTAAAGTATGCATGCGAGTAAACCTACGTCTGCTCCTATAGTCAAGGGTAATAGATTTGGGAACTTTAAGTGTTCCAGGAACCGATATGAGATCGATGAAATGAATATGGTTCCATATGCTTCAGTTGTTGGAAGCTTGATGTGTGTACAAGTACAAGTAAGAACTTACCCTGACATAATTTATGTATCCGGGATATTTTGGTAGAAGTCCAGTTCAGATATAGATCACTGTAATGGAGTTGAGAATGTCTTGCAATTTTACAAAGTATCATAGGCCTCATACTGAGTAAGAAAGAATATGTACTCTCAAATAGTTGAGGGTACAAAAGTTAAGTCTTGACGAGATGTGTAGTGAAATCCACAGTAGTTGTTAACACTTGCAGTTCGAGTATGATTGTGAAAAAGCTCCAAAGAAACAGTTGTGGTGTCATCACTGATGCGTACCATAGTATAGCTTGACATGAGACTTAAGAAACATGCAAAAGAGGTTAAGGGAATTTGTACCCGAATTTAACAATGGTAGACAACAGCAATAACCATTTAAAGTAAGTTAACTCCTAAGACAACATATCAAGTGTGCTGCCAAACACATTGACATTAAGTTATATGTTTTAAAGGAGAAAATCCAGAATCATTTTGAAAGCATTGAGCACATAAGTACCGAGTTAGTACTTGTGGATCCGCTTACCAATGGCTTTCCTCCGAGTGCTTTTAGAGAATACACGGTTGACATGAGTTTATCGGAAAACCTATGATTTCTGGATACTAAGGGCCTAGTTGAGTATCTGTTTTAAAACAGAGATGTGCATTGTAGCTGTTAAATCTAATGGCAACTGACCGTGACGATGAAGCACGCTCTATGCACTTATCTGTGATGGAATGGGAAAATGATAAAGAAAGTTGAGTTTAAGTATGAGGTGAGATCAGAATTTTTTTTAATTTTAACACTTTTTGAAAACTAATTTTAAATCTAACACTCTCTGTTTTTTTAAACTAACATTTTTGGCCGCGTCTATTGCCATGGCGCGGTCAAATGCCTGTGCCGCGCCATGCATGGTGGCGCGGCAGGAAGCTGACATGGCGACGACCGGTATCGCTGACCGGTGATGTGGCAGGGCCTACCGTGCCACCATGCATGGCGCGGCGGTACTTGGACGGTTTAATCAGAACTTTCCGTGCTGATAGTGAGAGTTACTCTAGGTATTGCTTGACGTAAAACCAATAGTGAATTTATTTCTGTCTTTTGTTTAATCTTTTTCACGGCTGAATTGAGAATTTGATAAGCCAATGATTTTTTTCATAATACGGTTAACCACCATGTTAACTAATCGACTACGAAAAATTAGATCGGATTGAAACGAATATTTTTTTAAGGGAAAAACTTATTTTTTGGCCCCATATTGTAGGATCGGTAGCGACGCGACCATGGACCCTGGCGTCGAGATACCTCGGGACTACCGGTTTTCCGAACTAGTTGCTACTTAATCTCGCCTGCAGTGATGCCGCGACGCATTAAAACGAATATGAAGCAAATAAATTAAGTCCGTGCGCAAGTTGACATGCTGAGACATAACATTTTCATTGGTTTGACATAAGTTCGACATAACATAACCAACTAAGCCTGCAAGTTTCGGACGCCAATATTAGTTCGACCTAACAAACTAAGATCCAGTAGTGTAAGGATCCCTCGGACGCCTCTGTCTCTTCGGATTTGTTGGCAACATATTAGGAGTGTAGCCAATGTCGGTGCGTACGGCTCGTACCATGCAAATATATGATATGCACGAATACTTAGAATTCTTTATGATCGTTAGTTCATGTAGCCTATGTATTTAAAAAAACTATCTTTGTTAGTACCTGTGAGGCTTCTTGGATACCAAGCGGGGCACCACCTAGCTGAGACATGCCGATCTTGTCCTACGGCCAATCGTCCCACTAGTCGTGCTGTCTGCGGAAGCCTGGGGGGTCGTCGTCGTCGTCGTCCTCGTCATCCTCGGTTGTAGGGTCCTTCCCAGCGCTATGATGTGGTGGTGTACGCACAGCGGAAGTGGCACCTGTCACCGGCTGAGAAGAGCCAGCTGGTGTCCTCAAAGAGGCTGAAGACGTGCCACCCGACCGCGCCGGGAGTGGCGGTTCCTCATAAGCAGTGTCCATGCAGCTCAGCTTTTGAGCTAGCTTTCTGCATCTCTTCTTCACCTTCTGCATAAATAGACGTTAAAGTTAGTGCATTTCCCAAATGCATATACACTAAAGAAATATTTTCGGAACATACCAGTTTATGTTTACCTCCACAAAAGCCTCGAGAACGCCTGACCCCTGCCCTCTAGACTCGTGAAGCTAGAACGTTGCTTCGTTGGACAGCCTCGACAATTGTGTCGCCTGGGTACAGAAACGCGGTTGAACAGTTTTAGTATACATACTTAATACCAAATGGATAACAAATTGTACCATTCAAGTATCTTACCACGTGTCTTGTAGCGGGGCTCTCTATAGCTGTGTGTCCTCTCTAGTGGCAACGTCGTACACATCTTCGATCACATCTTCCTCCGAGTCCTCGTCAATCGCCTCCTTAGTGTATGGGGGCTTGATATGTGTCCTCGTAGACCTGTGAAGCCAGCGTAGGTACTCGTCGAAGGTGTGCTGGTCGTGTGGAGGACCCGCATGAACCGACTATCGTTCCCTGGTCTCCCACAGGTGGATGTGCGCATTGTGTGTCACGCGCCAATCCTTGGTGTTATACCTCTTCCTGCAGTTATACCTGCAACAAAACGATGTTAGTTGTACCACACACACCTCTGAATTGTAGCTTTGTTATTAATCGATAACGCACCCGTGCAATCCTTGGTTGGTGGAGTAAAGCGGTGGTGGGTAGCCTGTCATTCTTCCAAACTGTCTGCAGACCCTGACGGGTAGGTGAATCTCGACCACATAGAAGAAAATAAGAGGGACGTTGCAGCGATACTCCTCTGACTCGTCCCTAGTGACAGGACTGAGATAGTACTAGAGCTCCAGAGCATCCCAAGGACACTAATGCACCTGAACATTTCGTAATTGAGTTAGGCTGTGATATAGTGTACATCGAACAAGACACAGGTATGATAGTAAAGAGAGCGTAACCTGGTGCTGTGTCAGGACATCGAGACCGTCCGTGTACTCCCTGTACTTGCGCCTCACATTCTCTCTAACTAACTCTGATTCCGTCCAGATAAACAGAGCTGTAAGGAGTGTATCCTGCCCGTTCCATTGTTGCATTGAACACGATAATGAATTAGCCATTAATAAACTCATCATATGTAACCATATCGAAGAATATAATGAACCGAAGTACTTACCGGTAAACCAGTATTAAGGGGCCTCCCAACGGGCAATCGTTCCCAACACCAAACCTGGAGTAGGTACGAGCAACCCCCAAGGTTCGCATAACCTGAGGTGCGACGGCAGGCAACGCATAGCTATCGATACGTCCATGCCAGGACTGCGCTGCCCCAGCTGTACGCCGCTATGTTCTCCCACGGCTGGCGTAGTATGTCAAGGAAGATCCAGCTGATGGTGTTACCCGAGACGTCTGGAAAGAGGAAAGCACCAAGAAAGTGCCAGAGCCACACTCGAGCGAACCTGTAGATCTGAGCCTCCTCAGCGTGTGGGTCCAAATAATCAAAGCGCTCCGTGATCCAGGACGATGAAACACCAGAACTTTTCCTGAAATTGACTAAAAAATGCGACCCGATGGCTGCAGGAAAGCAATGCAAGTATTAAATAGCCTTGAATTTCTCACTTATTTTTCTTGAAAGCCTCATCGTCCGGTGGAAGAAAACCAGTAAACTGAGCCACCAGCTCCCTCCAGTGATCGTTGTCAACTATCCCTGTCACTGGAAGTCCTCCAACCGAAGGCCAAAAATAGCATTCACGTCCTGCATGGTCAAGGTCATCTCGCCACAAGGTAGGTGGAACGTGTGGGTCTCAGGCCTCCACCTGTTATAAGAATAGAATGACTGTTAGTTGCCTCAAATTTGTTACAAGAATGTTTACGTACAAATAAGGTACTCACACCTGTCTACAGCTGTAGTAAGTAGTGTTGGGTTAAAGGGCGAAAGACTGTAGTTGACAACACGGACAAGCTCGAGGAAGCTGGCACGCCATATGTACGGCGTGTAACGCTCATCCCACTGGTGCGCCCTGGTGTGCGTGCGGGGCCTCAAAGGAGGCAAGGCCACCTCTGCGTCGTTGTCACTCAAGATGTGTGCTCGGTGCTGGTCGTCGTACTCCACCTCATGAATGGGGTACAACGGGTGCTGCATGGGAGGGGCCATCCTGTTTTAAATTGATAAACAAAAGGTTAGAGTATTCAAATTAACAAAATTTAAATTAACATTATGTAGCATTGCAAAATTTGAACTACTTATTATGCAATACGAACACAATATGAAAGCACATGTATATATTCAAAGTAACATTAACAGACATATTAAACAACTTAACTAGGAATATAAACATTTGACGAAACTTCATCAAGTCATCAAAATCGACGTATCACGCACTAATAAGTACCGACATTTAAAAACTAGTATCTATACCCAAAATCCCTAACTAAATAACTAACTATAAACTAAATAATAAATACCTAATCAATCCCTAAACCCAAAATCCTAACTATACTACAACACACAACCTCAAACCTAAAAACTACCTACCTAAATCACAAATAAATTCACTGACCTAACTATACTAAATCACTAACTATCCTAAATCAATAACAATCATAAAACCCTAACTATCCTAAATCACTAACTATCCTAAATCACTAATTATCCTAAATCAATAATAATCAAAATAAAATGAAATCGAGAGGGGTACCTTGATAGGAGCGGGAGGCCTTGACGCGCCGGCGTTCGTGGCGCGGACGTGGGCAGGCGGGCGCGACCGGAGTGGGCGGGCGGGCGCAGCCGGCGTTGGCGACGGGGTGCATGCGGGCGGCCATCCGTGCGCGTTGGCGGCGGGCCGCGTGGGGGCGCTGTGCGGCGGCGGGAGGGCGAGGCGCGGCGGGCGGGCGGGGCGGCTCGCTCGCGATATTTATGTGCCCCTGACGCGCCATGCTCCGTGGCGCGGCAGGCCCTGCCACGTCAGCTCCCTGCCGCACCACCATGCATGGCGTGGCACATGCATTTGGCCGCGCCATGGTAATAGGCGCGGCCAAAAGTGTTAGTTTAAAAAAACATAAAGTGTTAGATTTAAAATTAGTGTTCAAAAAGTGTTAAAATTAAAAAAATGAGATCAATGGAGAGATTGTTAGTGTTGATCTCATCCGAGTCGGGCCTTGATCCAGTGCCCTGATTGAGGGCATCCAACTAAACCAAGGTTGGTGGGTCCCCGTCGCGCAGCACAATATAGAGGGAGGTGGGGGCCAGGGCGAAGACACGAGGTTCACGACAGCCGACATGATCCCCACTTACTGCCCTAACCCTACCAATCAAGGGAATGCTGAAGCGGCGAGAAGTGCCACCACGCCGGACTCCACTGCGTCTTCTACCCCGCCGCCGCCGCCGCCGCCACCGGATCCACCACCGCCGGACGGCGCCACCGACTGGACCTCGACATGGACGGCTCATCCTCCTCCAAAGCCGACGGCCAGCTACTCCTACATCTCGCTCTCTCACTGTCTCCCTTTCTATATCATATTATAGGCCTAGTTTAGATTGGGGTTAGGAATCAGTATTTGGCACTGTAGCACTTTCATTTGTATTTGATAATTATTGTCCAATTATGGCCTAACTAGGCTCAAAAGATTCGTCTCGTAATTTACAATCAAACTGTGTAATTAGTTATTTTTTTATCTACATTTAATACTCCATGCATGTGTCCAAAGATTTGATGTGATGGAGAGAGAGTGAAAAACTTGCAATCTAAACAAGGCCATAGATTGAATTTTGATTCAAACAGTAACAATTTCACCCTCTAATCTACCACCTAGATGATCCTGAAAATTTAATTTAACACTAGGTCATCTCGTCGCAAATGCAACCACAAGTCGATCGGTTCGAGTTGTCTGACGTTTGATGGGTAGCCTCGTGCCCTCCAACCAATTAGTCCACGGCTGGGACGTACTGGTCGGCCGCGGCAAGCAACAGCATGCTCGCTCTCTGGCCCCTGCCTAGTCCCTGGCGAGTGGCGAATCAAGGAACCCGGCCAAGCTAGCTAGCCAGCCAGCGCGCAGGTCGAGTGAGTCCGACGACGATCCGATGCCCCCGTTTGCGATCGCAAATGCAGACGGCCCCGTGCAAGCTTCGATCGGGATATGTTCACATGGCTGATACGGAAAAAGGACGATCGGTTGCCCCGGCTGATCTCGGCGTACGTATACGTACAGGCTGAGAGTCGCGTGCAGCTCTGTTCAATACGTACCCAGCTACCGCCTCCCATCGTGTGGTCGTGTATGCATCCGATCCACCATATCCAGCCAGTTGATGGGGACGACGTCAACTGCGTCGCTACGAGATAACAATCGGCCATAAATAGGCACACAGCTTCCGTGCCCCACAGCGAGGAGCAGCACGCGATCACGTACGCCCAGCACAGCTAGCTGGCCGGAGATGCCAAAAGCCCCGGGCGGCGGCGTTTTACGGAACGAAACACCAGAGCCACGAGGAGCGCCCGCGAGAAAGCGTCGGACGTCGGGGTCCACCCATCGCTTTGCGAGAGATGGAAACGGGAGGGTCACCACGCGACTCCTGCTGCCTTTTGTATGTGATATGATTCCTCTCCCATTTTCGCACTCTGCATCTGCGTCGGCAGATTTTCACGCGAGGCCGAACCGAGCGCGCAAGAAACGAATAATCGTTCCGGGGACAAGGACAGCGGCATGCACAAGGGCTGGGGCCGGCGGCCGGCCTGGGGAAGGGAAGTCTCGGGGGTGGAAGAGAACAAAGTCGTGTGCCTGCCCGGCCGGTTCCGTTTTGCCTCTCGGTCCGGGGCGAAGAAAGGAAGGATGGAATCGGCCAATCGGGGACGAAGAGCCGGCACTCCAAGTAAAGTCCAAGGGCCCCGGACGGGACCGGGCACGCGGTTTCCATCGCAAATCGCACCCGGTGCCGGTGGGTGGATACACGGACGGAATGGAATGGCAAAATCGGACGGACGTCGGGGCGCCGGACGAGGCGGCGTGCGTCCGCCAGGCGCCAGCGCATGGCATGGCATCCAAAGAGTGCCGCGCGGAGACGAGACGAGCTGGCGGCGGAACAGGACGTACGCGCACCCGAACCGCTTGGCTTCCTCATGGCCGCGAAAGCGGCTGGAACGGGACAAACGGAATGAGAGGAGAACTGTGGCACGCACGCGAGGCCGGGGGTGTAGTGTAGAACAGCTGACAGCTCTCGCTTGCTTGTGCACGTTACCTTCCATTCGCTACCATCTCAGCTCGCCGGAACAGCAGCATGTAGCAACACAGTGTTGACACCATCACACTCACACATATCGCTGTACGACTGTAGTACGAGTACGCATGACGAACCAATAAATCTCCATGGTTGATTAATAGTACTAATAAATAAGCCTCTATATATGTGAACACCGGCCGGATACGTACGATGGTGATACGATCCTAGTACGTTACCACTCTAGAGGCGGTCACTGTAGCAGCTCGCCGTTGCTGTATGCATGCGGTCAGTCAGCTTCAAGCATTCCCAGCCTCCCAGGCGTCGCGCGGTGGTCCTCTCCTCTCCTCTCCTCAGCATCGATCCACGCCAGATCACAGACGCCACACTACACAGGTGGCAGCGCCTCCGCCGGGGAGGACGAGACGGGGACGACGACGACGGCCGTCGCCTCGGCCTGCTGCTTCGTGGCGGTGGCGGCCGCGGCGGTGCCGACGGCGGCGCGGCACATGGGGCAGGTGGAGTGGGCGCGGAGCCAGGCGTCGACGCAGTCGGCGTGGAACGAGTGCGCGCACTTGGGCAGCCGCCGCACCTTCTCCCCGGCCTCCACCTGCCCGAGGCACACGGGGCAGTCGAGCGCCGGCGCCGCGGCGTCGTGCGTGAACGTCGGCAGCGCGGCGATCGCGTCCGCGCTCATGCCGTGGTCGCCGTCACCCTCCCCGTTCCCGGGAACGAACAAGGCGCCGCGCTGGCCCCCGCGGCGGCGGCGGCGGCTGCAGAGGTACCAGATGGCGAGGTAGAGGAGGAACATGAGGATGCCGATGGCGAAGGAGAGGCCCATGAAGAGCAGCCGCGCCGGGGTGCTGTACCGCGAGTTGTCCGACGCGAAGAGCCACGAGTTGGGCGTGCCCATGCCCATTGCTGGCTGTATACCTCCCCGCCCGCGCCCACCAACTCGCGCGAGAGCTGCTGCTGCTGCTCCTGGATGCTTTGCCTCCTCGGCGCCGGAAGCGGCAGCCTGGCCCTGGCTGGCTCTGGCCGCGGACCCGTATTCCACGCCGCTGCTCACCCGCGACTCGGTCGGAGAATGGGCGCGGGTGAATCCGTGGGCGGAGTACGGTGCACGCACGCGCCGGGGTGGTGTTTCCTTTGCTTGGCGGTGTTGCCCGCGGTGGTGTTTCCTCTGCTTTTGTTTAGTGAGCTGAGAGGGAGGTCTTCGCGCTTGCTGCTGGGGCGAAGGGGCGCCGCGGCAATATATAAAGCCGCGGGTGCGCGAGCGATGCGGCGTCGGACGTCAGCTGCGAGCGCGCGCGAGATATTTGAGGGCACCGCGCGCGATCGACGGCGACTGGGAGGCTGTGTTTTGTTTAGTTTTGGACCGCACCGAACGAAACGAGTCCGACGGGACCCCGCCGAGCCGCCCGCGGCCCGCGGTGCGAGCGAGCGCGACAAAAGGAGTCTCACCGGGCCAGGGTCCCCTCCTCTTCAGCGACGGACTGCCGCTGAAGTGCGTTGCAGTTGCAAAAGCCAATCGTGTGAACTACTGAACCAACCATTCGTGAAGCGAAGTTTCCTCTGGGTGCTTGACGGGCTGGCCAAGTTGAAGTTTTTGCCTGTTTTTTTCTCTTCCTGTAAAGCGGGATGGTGTGGTGTGATTACACATGCCACCGGTCATTTCCTTTGTTTTTCTCTATTCACAGTTCACACCGATCCCTTTCCCGTGTTCGCACTAGACACACCTACCAGTCTACCACTCAGACTACGTCACCTGTTGGGTCATTTCATTTGTGGGTAACAATCACCTGAGACTTTTAATTTCCTGTGCGTGCGTACGGGTGTTTGTCGTGGAGTTGTAGCAATAATCGAGCTCCTGTTTCTTGGCAGGCGGTGCCTTCCGTTCGCCCGACATCTGGCCTGCGTACGTACGTGACGAGTCTTCACACTCTGTCAGTAATGCGTCGTCATCATGCTTGCTTAAGCCCTTATTTAGTTCGCGAAAAGTTTTCCCAAAAAGTGCTACAGTATTCGTCACATCGAATCTTGCGGTACGTGCATGGAGCATTAAATGTAGACGAAAATAAAAACTAATTGCACAGTTTGGTTGGAAATTGCGAGACGAACGTTTTGAGCCTAATTAGTCCATGATTGAACACTAATTACCAAATAAAAACGAAATTGCTACAGTAGCCAAATTTCGCACTTTTCGCGAACTAAACGCGCGCTAACTCAACTCAAAGCCAAACGCAGTTTGCGTGTTGCTAGCTGGAGGCTGCCTGGAGGAGCTGGTTCGATTGGCGCTTTCGCTTCTCGTGTGGGAATTGGGCACCGCGGTGTGCATGCGTGCGCTCGTGCTCATCCTGTACTGATGAGTGAGATTTGATCACGGTGTTTCGGCTAACGATCGCGATAAGACGGTGGTGGTCACAGCGGTAATTAATCTATGACTGATCAGTGGCCATAAACCAGTGATGCATGATTAGGTGCATTATGTGCGTGCGTGTGTGTGTGTTATGGTGGGGAAATTCATTGAAGCACTAGCCAGTTCTGGTGGAACTGGACCGGCCGGCCGTCTCAAGTTTCCGGGTGCACAAAGCCAGTCACAGTCAGGCATACTACATGCTTTGTTTCTTGTCTTACCAGCCCACAGAATTGGTAAAGTTCAAAGGGCTTGTCAGTTGTCACCGGTACCGGGAGATTCTGCTGACAGTTCACCTGAAAAAGAATCTACTACGAGTTGGCACCGAACCTTTGCAAAAGTGCATATGGAAGGCCTCCATGGTCTGTGCTACTGCTAGCGCTGTCGCTGTACGAGGAAACGTGAAATAAACTAATGAAAAAGAGAACAGAAAAAGAACAAAGCAACGCTCACACAGTACATGATAGTATGATACATGTCCCTTAGGGCGTCCCCAGTGGCATGAGTAAATCGCCAGCTGAGCTGGAGGCTTAAAACAATAAACAAAAGGAAAAAAAACCGAGAGCGCAGGCACACCAGGATCAGAGCTGAGCTGTGAGAGGATGCTTCCTTAGGTAACGTGCGAGACTGGCGAGCGTCTCGGCGCTAGCGTTTTACTCTCTCCCTTCACTGACCAATACAAACTCATCTCTGCTAGCGATTTCACGACTGTTGGGGACGCCCTTAACGATACTGTGCCAACTCCAACTGTTCATGATGCATGCGTTCCATAAAGACACGAACGATGAATCATGACACGGTCGGTACTCGGAATTTATGCCTGTAAAAACCTTAGACCTGTAGCAGTCCGCTTTACGCCTTTACCAACAGGGATACCCTACCACTACCAGCAGTCATGCTTTGGTCGTGTGCTGCAGCCTGCATTGCACACCGGACAGCGACTGTTTGCATAGGTGCAGCACTGCTGCCAGTTTTGCTGTTTGCGAAAAGACAGGAAAGGGTTCAGTTCAGAGTATTCTTTTCCGCTGGACGCTGGTTTTCGAGATTGATGCTGCGGCAGCACTGGGTTCAGATTCTGGTCTCGGCCGCAGCTAGAATTCCCGTTCGGCTATACAGACAACAAGCAAAAGGCTGGTATGACAGTGATTTGACTGACTGTGAAAAAAAGGGTGAGGTAAGAGATCCCAGGCTGCCCCCACATGTTTCCTGCCTTTTCCTTCACGTTCAGAATCGAAGGCCCTTCTTTTCTTTTGCCCTGGTAGACTAGAAAAACAATGGGTTTTGTGGGGGCACGGCCCCCAGTTTCTGAAGCAGCCACTAGGCCACTACGAGCAGTGACTCTGACTCAGTGAGGTTGGTTGGAGTTGGAGTGCGGCGGGCAGCGAGAGTTTTTTTTTTTTTTTGCAATGTAGTGCAAACCAACCTCTCTGTATAAACCGTGCAAACCAACTATGAGGAAGAGGTGGGAGGGGGATCTGCAAAAGTGTAATTAGGAGCGGACGTAATTACACTTTTGTAAATCCCCCTCCCACCTCTCCCCCGCAGTTGATTTGCACGGTTTACACGGAGAGATTGATTTGCACTATATATGTTCTTTTTTTTTTCTCTCGTCTTTTGTTGTTGGATCACGTCACAATCAGGAACCGCACAACATTGGTGCCATTTGACGGCCAAGGGCTAAAAGAAGCTCAGCTGTCCTGTCCAGTCCCCAAGGGCGATAGTAGATTCACTGTAGACAAATGGGCTTCTTATTTTAGGGCGCTGGGCCTTCAGGTTATGGCTTCGTGCAAGGCCCACCTCAAGAGTTGTGCTTGCTGGGCTGGGACTAAATTTGTTGGGCCGCAATCTCTCTGCGGGCTGGGCTAATCAGAAAACCAGCTAACGCTCCGACTATCACCCCACGTGTGCGCCCCTCTTTCCTTTCTGGTCAGCAAGCGCTAGGGAGGAAGGCAGCAAAACGAATATCATGGTCCCACGCATCATTTATTTTCTATTTTATATCGGTAATGATATAGACCGGGCGTCAGACGCCCCGCATTCCCACTCGCACTCGGCCCACTTCCCCGGCTTCGTCTGCTCCCCCGCACCCTCTCCCCCTCACTTGTTCTTCTCCTTGCCGCTCCCCCGCACGCGCTCCCCCTGCGCGCCGCTTTCCTTCCCGCTCTCCACGCCGTCGCTGGGACGGGGGACACCGCGCCCGCGCGCCCGTGAGCTCGCGGCGCGCCCCCGCCCCCCCGGTGCTCCCTTCCTCCCTCCGTCCCTTGCCCACCGCGGCCTCCATGCACCCCCACTGTCCCTGCGACCCGGCTCCCACACCCCACCGAAGACGAGGACAACGGCGGTGGCTCCGACGAGGTAGGTGGCGGAGGGATCTGGATCTGAGGTCTCCTCCTCCTCTGGATCTGGATATGAGCCCTCCTCCTCCTCTGGATCTGGATCTGAGCCCTCCTCCTCCTCCTCTGGATCTAAGGGATGCGGCGGTGGCTAGGGTTCGGGCGAGCTCTCGGGGCCAGATCTCGCCGTGTTGCAATGGTTTTTTTATGTTGCAACAGATGATTTCGAATGTTTCAATGGGATTTTTTTGGGTTGTTGCAACAGATGTTTTTGCGATGTTGCAGTAGTACTGCTTGAGATGTTGCAGTATGTTTCAGTTGCTTCAATCTTATGATGCCGTAGTTGTTCCATGTTGTTGCAAGTGTTTTTATTTTCGAGCGTTGTTCATATGCTTCACACCAGTGTTGCAATAATATGTTCCAAATGTTTCAGCTCCTTCAACCTATTGTTGCAGCAGTTTGTTCGGTGTTGTTGTAATAATATGTTCATGGTGTTTCAGTTGCTTCAGCCTAATGTTTCAGCCGTTGTTCCTTGTTGTTGCAATATACATGTTCATGGTGTTTCAGCTGCTTCAGCCTAATGTTGCAGTAGTTGTTTCCGTGTTGTTGCATGTGTTTTTATTCCAACTTTCTATGTTGTTTGGACAGGGAGGGGCGAGCCGGGACGGACGGATGCACGTGGTTCGCCGGGCCCTAGCGGGCAGAGGTGCTAGGGCCGGCGGACGCGGGGTGATGTGGCCATGGGGGGGCGCCGGGCATGCAGCATGCTTGTCGCGGGCGTCGGGCGGACGCGACGACTGCGGGGCGATCTGGGGGCGTACGGACTCGCGCGGCACATAGGCTAGCAGGGCTCTTTGTAGGCATCGCAGGTCGCGGGATCGTCGGTGTTAGCGGGGCTCTTCGTTCGAAGAAGACGCATCAGCGGTAGTTTGCGTGGGCGCGTGATCTTAGGGCGGCGGCGGCGGCGGTCCAGCGGGCCCGCTCCTTGCGAGCGTCGCCGGGGGGCGTGCTGGTAGCGTACGGTGCGGAACTGAGAAGGAAGAGCACGCGCTGAGAGGGTGCGTCCACGGAATCATCCGATGGATCCGTATCCATCGGACATCCCGGCGCCAGCGCTCCCCATTTTATATGCACGCGCAATCACTCAAAAGCTTTTATGCGCGCAAACGCATACTCACATAAAAGCTTAGGCACATATTTATTTTGTATTTTTTCTGAGGAGTATGCAACAAAAACTCCTGAGAAAAAATATTACAGACACACGGCTTGGGCACATATTTCTTTCGAACACAGTGTAGACACATATGCTCACATATATACACTTCTCTCCCTATGAATGCAAGCACATATCCTACTTGTGTAAAAAAACAATATGCACATGATTTGTGAACATAAAGTATGCAATTAAAAATTTGTTCACATATATTTTTGAAACAAATAAATTATGCACATAACATAATATAAAATATGGTGTCATTGTCGGCGAACTTGCCGTGACCCATCAGCTCCAACCTCCGCAACCAAGGGCTTGTTTAGTTGCCGAATTTTTTTTAAAATGATACTGTAGTACTTTCGTTGTTATTTGGTAATTAGTGTCCAATCATAATCTAATTAGGCTTAAAAGATTCGTCTCGTGAATTTCGTCTAAACTGTGTAATTAGTTTCATTTTTTATTTATATTTAATGCTTCATGCATGCGTCCAAAGATTCGATGTGACGGGGAATCTTGAAAAATTTTGCAAAATTTTGGAAACTAAACAGGCACCAACAATAACAACTGCCCCAAAAACAGGGCACCCACAACTCATGAGTAGATTTGCGGACTACAAGGATCCGCCTAACTAAAATTTAGCTAGTAAAATTTTAAAGTCAAACTTTAGCCAGCTAAAACTAAAAGTTGTCCTACGTAAGCTTTAGCTGGGATGTTTGGATCATCCAGCTAATACACTCAGCTAAACTTTAGCTACTCTTTTAGCTAACCGTTTGGATCCCTAGCAGCTAAATTTAGCCAGCTAAAATTTAATTGGTTAATCAAATAGACCCAACACCTCTACTGCAGCTCCAAAGCAGGCTAGGCTAGCTGGCACGAGAATACAACACCAGCAGAGGGGACAATACCAAACAACTTGCCCATTAGTCCCGCCGAACTCCAGGTGTGTGATGCAAGCTGACACTTGCAGAGACGGACATGAGAGCAGGAGCCAGCTATTTGGCTATAACTCAAGTGGTAAAAGCTAAATTATACGATAGTTGTCTGTTGTTTATTAAAAAAAACTTTTTTATTATTACTTTGATCGATTTCCCACCATCTCTTTCTAGATTCTCCTCACATTAAAAAAACTTTTCTACGAGCAAAACATATATACAAAAAAAACATATATGCAAAAATCATTTATTTTCTATTTATGCACGCAAAATCACTCAAAAGCTTTTATATGAGCAAAATGTATATGCAAAAGAAAAACTCCAGAGAAAATATTTGCGCACCACTACATAGGCTCTTATACCCATCTTGTTGCTTGTATGAAATTCAAGCTCTCCTCTGTTCTTCCTTTCCTCCTCCACAGCAACAAAATAACCACTAGTTTGGCTATAAAGCTATTATTGTACTTGCTCTGCCATCTTTGGTAGTTATTTTGATGTGTCTATGCTTAGGACGGTTAGCCGGGTGTTGAGGTGGAGGCAGTGGTCCCTAGTCTACTAGAAACATCGCAGTGAGGAGAGGACCAAGAAACCCTATAGTGGGAGATAGGGGTATGAGGTGGGTTGAGGCAGGCTCACCTGCGGTGTTGGAACCGGAGCCAGAGCCGAAGATGTTGGTGGTGTGAGTCTTAGCGATGGAGTCGACGGATGAGAAGCCAGAGTGGTGTGAACCTTGCTATATAGTGAGAGATGTGAGACGAGGAGCACCACAACGCGATTCTGAGAGAGAGAGAGATGCGAAATGGGGATCAACGCCTGGTGTCATTTGGCTGGGCTAGTTCCCCATAGAAGCGGGCTTCAAATTCACATCCACTAGGCTCCCAAAGTCAACAACAAATTGACTCGGGGAGGTTGTCTGCGTGTTTCTGGCTCGGGGAAAAATATGGGATCCGGGTCGGAATTTGGGTTTAGAAAATACTCCCTCTGTCATAGTATATAAGGCATAATGGGCCATGTTCGGCTGGCTGGAAAAACGACTGATGCTGATGCTGATTTGTTGTGAGAGAAAAACAATGTTATTTCGCTGAAACGGTACGACTGATAAGTTCAAGCGAACAAGGCGACCTCTGGTTCAAAAACCAAGGAACGTATTTAATTAATTCTCTTTGTCAACACTAGTACTATTACATTAATGTACGCTTGTTTAGAAAGAGCACGCTTTATATTATGGGTTTTGAAAAAAAAATGTTTACACCTTATATACTAGGACGAATAGAGTAGCTCTTAAAAAAATCGTGTCATATAATGAAATTTATCCTAATGACACATATAATGTTTTCGGCTAGATTCGTCCCTGTTGATCTAGTTAACAAAAGCCTCGTTTATTCACCGTGCTCTATGAGATCACAGTGAACTCGTCTGCCATTTATTCACATTTACCGTCTCCGTTTGATGCAGATCACTGTAAGGCTTGCCGTCGATCATCACCTTCTATCTTTTTTCTAACATGAAAGTGATTTGAGAAGTTATCAGTTGAATAAAGGACCATTAAACCATACGGCACCTCCACATCATGCTGCTAGTGAGCATATTCGCCTCACGAAGAACAGAGCAGGCGCTCTTCTCAGAGATCAAGCCCTTGTTTAGTTCCATGAATTTGGAATTTGGAGCTACTGTAGCATCTTCGTTTTTATTTGGCAATTAGTGTCCAAACATGGACTAATTAGGCTCAAAACGTTCGTCTCGCAATTTCCCATCAAACTGTGCAATTAGTTTTTCTTTTCGTCTACATTTAATGCTCCATGCATGGACCGTAAACATTCGATGTGACAGGTACTGTAGCAACTTTTTGGATTTTGGACTTCAACTAAACACAGCGCAAGGACACATGAGCCACCTGGGGTGTGTGTGTGTGTGGGGTGGGGGGGGGTGGGTGATCCTTAGACCCCTAGCAGTAGTTTCAAACCCCAGCGAGTAATAAACTCTGAAACTAGCCTAGGCAGCCCTCCTCCTCTGTACTAGGCTGCGCTTCTCGCGCATGAAAACTTGATGTTGTAATTCTGCTTCCTTCTTATTAATATACAACCGGATCTTTTTTTATTAAAAAAAGCATATTCGCTATGTATATGAGCATACATGACAAATTGATGCATCTATTCGTGCATTTTGCGTATTGTTAAACTAAAGTAAAGTGGTATAAAAATAAGTTGCTGTACGATGGGTGAAATTTACTTCTTTTTATCTTCCTTCACAAAGCTGTACTGTACTTAATGTGTTCTTTGAGATAAAAAAACAGAATCGTCAATATCATTTCGCATGACTAAAGACATGGAGAAAAATTACTTGATCTCAGTGAACTGAAGGACGGCTACTTGAATCGACATGGACGAATCTTGAGCACCAGCGGTCGCGGCGCGGCGTGCAGGTGCCTGCCGCCTCCGGTGTCTCAGCGGCACGTCGCCCGGCACACGGGGCACGTCGGTCGCAGGCGCAGCCACGCGTCGACGCAGCGCGCGTGGAACGCGTGCGCGCAGCTGGGGAGCGCCCGCGCCGTCTCGCCTTCCTCGACAGCGCCCAGGCACACCGCGCACTTCTCCGTCGCGGTCGTGGCGGCAGCCACCCCGGCCCCGCGGCTCACGACGACGAAGCATGGCAGCCGCGCGATGGCAGCGTCGTCGAGGCCTGATGATGAGGCGCCGTCGCTCCGTGCCGCCGGCGGGATGAGGTCGTCGTCGGCGCTCAGTGTGGCGAGCAGGTGGTTGGCGTAGAGGACCGCAGCGTACCGCAGGAGGAGGAGGAAGGCGGAGAGCGCGGCGAGCTCGAGGACCACGCTGACGCGGTCGTACTCGCAGACGACGGCGACGGCCGCCGTTCCCGCGCCGACGATGTCCGATCCGGTGGCCGCCGGCATTGAGCGCGGATGGACGGACGGAGAGGCGGCGTGGACTTTCACTAGCAACAAGGAGCCGCTAATAATGCTACAGAGATACGGAGTACTACGCACATGCTGGCACGGGTATAAAGTATCGCTGTATCATCGTATCCGTAACCCGTATCGGTGCAGTGGATTGAGAGTCCAAAACTATCAGCATGGCTGCTGTTTTTTGCGGGGCGCGTGGGTTGTCCCAGACTCCGAGTTCGGCAAGCGGCGCGGCAGTGGGGTTTTTTGGACTCTGTTCTCAGCACAATGGTCCGCGTCCCGCCCGCGGTAATAAAGTAGGTAAACGCGGTCGCCGGTCGGCGGACTGCCACTTGCTCTTTGTTTTATCATCATCCATTCCCCAGCGGCATTCATTTGCTTTGCACGATGTTTCGGCGCAACAAACATTCGCAGGGATATACTAGGACGAAGCGAAGAACTCGGGGTGCCAGCAATATTAGGAGACACCAGAGGAGGGCCTTCTGGAGCCGCGTACATCGGAGCCCAGCAGCTCAGTCCGGCACAAGAGAATGACAGTGTGTATTAGCGTGTGAGTTTCTGCTGCCTGCGAGCAGAAGAGTTCAGTAGTGACCATTAGGGAAGATTTAGATTAACAGAGAATACAAATCGAAACAAAATGGGAATCCATGGAGCGAGAATGACAACTCAAGATAGCAGTTCAAGGATCTTTTCATTACCAAAGTGTACAGATTCCTCAAGCAGACCAAAGAGCTGCTTGTCCAGAGCAACATCGTCTAATAAGCAACACACTGCCACACCATCTAGGATCTGAGCCAGCTCTGCATGTGTCACGGTCAACCAGCAACATCTGAACCAAGAAACTGTACCAGTTGAGTCTCAAACAACCTGAAAAGGAATTACAGAATGAAGGTTAACACAAACACGAGCTGAAAACCAGCGCAACAGGGGTTGCAGGATGGAAGCACGGCCTAAATTTTGAATCTGAATGCAAGAAATGGAATTCTTAGGATAGATATCATCGATGATTTGTTAGAACAGACGAGAGATGAAGCTGACATGTGTATAATAATAACACAAACACTTCCTAAAACACAAGGTTGGATTCCAAGAAAACAATATGCCATATATATTTACTAATGCTGGGAAAGATATTTTTTCTACTGCCTGTTATCTAAACCATTAGATAGTTCAACAGTACACATTGGTGCATAAAAATAGGTGCAATCTTCTTGAATTGCTGGCAGCTGAATATTACCTTGGATTAGCCTGTGGTATTCTTTATCTACATCTTGATGTTGAAGTAGTCGGAATCAAAATGATGCAGCCTTACATATCCATCTTCACCACCACTCGAAAAGCTAATAAGATTAAAGAAAGAATATGGACAGAATTAGAAAAACCTTTTTACTAAAAAAAGCAACTTCAGAACATAAGAGAAAAGTATCTACAGCACATGTTGATAGTGTACAATGGTAGCTCTCATGAATCATTTTTTTTTCAACAGCGGCAATCAGAATAGCATATATAACCAGTGTGTCTGGTTGAAGTCATTGAGCTATCAGATCCCAAAGATGCATACGATAATAAAAAAGAATTTTTTTAAAAGGCCAGATTAATGGTAAAGCTACTGTGGGCAGAATGTAGCTCTCATACTCAAAATGTTCATCGAACTGAGGTCAGCATAGCATATATTGCCAATGTTGGCTACAATCAGTCTGAGCTACATGTAAACGTAGCATGGCTGAAGAGGAGAGATTCAGCCATATAAAAGGTAAAAATAAATAGCTTCAGAAATCAATGAAGACCAGATATGTGGTAGACATATGAAAAAGATAAAATAATGTTTAGTGTCAATGTAGATAAAATATTTCAGATTAATTAACTTAAAAGAAATGTGGGATAAAATGGAGAATCAGGACTGGTCGTTACATTGCTCCACAAATAAGCTAGAAAAGGAGATTTTCAGAGAGTAAATTTGCAAAAGATAAATCAATATGAAAACCTAATGAAAATTACACATAGCAAATAAAATCCTGCTCTCAGAAAGCTTATGGCATCCTTGTGTGGCTCAGAATAGCGTATATTACCATGATTTACCATGGTAGAATCATTGAGCATATACAACAACAAAAAAACACGAAATATGGGCATAACCTTATACAATGGACAAATGCTGATAGTAACAACAATGACTAGATAAGAAAAGCACTGTCAGAACAAAAAATATTACCTTCGCCCATCAGGATTAAATGCTAAAGCATTAATTGGCCCAAAATGTCCTTTAACACCACCAATTTCCTCTTGCAAAATCTAAAAGAGAGCAAGTTTTAATCAGAACAGTTCAAATATTGTAAGCATACAAAGTTTGGCAAGGAAGCAACACAAAAGGAGTAATACCTCGATACTTTATTAACTGGAAAAGAACTTACCTTGTGATAGAATTTAGCCTCAAATTTACCAGCACGGCGGTCTGTCATAGTCACATTCATTGCATCCTGACCACCTCCTAGAACTACCTAAAAACAGAAACGAAAATCTTAGGAAAATGGAACACAGATGATGGTACCACTGAGCTAAGAATCACATGTAGACAATAAACACAATGCATTCATCTACAGCTCAAAAAATAAAACATGATAAATAGTGTTCTAGTGTAAATACAAAAAAGAAGCGCAACAGCTAACAAAATGCATAAGCCATAGGTCAATAGCTTAAATGTGATAAAATACTTTTCTCCTAGTGTACACAGCAAAATATGCAATGGCTGACAGAGTGACAGCACAGTTACATATATACAAAATCACGACCTATGATTATTACATAAAATGCACTAAACTGGACAAAGAGCCACTTTGCAATACCAGGTATATGAAGATCCGCTATAACGGATTATGAAACCCAATTGGCAAACAAATTAGCTCAGCAGTGCACACAACCTGGGCATTTAGACAGACCCCATGCTACTTCACGAATCACAGATTCAACACAAAGCTCGTGACAATGTGTGAATATTACACAGGTCGACAGGCATTTTATGCTTTTCAGCTTTTGCCGTGTGGCAAGAGAAAGTGGAATAGAAAAGATGTGTATAAATAAGTTTGTGAGGAGGAACATACTGTATCATGAGTAGGAGAGATGTCAACAGCATTAACAGGTCTCTCTGTGACATACGTCTTGATCAGTGTTAGCGTTCTTGTATCCCATAGCTAGGCATGGAAAATTGAATCTCTGGGAAACTACAAATATCTTCATGACAGTCAACCTGAACAAATTCTAACCTTAGAAGATTTATCCAAGGAGCCAGTAATGAAATGTGACCAATCTGAGGATTTTGACAATGATGAAATGGTCTTATGATGTCCAGATTCTTTATCAGACTCTTTCAACAGTTGTCCAGTCTACATACAACTCAAAGAGGATCCCACGAGTGATGTGAAAAAACAGTCTCCATATTATGGAGAAACAATTAGCATTTTTTACAGTGTAAAAATGACAGAGAAAGAGTAGCATGGATATTATATAAAAGCATAGCAGGTTTGATCTTGAATCCCACACCCATTTTCAGTTTCCTCATTTCCTCCCTTGAGTAAATGGTGCATTACATAAATCATCATGGCCTCGTTGGATGCGATTTTTAACTTTTTGCCATCCTTACGGATGGCACTCCTCCGTTTACCTGTTTTATGTGCGCTTCTACATAATTGCCATCACAAACAGTGAAACTCATACGCTTTTGCCACTTTCGCTGATGTGGCACACCAGGTGGGCATGCCAGCGTGGCAGCGAGCCTGGAAGCCCTCACTTAGCACGGGAAATGACTTATTTACCCATGTTGCTACTCTCCCTCTACTCTCTAACATGTGGGCCCCACATGTTAGCTTCATCCTCAACCTCCGGTCATCACCACGCAGCGAGGGGAGGGGAGGAGCTCGTGAAAACTGCATGTCGCCGATCAGCCAGCTCGAGGTGCTTCGATTCGATCCATGTTAATCTCGGTCGCCCATCTTATCTTGAGACAACGGCAACCAATAACTTGCGGGTTCGCGCAGCCCACCGTAGGCCGTCCGGGCATGCATGAGCGGCGGCTACCGTTTCGACGCGCGCGCGCGAGCTGATGAAATGATCTAACGATGCCTAGAGGGGGGTGAATAGACATATCTAAAAATTAACTGTAAATGCTAAGTTTAAATTTGTCAGTCAATGTCGGAAGTCCCGACAGTTTGGGTCGGAACTCCCGACGCCGTCAGAAGTTCCGGTACAAACGTCAGAAGTCTCGACGCCTACGTGAACTACAAAAGCAGTGCCAAATTTAACTTTGCGGATAAATAATCTTACAACCCCACTTTCTAATGGTTTGGTGAAGATGTTGGGCCACTCCCTTGACGCTGAAATGCCTCCAAACCGTAGATTGAGTCCAAATCCTAAAATGAAGTTCGAGAGAGAGACAAGCAAATACAAGTAATCTCGAGCAAACACAACAACAAGCACATGGGACACAAAGATTTATCCTGAGGTTCGGCAACCCCACAAAGGAGCTCCTACATCCTCGTTGTTGAGGTGACCACAAAGGTCGGAGTCTCTTTCACCTCCTTACCTCTCTCAAGGCAACCACAAAGGTCACTTGAGCTTTCCACTAAGAAATCAAGGGTAATACAAACTCCAAGGCTCTTCCACAAGATGGAAGCTCTTGGGCAATGCCTAGCCGGGCTAGGGGCAAAGCCTCAAGAGTAATAGACATAAATCCAACCGGCTTTGACGAAGAAATCAAGTGTTCAAGCTTGTTAAAGTGATTCTCTCACTTAATCCACTCTCCTTTCACTCAAAACCCTAGGAGAATCGAAGATTGGAGCAAAGAAGGGAGGAGAGGGTGCCTTTGTTGCTTGAGAGCTGTTGAGCACGAAGGTTGGTGAGTCGTGAATAAGTCCATAACGGTTAGAAGTGAAGAGAGGGCTATTTATACTTATAGTAGAAATCTAACACGTTCGAGATCTACGTCGAAGTTACGACGCAGATCTCGAGACTTTCGACCTTTGAAAAAAACACTGTTCACGAGGGTCAAAGTCCGCGACGAGCAAATCAATGTCGGAACTCCGACGCGACGCCAGGACTTCTAACGTCGCAGAGTACCAACTAGCAAAACCCTAGGTGTTGGGACTCCCGACAAGGGTCGGGACTTCCGACTGTCGGGATTTTCGACGTACGTCGGGACTTCCGACGGGCGCAGATAGTCGGCCAGCAAACCCCCAAGTGTCGAGACTCCCGACTTGGGTCGGGACTTCCGACTGTCGGTACTTCCGACTGTCGGGACTTCCAACTCACGTCGGGACTTTTGATCGCCACAGCCATCCTTTGCTTGAGCTAAGGATCAAGGCGTTAGGACTTCCGGCATGAGTCGTGACTTCCGACGGTCGGGAGTTTCGGCTTATGTCGGGACTTCCGACACCAACAGTCACTGAAAAATATTCTACGTGCTCGTAGAGTGCTAGAGTGTCTCTCTTTTGATTTTATTTTTATGCTTGAGCACTCTATCTTCCTCAGACCAACTAAGTTTGCATCCCTCTTTATAGTGCGGCAGATCCTAAACTCAAAAACAAAAATAAAACCTTTGAAGAGCGCTTTGAGTTCGTCCGCCTTTACAACTTTAAGAATTGAGGGATACCATTTCCTCTTTATCAACTATTTGAATCTTTCATGGGACTAATAGCTGCGACATATCTCATTAAGATCATATTAGTCCCTAATTTGGATGTCATCAATACACCAAAACCCACATAGGGAGCAAATGCACTTTCAATCTCCTCCTTTTTGGTAATTGATGACAACCAACTTAGGTTTTTATAAGAATGAAAGAATTTAAAGCTTTTGAAACCCAAAATTTATAAAGAGCTCCCCTTGATGTATGCATGAATTTGAATTTCAATTAGAATCATCTATACATGATTTGCATACATCAAGACAAAAGCTCCCCCTAAATTTTGCAATCCGTGGGGTGCAACAAGTGTGTGTGAACAAATATATATCCATGAAAAGAGATGCAATATGACATGTTATTTCACACAACAAGTAAAAGAGAATATAATGGCCATGTTGGCATGGAAATTTCGTCCCGTCTTTGAGGGCACTCGAGTAAGCCGGAAGGTCGCTCGATGGAGCTATAGATCCACCTAGCTTCAACGCAGGGGTGGTCAATCCTGCATACTCCTCCCGAGACGTGCCAGTCAATTTGACCCTACAATTGACAAGGAGAGAAAGCTAATCAGTAATTTAAGGTGGAACGTGCCGGTGTTGCCAGACAGTCCCGAATGTGCGGCTCTGAGAGCCGATGTGAAAGGAGATCAACTAAAGAGTCGATTCTAGCATACTCATAGGAATAAATTAGTTAAATCTCATGGGGTTGTGTAAGAAAAATCGGTTATCATTCAAGATGAATATCGTTATTTAGACAAATATTAGTCAATGGCAATAAGATGTCAACAATAATTAGTTCATACTAAGCCAATGACTGCAATTAACCGAATCCCTTTTATATAAAAGAAACAACTCATCATCATTTAACCATTTAATAAAGATAAATCTAATGAACATATTAGATCCCATATATCGTTATGACCAGTGGGGCATGAGGCAGAATCATGCAGGTCGTAGAAACAACAATAGATTCGACGACCCTAACTTATTACTAATATTAGTGGGGCATGAGACAGAATCATGCAGGCCGTAATACAATAATAAGATCATGGGGCTAACACATCTTTCAACCTATCTTTACCTCAACGGTCTCGTGATGTGAACTGTTCGTGAAAGCACTCGATATTGGCTAAAACAGCCGATTCAGGCTTAGCGCACAGTTAAGGTCATGCCCTATCAGGAACAGATCTACCAAATAACGATCTCCACTCCACGGTGCTAACAGTGGGGTGTGAGGCAGAATCACACAGGCCGTGATAACGGGCCATGGAACGGTTTTCACTAGCCAATAGATCTACTCAAGATCAGACATGCCTTAACCGCACACTATGCACGATCAAAATTGACATAGAACATTCGATAAAACATAACTCATCGTTTAAAGTACAGATTAGATCAAATTTAGATTAACAAATGATGTGTTAAAAAAGATGTAAGGCCGATCTAGATGAATAATGAAAGCAATAAGCAATATCGGTAACTTAATGAATCTATCCGAAGGAATGCCACCCTTAGATAAAGCCGATAACTTGACCTTAATCTAGTTTGAGCAGTGGAGATCGACCGGATCGATGCAACCGTACTTGAACTAAACAAGAGTCGATAACTAGCTTATACCAGAGTCGCAGTGGAGGTCGACCGGATCGATGCAGCCGTACAAATAGAAGTATAAGCCATGATGATACTTACAGACAAGCCGGAGGTCGGTCGGACCGATGCAGCCCTGCTCGCTGATGAACTCGCCGAGATCTACTCTACTCCTACTTCTAAGGGGTGGCCGGAGCCAAAAAAGTGTAAGTAACTTGTATTGGATTGATTGTGTGTCTGATTACAATAGCCGAGGGTTTATATTTATACCCTGGGCTGATAAGAGTCCAAAATGAACAGGACTAGATAACAAAAAGAACTATCAAGATACATGGACTCTAATTTCCCTTATGTAGAATCCTTGCTGATGAAGCTTCCTTGTTTGATACGTGTCCTTGTTTCTTTCATCGTAATATGCACCTGGACGTCGCGTTTCTCCAAAAATAATATTTCCTGACCGGCTCGTGAATATCCCTTAACTAGGAGATTTTCTTGCTTTTGACATCATCGGCCGATCTCTTCCTTTCTAGGATAAGCTTACCAAATTTTGTTGTAAACAGGCCAAGATTTCAAAGTAGAAACTTGAAGCAACACATGGCCATCCAAAATACATCCACCATCACAAGTAGAGACAAGCACAAGCTAATAAGGTAGATAGATAACCATTACTTGTCCTACAATCATGCATCACAAACACATATATATAGTTGTCCATCACATACTAGCCACCACACAACATAGTTCATACAAGCTAAAGGTTTAAAAGTCTAGAAACTAAATGACCAACTAACTTATTACAAGATAGATCAAAGCCTAACACTCCCCTTTGTCAACAAAGTGCCAAAAGGGTAGGCAGCGTGAAGAATCCTGACTACTCATCCTCATAGTCCTCATCATCATCTTGGTCACCATTATCACCACCGTGCGTCGTCGTCACCATCCGCCTCCATGTAGTCCTCATCATCTTTAGTAGTCTAGCTCTTGCCATGAGGGCGAGAAGCAAAGACATCCTCATATGCCGCACAAGCCTCATCATAGAGTGCCAAAGGATCATGGGGAGGCACAAGCGGCGGTGGAGGAGAAGACACAAGATCTCGCCATCTTTGCTCCCAACGACAGAGCCTCTCTTGCATTTCGTGTTCACATTGAGCACTAGCAC